>OX419194.1:11226330-11767166 GCA_948465475.1 Thalpophila matura | reverse complement strand
ACTTACAAAGGTACAAAGGCGGACTTAATGCCGTAGGCATTCTCTACCAGTCAACCAAGGGTGGTGGAGAGATATCATGGCAGGTGCATTTATATTTAAGGCGAAAACATAATTATGTATTCTAATCAAAAACTATATGTGAATTATGAAATAAAATAGGTATAGATACAACCTTATACTTATAAATATAGAAATTATATACATATTTAAATATATAATATTAAAATATTTACACAAATATATAAAAATAAATAAATATATATTTTATATCTATAGAAAAGAGGTTATTGAGATGACTCTGCTATTTATTAAGATAGTACGTCCGCAACTTCCGCTTAAATGCATATCTGCTGGTGGCCGTCCTGATATCGAGAGGCAGCGCGTTCCAGAGAAGAATAGACTGAATATGAAATGAAGAATGAACAAAATCAGAAGTATGAGAAGGACAGTGAAGGAGAAGGTTATTGGAAGATCGTAGATTTCTGACGTGTGTAGAACATAGGTATTGAAAGTGGGACATAAGGTAAGAAGGAGGGCTGGGGGAGTTAAGTAGGGAGAAAAGCGTGGTCAGAGCTCGTAAACTTCTTCTCTGGCGAATAGGCATCCATTTGAGCTCGGACCTGTGGCTCGACACATGGTCATATTTCCGCAAGTTAAATATGAACCTAATGCAGTTATTCAGGACCCTATCAAGTTTATCCAACAGTACCGCGTTCAAGTCAAAGTAGCACACGTCACCATAGTCGATTATTGGGAAAATTAAAGTCTGCACAAGCATAGTTTTCGTCTTAGCAGGCAGAAAGTTCCTCAGACGATACAAGGAACGCAGAGTGCCGTTGACCCTTTGACTGACACTAGAGACCTGACTTTGCCAGTTAAGCGTCGAGTCAAGGTGTAATCCGAGATCCTTTACACTAGGGCTTATTGGAATGACAGTCCCGTTAAATTTTATAGGAGGAAGAGAAGTGACTGTCACTTTGCCCATCATGCGTGAGCTTCCAATTATAATCGCCTGACATTTAGTAGGGTTCACTGATACTCCAAATCTATTAGACCAGCTGTTGATCGCATCTAAATCTCGGTTTAAGGCTTCTATAGCATCCGATAAACTCTCCACCCGCGCAGCTGTATACAATTGAAGATCATCAGCGTATAGATGATACGAACACTGAAGACTGAGAGTAATAAAGTTAATGAAGATAGAGAATAACAAAGGAGAAAGAATACCGCCCTGTGGGACACCAGCATCCAGATCGCGCCAACTCGACGAGCTCTCATCAACGCGAACCGACTGCTGACGTCCTCGAAGATAAGTCGAGAACCAATCCAGTGCCTTGGAGGAAACCATGAGATGTGAGAGGATAGATAGGAGAATATCGTGACTGACGGCGTTAAAGGCATTGGAGAAATCAATAAGAACCAAAACAGTAACCTTGGTATCCTCCATTGCTTCTCTAACGTCACCAGTCACTTTAAGGAGAGCGGATGCTGTGCTGTGGCCAGGCCTGAACCCAGACTGAAAAGGACTCACAAGGTTGTTCCGATGAACAAACCCAGAAAACTGCTTGTGTACCCAGGCCTCTAGCACTTTTGACAGGAAGGGGAGAATGGAAATAGGTCGGAAGTGATTAGGTAGGGAAGGATTTAAAATTTTAGGGAGTGGACGGACGTAGGCCTTACGCCACTGGGATGGGAATTGTCCGGAATCAAGGGAAAAATTGATAATGTGGGTGATTGGTGGAAGAAGAGAATCAAGGATCGACGTGATCATACAACGACTGACGTCGTCGTAGCCCACTGCCTTGGATTTTATGGCTAAAATAGTCTTTTTAATGTCATCCAAGGTTGCCGGAGAAAAGTGAAAAGGTTCAATATCGGGACTAGAAAGGTCATTAATGAAATCAACCGTCTGAGACACCGTTTGGGGATTCAAATGACAGGAGGTAGTGAAATGACGGTTGATATCATCAAGACTGATTGTATTAGGAAAATCCACCTGACGCGGTTTGCCGATACCAAGAGTTCCAAGGAACTTCCAGATATCGGCTGGAGAAGAAGACGCTATGTTGTCGAGAATATGGCGGCGTTTAGCGTTGCGTATCATCTGATTACACCGATTTCTTGCTGCTTTGAAAAGGTTCCAATTTTCTTCAAGGCGATCCTTTTTGAATTTACGAAAGGCCCGGTCTCTGCGCCTCATCGCCATTCGAACCCCTCTCGTCATCCATGGGGCAGGTGGACGCTTGAGCTTGACCTTCTTAATAGGAGCATGTTTATCATAAAGTGTAAGGACCGTCCGATTAAAAATATGCAATTTGTCGTCAATAGTAGTTGCCTGTATAAGATGTTCCCAATTGAGTTCCGACGCATCCTGACGTAGCCCCTCAACATCCATCCGCGCAAAACTACGCATGTGCAGTACTTTAGGGAGGGGTTTAGGTGGTTTTAGGACATAGGAGAGGAAGATGAGGTCATGATGGGAAAAACCAGGTGCAGGGCACTGACCGTGAGAGGAAACAAGGGATGGAGTAGACGTGAGGAGTAGGTCGAGCCAAGTGTCGTCACCTGAGATGTTGCAGTGAGTAGGTTGCAGTGGAAGGACATGGAGACTAACTGACTCGATGATATGAAGGAGTTTACGGGAACGGGGGGTATGATGAGTTAGGTCTGTATTAAAATCGCCCATGATGATGCAATGTGCATACTCTGACCCGACAGATTCCAGAGCCAATTCGAGGTTGGAAAAGTAGTCGACAGCGGGAGGACAATACACAACACCTAGCAAAGCTTTTACACCTTTGAAGTAAACCTCCAGAAAGATATACTCAACGGAGGCACTGTAATTTGAAGGAGAAGTAGCAAGGACTTTGAAGGGGAAATCACTACGGAGATAGATAGCAACCCCACCACCTCCCTTCCCAATTCTATCATTACGGATAAGAATGAAACCAGGAAGAGAGTAGGAGGTAGAGAGAAGATGAGGTTTGAGCCAACTCTCTGAAACCAGGACGGCATGAACATTGGCGTCAGAGAAAGCATCCAACAGGTCACTGTAATGACTTGGCACACTTTGTGCATTAATATGGACAACATTTAACAAGTGACCTTTCTGTTGATTGAAGCTCCGACGCACAAAGTCACCGAGGGTGTCAGTCAACGAGCTAAAACTTGCATTAGCGGATGAATCAATGGAGTCATTAGCAGAGTGAAAGGAGTCATCATCAGATATCATAAAATAATAATAAAATAAATATAAATAATAATTGATAAATTACAAATAAAATATTAATTAACCTTTTAGTGCAACACTATTCTATGCACCACCCACCAGCCTCACCAGTACAATACAACATGAACATGAAATAACATGAATATTATAAGGAAGAGAAAACAGCTTTAAAATTATTAAACAAAATTAAACAAAATAAAGTGAAGAAAAGTAATTTCTGAACGGAATGATATATCTATGGTACAATCGGAAAGCAATTACGTGGAACGGAGCGACTTAGGACGTCACCCAACTTTGGATTTGACATTAAGATTGACAACAATAACAACAGTTGACAGCGACATTAAAGCACAAGTAAAACAACGTAAATATTTAAAATAAACATAAAAATAGTAAGCGGGTAGTTAATTAAGTGTGGAAAGTGTTATGAGAAACTATAAATATTACCTACATTATATTTTAAATGACACCCCAAGTATAACTACTATATAAACATGAGTTGCTTGCAGTGTTAAATAGACTATTTTAAAATGAACAAAGTTTGTGAAGCAACACATTTGCAATATGTATTATAAACAACTAGTTCCTACGCGTTCCGCTATCAGGCTTGCTACTATTTCCAGCAGATGATTCACCAGTCTTCTTCGGGTACTTTGCCAACATTGGATTGAGTTCCTCAATAGAAGAAATCTTATGCCGTGACCCATCGGGGCATCTGATGACAATTACCCCGTCCTGAGTCCAGCATGCCGGCATCCCAAAGTGCAGGCGTGCCCTACTGAACACAGCCTGCCTAGTCCTAGTTAGGAACTCTTTAATTGTGACGGTGGAGCCCTTCAACGCAGACTTCGCCTTCCAGACAGCAGATTTATGGTCGACATTGGAGAACCTTACCAGTATCGGTCTGCTCCTTTTGGGATCTTTGCTGGATGCTCCAAGTCTGTGACACACTTTGATGGCCGATGATGTGATGTCCTTCAGGGCCAGTTTCTTGTTCAAAATGTCGAGTACAAGAGCCCTGCAATCCTCGTTGTCCGCTTCAGGAAATCCCGTAAAGATGAGTGCTTTCCGACGACTACGTGTCTCCAATCCGTCGACCACTCTGGAGCACTCGTTGATCTGCTTCCTAAGTAGACCCAGCATACCGAACATGAGCTCTCTGAATGACCGGAACTCATCAGCAATCTTGGCTACGGTGTCCTTTGCGGGTCCAGCACACTGGATCTGTGCCTCAAGTTCCCCCATCTTCCTTAGGAAGCACTCCTCCAGGCTTTTTTGGGCTGACTGAATATCATCCAGTTGAGACATGTTGAAAATGTGAAAATCTTGTAGTGACTTGTAACAGTACTAGTGATAAGCTGGCAGGTGGTGTAGTTCTAAGTGCTTAAGTTACATGGACTGTTTCACCAATGTAAGTACTGCTTAATTATTAGTTTTTGCAGCTATTAATGTAGATAAAATAGGGAAAAATTATTAAACTATATTTTTAAATAAGATAGCAGGATGAAAACGAGTCTTATCTTTTTTACACCTACCGCCAATTTTTTAATTATAAGAGGTTAATTTTGACTAGACTGTTACTGGTTGATTGTAAAGATATATTGTAGTAGTAGCAGAGCGCTTTATGAAAGAGCTCGTCTGGTGAAGTACTACCACCATACTTATTATATCATCATTATCAGCCTACAGCCTTCCACTGCCAGCACGCTTACTATGACCACGATAGAAACGGGTTTTGTCTACAGAAGAATAGACAAAGTGACCATTTGTAGAAAGATTTCTCTCTCTTTATGCATACAATGAAGAAATAAATGTTTCTATTCTTCAGTAGACAAAAGTCTGGTATGCCAAGCACGGGTCGCCGTGTGCTCGGGCAGTAGAGATAGGTAACGAGTTGGATGGAAAGAACTTTGTCTTTTCTTTGGTAGAATAGAGATAGAATTGGTTATGCTAATCCGGCAGATATAGCTAATAAATATTTATTTGCTATTATTTACCATCAGAAAGGATGTCTGGGTAGGCAAGAAAAGGGGTGCCTATATTTGTATAAAAAAATATTTCATGAAATAAATTGTTCCCAGGGTTTCCTAGACCTGGACCAGGCGATGCTGGAGGAGGACATGCTGCAGGAGAAGGTGGCTGGCAGCACGGCTGTGGTGGTGCTCGTCAAGGACAATACCCTGTACTGCGCCAACGTGGGTGACTCCCGGGCGGTCGCCAGTGTTAGAGGAGCGGTGAGTGATACCGGCAGGGACATATCAAATGTGACAGCGCAACCGGCAAGCACATCGTCAGCGCCCCTTTAACTGCCATATTGAGTCCACGGTAAAGGGGGCGGGGCGAGTTAAGGGTGTCGGTACAGTAGGTAAAAAAGTCAGTAAGCATTATTATTTACTTAGGTAATTTACTTTTATTATTATTTTTAACTGGCTGTGCCTGGCATCCGTTGCAATGCTAGTTTTTTTTAGGGTTCCGTACCTCAAAAAGAAAAACGGAGCCCTTATAGGATCACTTTGTTTTCCGTCTATCACCGGACCATAAGTGGAGCCATCTGCTCATAAATGGCGCCACCAGAAGTATACAGTAGCGCCATCTATGATCAAGATATGATATATCTACTATGATGTAATAGCGGTATAGATGGCGCTATTATATATTTCGGAACCCTTAGGACGCGAGTCTTACTCGCACTTGGCCGGTTCTTTTTTTCTTCTTTCTCTTCTTGATTTTGACTGTCTCTTTAGGTGGAGGTGCTGTCATACGACCACAAGCCCAACAATGAAGAGGAACTACGCAGGATCACCGCTGGTGGGGGCTGGGTACAGCTGAACAGGGTTAACGGCAACCTGGCGCTATCCAGGGCGCTCGGAGACTACGTGTTCAAGAGGAACTACAGACTGTCGCCACAGGAACAGATCGTCACAGGTATGGCATCAACACAAGGTAGACTAAGGCCATGTTGTTTCAACTTACAGTTACGTATCTATAACCGTCAAATATGGCGGCTTGTACGACAATTTCATACTGACTTAACGATTACGTACTGACTTACGGACGATTATAATGTTGGTTTCTTCATAAAATTATTTCTAACATCGAAAAATAGAGTAAATGTGAACTCTTACGTTTTTGCAGCGTTTCCAGACGTTCAAGTGAGGCAATTAAACGATGACTGGGAGTTCATAGTGATCGCGTGCGACGGCATTTGGGAGGTGTTGTCCAATGAGGTAAAGAAAATGTTCGTTATATAGTATCTGTTACACATGCTCGTTAATAGTATGAATTAATGCTAATTTTGAGCAAATGCGCGCGTTGAGTCGCGCGTTGTTGCTCTGAATTTATTTGTCCAAATACCATACTGTAAACTGCAAAAAATCATCTCCATTAAATACTCGTGATGATGTAACTACTTATTTTGATAAAGATTAATATTTTATTGATAAATATAACACATTTATAAATATTATACAGGTTGGCAGGTTAGACAATGGAAATATTTTAAGGGGTCATTATATTATTACCAACTTTTATTATGGGACCAACCCTGAAATCGCCAAAAAAAAAACTGCTGTTCCATACATTTATGTTCACATAACTCAACAAAATGTATGGAACAGCTGATTTTTTTTTCGCGATTTCAGAGTTGGTCCCATAGTAAAAGTTGTTCATAATGATGAGTACAATGACCCATTAAAATATTTCCACTGTCTGACCTGCCACCCTGTATAGGTACAATAAACCTTCCTCGGAAATGTGTCTTCCATTGGTGAAAACCGGAAGAAAATACGTTCATAGCAACCATACTATCGAATATTGAAAGTATGCCCACTGAGTCTTAGACGTGAACCCGCAGGAGGTGGTGTTGTTCTGCCGCGTGCGTCTACTGAGCGGCTGGGAGCCGGCGGCGGTGTGCGAGGCGCTGATGCAGCGCTGCCTGGCGCCCAACTGCGCCACGGGCGGGCTCGGCTGCGACAACATGACCGTGCTGATCGTCTGCCTCGCGCCCTTCCCGCGCATCGACCCCGCGGTGAGTACTCGCGCGACTGCTGAGCGGCGGGGTGCGAGGCGCTGATGCAGCGCTGCCGGCCGCCACGCAGCGCTGCATCAGCACCACATCACCCCAAGGTGAGTATTCATGGTTGGATTAAACCCTGTTGGAATAAACCCGTGTGGAATAATCCCGTGCAAGGTGTGTCTGGCTCTCGGCGTGATTCACGCCGAGAGCCAGACACACCTTGCGACATTGCCTCGTAGATTGCCTTGAAGATTCATGAGACTCTTGTTTTGGGTGTTAATGAAATTCAAAATATGTATGCCAGTTTCTAAATGCTAGGTCTCGTGGTAAAGAACTATCCTTAGAGCCAGTAAAATTACTTCATATACTTTGTTCTACTTTATATATTTTGTTCTATTCTTATATTATGCTGCATGCCTGCATGTTTTTTTATTGTATTGCATGTTCATTTTAATATACTAGATTTATTTTTTTGCTGAGAATAAGTCGCTAAAATTATTGAAATAAAATCAATAATCGAAGAGTTTGTGTAATAAAATAATACACAGATTTTAAAAGAAATTCACGTTCGAGTCTCCAATCATACAGAAGACCTTCAATTCAATTTACGAAGTCATAAATAGATGTGAGTGCTAATAGACGCGAAATGTGAAATCAGAATGTGAACAGAACGCGTAATCTAGCGCAGAATACACAGAAATAGATACTGCTGCTATTCGTACAAGTACAAACTTCAGTTTGGTCAAATTAGATTGCGCCTATTGAGTCAAAAATACTCGTATTACCAGGCCTGGCGCTCTTTAGGTATAGGTACCGGCACCAGTCTTGAGCACAAACGTCACCTGCGCATTGGTTGATTTTTCGGTCTCTTTGGGGCAATGAAGAAGGTGGGGCGCCGAGGTTGCTCGCGATTGGTTCGTCAGTCGATACTCTTCGTCTATTGGACTATTCTCTATCACGTATTGTCTACTGTCTATTGTCTATTGGGCCGAAAATGTACATGCGCGATCTGTGCTCACGACTCACGCCATACCTATAAGAAGCTACAAGTATATCGGCGAGTCTTCTCAGGGAGGCCTATTCAGTGGGTTTAGGCCGCGTCAGAAGAGATTTCTACGTTTTCTGAATGAAACGGTAGAAATGTTTCTACAATCTGTCACTTTGTCTATTTCTATGTAGACAAAACCCGTTTCTATCGTGGTCATGCTAGGCCGGCAGGATATTTGTTACATACTGTATAGTCTCAAGGTCATAGAGGTCATAGTAAACCTTATATTTGTTCCACAGTCCGCGTTCAAGTGCCTCGATCAGTCCTGTCCAAACAAGTTCTGGACCTTGACCCCGTCGCGGCGGTTCTCTTAACTTTAAACATTGCCCACCCCCCTTTGCACAAGCTTTAATCTATCTAGTGTGTCTCTATTACTGTGATCTGTGTCCCTCGGTTTGTAATTTGGTTGATTTTTATATAAAATAATCATTAGTACGATTTTGTAGAACATGTTTAAAAAAAAATTGTTTTTGGTACGAGTAATACTTAATAATACTTAAATAATTTATTTGCATACTAATGTACGATGCCAAAAAGCCGCAGATAGTAAAATCTTAACAGATGAATGTATAAGCGGCTATATTTCTTTAAGGAAAATTAAATAAAATAATTATGAGCTGTGTCAATAAGGAAAATATTTATTTACACGAAGATCTTAAGTATTTTGACATGTTTCTTATCACATTTGATTCGCGTGAGTGTAGATTTTAAGATAAAAATTTTAATTCGATTAATGAAAAGTGTTACTTACATACTAATTGTCGTTAAATAAACTAGTGTTAATGCCAAAGTTAAATACGTAAATATTAATTACATTCTATATAAATCAACCAAGTTATGAATATCTGCGTAAGTTTCTGTGATTTTATAAATTTAAATTGTTAAGATGTTATGCAGGCGTTGATTCTAAACGTCTTGTACTGTTGTGTGCCATCTAAGAGAATTTACAACGAAACTGTTATATTATATACTATACGTGGCTTTCAGTTGTAAGCCTGTCTGTCTGTCTGTCATGCTGTAACCTAATTTCCGATGACAAGTTGGTAATGCATGCGTGTTATGCGTACGCGCACTTATATAAGTGTGTTTGATAAGGCGATTTTGGGGTAAAATTACTTGTTGTGACCTCTCCCATTGGAATTGATGATGATAATGTTGCGCACACGCAACAAACAACGAACGCTACTAACTTGTTATCTGAATATAGTCTCGGTGTGGACAATGGATTTCTATTCGATTATTCGAGAGTGAATACAATTTGGCTCATTTAAAATTTTGATGAAGTGTCAATTAACTAAATTAATATATTCAAAATGTGTGCCAGCAATTTTGTTCTATATTAGTGACAGCGATGATGATAAAGAATTAAGTACAATAGTCTAGCCACAATGTGCTATATTTCATTTAAAGGTACTGGTTTTGCTTGATAAAATTACGCTACATAATAATTTCCATTTTTTTATTTAAAGTCATTTTTATCACACTTATTTTTGGATTCTAATGTTAAATGGCAACACAAAATTTTCTACCAGTAGTTACCATTTTTGTGAACTGGTAACATGTTTCCAGTGTTGCCATGTGTGTGTGGACCTGGCTGTATTTTTTAATAAACGTTGAACAGTTTGCTTTTAAAGTTTGTGTTCGTTTTCTATTTTAAAAATATTGTTTGGTTTGCGTGTTAAAATCATGTTTTACAATGTGTTTGTCTGTCTTATTTTTATTGCTAGAGAATCTACTATTTATATTATTTCTTTGCATGTCAAATTATGCATGTTTTGACAATTATAACATAACGCATGGAATATTATACATACAGCTGCATGATATTTTTTTTGTTTTTTATTAAAGAAATGCAGAATTTATTAATGATTGTAACAATTCTGTTTAATATTCGTAGTTTCTTTCGAGTAAATAAAGCTTTATTTGTGCATGTAAATGTTTTGTTTTTAACATTTGCTTATATTCATATAAATATTGACAATATTCCAAGTTTTTTGGCTATTTTGCCCATATGAAAGTTTTTATTTTAAATCAGTTCATAAAAACGATACAATTATAACCAAAATTAGGTAGAATTTACAGACACGGGTTTGATATTATTATGATTAATTGGAATTTTGGAATTCTATAAATAAACTTCCCATAAGTTTTTAAAGCTTGAGATAATTTCTTTAGCAGCATACATATTTCAAACAGTCGATGCCTTTGGAATATTGTCAAATATGATACATTAAATATTAAATATAATTATATGATATTTTAGTTAACACCGCCTCTTGTTTGTGTACTCACTATGTGTTGCTTAATAAACTCATTGGAAAGCATTCCAGCAGGTTTTTATTTGTTTTTCTTTATTCCTATTTGCAGCAGAAAGATCCTGCCTTGATATAGTGCCGTAGTGTTTCAAACTCGGATCATAGAAACAAGGAGATATGCCATCATAGCAAATTAGTACGGGAACAACTGATGCCACTTTTAGTACATTTTTCGACACAATTACGCGCATAATTAAGCGCTCCTTGTGAATAAAAAGATCTCCCACGCATTGAACATTCCGCACACCCTCAATCTAACACTGTTAATCGTCACTCAACACTAGCACTAAAGTAAAACACTGTATTTATACCATCGATCGTGTTCGGTTCGTCGCCAGCGCGTACGTTTTTAATATGAGCAATTTGCTCAAGATCAGGCATCAAGCTCGATAGCGCCATGGCACATCTCCTTGTTTCTATGATCTGAAGTTTCAAAGTATACGAGGCCAGAGTGGGCGTACTTTACATGTATACATTCTAAATGCATGTACAGTCAGGGAAAGGGATCCTTTAGCTGGTACACTATCATTCATAATTGGTCGTATATTCAAACTTTGAAACAAATCCGAATCCGAATTGCTTCGAAGTTTGAATACACGACCAATTTATGAATGATAGTGTATCTGCCCAAAGGATTCCTTTCCCTGACTGTACTGTACACTGTAGGTACACGATTACAAAATTATACTGTAACCTATTGATAAAAATATTAATAGGTAATAATAACAAAATAATATTGTGGTTACTATTTTACTAATAACTAAGTATCAGTGGCGAAGGGTCCCTACAATACGATTCCTACCGGCTTCCCTTTGAAAAATAGCATAGGCAGTATTGCCTACTTTTATTATTTAGCTTTTTGTGGCCAGGTAAGCATTTGTGGCTCCGGCTTACCTCTTACAAAAACTGACTCTTCGCCACTGGTAAGTATTATTGTTAACTTAAGGGTCGATGTCAATGCCAGCCCTGAAGTATTTTTAATTGATTATTGTACTGATTTGATTTAAAAGAGTAACCATGGAGTTTCTTGCCCGTTCTTCTCCTAGGAATCTACGCGTTGGAACGGGCATCTAGCTTCAACATTCTAACGTGATTCTAACTGACAGACTCCTTGACAATTCAAAAGTACCTGCAATTGGTCTAATTGAAATAAATGCCTTTGACTTTAAAATTAGGTATTTACGTACAATTATTTGAAAACCTTTCCAGAGTTCGCCTCTCCCCGTAGAACAGGAATTAAACAGCAAATTCATGACGAAAATGGAGGATCTATTGTACGTTGAAGATGAAGAAGAGGACCTCAAATGAAAGTATTAATATTTTTCTACTGTAAATGTGTGTACATAAATAGGTTACCGGTGTTGAACTCTATCGTTAACGTTTTAAGATTGAAAATTGTGTGCGGATAAAATTTAATATAAGTCGTTCTTCGTTCTTCTTCGTTCTGGTTATGACGCACAATGTTGTCATAGGTGCATTTTTAAAAGTTATTGGATTTGGTGATTTTGTAGGCTAGTCTTGAATTCGTTATAATATAACGAATTCAAGACTAGCCTACAAAATCATAATTAAAAAGGGTAGTTGTGATAATCATTAAAATATTATTTTAATGATTATCACAACTACCCTTTTTAATTATGGATGAACTTTCTTTAAGAAATACCCACTTTATTTATTATGATATTAGATGATTTATTTCTAAATAAATAGAGGTTTTTGGCTTCCTGCTATACAGGCGTTCGATATACTACCTACTGTTATTTTATTGTCGATATTTTCATGAAAAAATAAATAAAAATTTATATTTTTTACTGTTGACACATACCTAATAATTTTATAATATAAAAATAATTATTTTGAGGAACAAACTATACCTACTAATTTTAATATTTTTACTCACAATTAATTATTACTATTATTTTGCCATATTTAGCACATAGATACCTATTATTAGATATTTCTATTTTAGATTAATTGATTTTAAAGCTTTTTATTTACTTTAGGTCGCAGTTTTAAGCGATTGATTTGAAACGTGTATGTTTTTAACTAGCGAATCGCCCTGGCTTCGCATTGGTGCAATTTAATGTTTTTTATATCCACTAGTTCCTTAGGGTTGGCCCATACATGTGTATTATTATTGGTGCTTCTCCTATATTCCATATAAGCGTATTACACAATTCATAATGGTATTTGGTCGACGACAATTTAACATTTATATTAAGTTTTAATTACTTACTATTTTATATTTTTGGTGAGAAAAATTTAATCAAAATTATTGTTTGGTTGTGTCGTCAGTATTAAGTAATTCGTTATCAAAATATTATTTAACGTATATTTGATTACTTAATGTAAATAAAGATATATTTATGTATTATATACAAATTACATTGCTGGTCAATCCTTCATCCTGTGATACTAAATACTTTTAGCTTTTATTTTTCAATTAAAGTTTTATTTGTTATAAACTCGTATTTACTTTTTATTATGAGGTACAATTGTTGCATTTTTGCAATATAGGTACATTTATTTAATAGGTACCTAATAGATTGTTTATATTAAAATTGCATGTTAATTTAAAAGCATTTAACTGTATGGTGCTGAGGACGCACTTATCTGTCGTTAATTGGTCCTTCACTCGTAAGATATCAAAAATGAAGTCATAGAAATTGTCTATTGACAAAACGCTTTATGACCATATGTTATAAGGAAGAAAAAAAAACAGTTTTCGTCTCTTTCTTTTCGCCTACTCATGAGATGAAAATTAGCCCCATAACATTTTGCTATGCTGGAACCAATAAAATTGGAAGTTCACAACCCGCTAAAAAGCATTAACAAAAATCACAAGCTTCATATAAATGGGATTTCTATTAGAATCATTTTTAGGTTTACATTTGTTTGACTAAGTTTTTGAGTTAAATCGGTGATGGCCAGGTTTCGATTGAGTTGTTTCTTGAAGACATCTTTGACATGACGCATTCCTCATTTAAACAGAATCGAACAATTTTATCTTATTGAGGTTGCGCCGAGTTTCAGGACGTTTTCCAAAAGCAACTACGATGAATAGGGGGGTAAGGGTGTCTTTCTACCAGGGACATTGCGAGGTAGCTAAGCGTTTCATGAAAAAAACTTCGCTTCATTAAACCATTTTCCACTAGAGCTAACTTGAGTTAAGTTATGAAAATCAAACGATCCTATTGGTGGATATCGCACACATCTTTCGGTACGCAGCCTCACACATCCCTAATGGAAACCCACCCTAATAGTGCTATTATTACTCCCTCATGAAAAAGTTTTACCTACTGGAGTGATGTAAGCGCACAAGTTAAATAATCATTGAGCCATAATAATTATACTAGCTTTTAGGGTAACAATTATTTCAATATTATTTATATTATTTTCGCTACAGAACAATTCTTGTCGATCAACAAAAAAAAAATAAGCTTGAGGTGTAGAAAGGTGAACGTCCATTAGTCCGACCCGGCCGCAACGCACGCATGGCACGCAACGGATGCGGTATACGGCGCTCGGTGCGGGTGGTACTGATAGTGGACGCAGTGCTTGAATTTATACAAAGCAAACCAAAATCCGTTGCGTGCCGTGCGCGCGTTGCGGCCGGGTCAGACCAGTGAACGTTCACCTGAAGACTACATCCCAAGGTTTTTTTCGGTTTCGGTAATTTTACTAGAAATATAAATCATTTATTGCGTTAAACACGGTAGGAATGATGTTAATATTAAGTATATGTTTCATATACTTGGCTGTTTCACAGCATGCAATATTCACATACAAGTTTTTTTTATTCTAACTTTTATTTAAGGATATTCTATGTAGGTACTAATTACACATTTTTCTTTACATAATAGTGGAACACATACCTACATGCGTCGATACGCGTATAGCCTATGGGTAACGTTGATCTCACCCGGAGTTATCAGGTTTGGTTAATTTATGCCTATATAACTATTATATATTATTATATGCTAATTTATATCGGGTGTAAAAATACTCATAACGAAAACTCGCCTGGGAACTGACTGGCTATGGAGATATTAGTCTCAATCTTTTTTACTTTTAACAAACAAATGTTTTTACTATACTTTCTTCCAAGTAAACATTAAAGTGTTTGACATTTCTTTACAAATTAAGCATTTGTAAAAGCAAAACGCGATGAATATCGAACGCGCACACACCGCTTTGACTTAGTCGTATGGACGATGTACGCACACAAACACGCATTAGCTGTCTGTATGACTTGAGTGCATTACATTGCGTTATATAAAAACAGCTGTTTATAAAAACCTAAAAATAAAAGTGGTTTCCCAGGATTTTTACTCAATTTTACTTGATAAGATGAACAGTATGCGTAGATTTCGGCTTAGTGATAGGTGTTTTTACACCCTGTATACTACAATGTGTTTGAAATATTCACTATTAAATATTACAATTAACATTTATAGGTGTAACGATAGAAAAGCCAGTGTAATTACTGCAACGAATACAATTTTTTTAGAGTTTAAATTACTCTTAAAATGGTTTTAGTAAAAGGATTTTTCCTGCTCGATATTAAGCAGAAGACGAACTTTGTTGGTGGTAAAAACGGAGATACACAATAATAACTCTCCGCGCTTACTGTTAATAGATATTATTAGGGTATTACGGTTTTTACATAATATTTTTTGGTAGGTAGATTTAAGGTACGCGTCGACTGGCTCGTAGCGCCCGCAACGCACACACGGCACGAAACTTATTGAACAAAATTGCGGGTACCATGTGTCTGCGGGCGGTACCTACTGATATTAACGCGGTGCTGTTTGAATTTATACAAAGCAAACCGAAATCTGTTGCGTGTCGTGCGTGCGTTGCAACCGCTGCGGGCCAGTGGAAACATACCTGAAATGGCTTATTTGATCAAAAATTGCTTGATCACTGATAGCTAAGTTGCAATTAAATTGGTGGCTAGTATTTGGTTTTGAGAGTGCTGTATTTTAAGCTTATTTTTAACTCAATTGTTGATATTGTAAATATCGTTATCTAGATAAATTATATCAGCAATAATTTAGTAGAAATTTAATACGTGTAGCTTTTTTATAATCAGGGAAATTATTCTTTAGTTTATTGATATTATAGAGACCAAGTTAGTTGTTAATATTCTAATGAATGATTGAAACTGTTGTCTAGATTTTTATGAAGAGTTTTGTTTAAGAAATAAATGAATTGTTTGTACTTACCACCGCAATAGGTTTGTCTGTATAGGCACAACATTCATATATTTTTTGTTTTGACGTGATTATACATCGCGATAAAAGGGATAAGAAATTCTGGAAAAAAATACATGAAGTTTAATCCTATAGCCACGAACTATTTCCCTGATTGTATTTTTGTACCATAGAATAACAAAGTGAATTGTTTAGCTGTATGTTGTGTAGGTAATATCGTGACATATCTGGAATTGCACTAGTCGAGTTGTAAGTAGTCCGGTGTGTACAGTACCTTATGTTGAATTGTGAATGTAATAAAGTTTTACATTTTTATATTGTTCTTTTATTATGACCCCGATCAAGTCCATTTCGCTCCTCAATAGATTCCACATTTGATGATAAAGTCGACGGTAAACTGCCAATTTGCGAACGCTCGAGGGAGAATCTCACCGTGACATTCTCCATCGAACGTTCGCAAACAAAATGACAGACCCGCGGTGATATCACGCGGCGGGTAGGTACAGGGGGGTAATTCTCGCGGGTTCGATATTGGTATCGAATTCGATTATGTTGCAACAACTGTCAAAATCCCTTCCATTTTGACATTTGTTGCAATATAAATATCGAATTCGATATCAATATCGAACCCGCGAGAATCACCCCCAAGAATAGATAGGCTGGGTGTCTTCAAATCGCGAGTAAACCAGTTTCTTCTAGGCAAGCGTGCTCCATCGTAGACTGCATCATCGCTCAACTCAACATCAGGCGAGATGACGGTCAAACACAAGCAAAAAAAAAAGGTATAATCCGGCCGAGTCCCAGTTGTCTCTCTCGCACTCTATTTCGGTCGTTCGGGCACAGCGCGTCAGCAATAGATTTCTGCTACCTAAAACCTATTCTTCAAATGTCTTAGGTACCGACCGCCGTTCCTCTTAACGAAGTGTCCATCATTATGATAAATGTTGAATATTAAATAAGGAAATAGCGCTCTCTTCTTCACATTCTTAGGTAAGTATAATAAAAATATGGGCATAATTTATAACAAAAAAATTATAATCTTGAATCTTATTTAAAAACAACTGACACGGGCATTAGTTGACATGTTCAAAATTCATAGTGATGTCGTATCGATGTCCTTACAACTGCAAAGTTAAAGGCATTGAGTTGGAGTCTGTACAGACCTACATGTACATATTAGGCACGGGGTCTCATCAGGAACAAAGTAACATTTGTTGAAATAACTCATAATAGATGGCGTTATATGTATCAATTTGTTATTGAAGTTTGTGTAAAATTGAGAACATGAAAAAATACATCATGAAAAATATTTGTTAAAATTTTGAAAAATGCTATAAGCACGGAAAAATGTATAGCCCGCGCTAAATCGGTCACATTTCTTTGTATGAGATGAGGCATCTGTACGTATAATATTATATTATCTGTGTATTAGGTAATCTCCGATAGATGTCACCAACGCTCATAACTACATTTATGGAACACTGAATATCGGGGAAACAAATTGTCAGACATCTGGCGACACCCGTCTGCTCTTAATAGCCATCAGGGTTATAAAAACACGAAATAAAAACACTTTTACTGTTTTATTATGATTATTACCACTTTCGTGTACGTTTTAAATATTTTTTAATTCGGAGTTATGGGATTTAAAAAAACAACTGAGTGATTAATCCAGCCAGTAGGTACCTACTTAGGGTTGGCACCCCAAAAAGTAAGTACAATGTACAGTACAAGGCACTTTTATTTTTCATGTTAAATACATAATAGTACCTTAATAACTTCAAGTAACATAGGTACCTACTGTTAGGTAATATTGTTTGAATAAGGCCACCAATGCATTTTTTTTTAAAGAGTTATTTGCGATTTTAAATTTTCCTGTCCTGCCTATGCGTATCAAGTTTCATTAGAATCCAGTTTATTAATCTACTATACTAATATTATAAAGCTGAAGAGTTTGTTTGTTTGTTTGAAGGCGCTAATCTCTGGAATTAGGTACCCGCCGTCGGATTCGAAAAAAATTTTTTGTATATGATAGCCATATTCATGAGGAATATTATCATAGGCTATTTAACATCACGCTACGACCTTAAGGAGCCGAGCAACGGGGGTGAAACCGCGGGGAACAGCTAGTTTCCAATATTTAGGACTTCAAAGATTGTATGAAATTTAATGCAGTGCTGCGTAAAACCTGAGAGCACCCAAACAATGATTTACCTACCTAATAATGTCTTAGGTTTTCGCGATTATTACACATTATAATAAAACAAGTTTAAACGGATTAAATCGCGTATATTACAGATTTTTACAGAGTTTTTCTGACGTTTCGAACACTTTGCAGCGTTCGTGGTCGCAGAACGACTGGTCGTCCTGCGACCACGAACGCGGCAAAGTGTTCGAAAATTATAATTTAGCTACCTACCTAGTACCTAGGTAGGTAAGTCATTGCGAGTTACACTAATTGAATGACGATGACGGCACGATTGTCACAGTGCCGCAGTGGCTGAGCGATTGGCTGCTGCGCAACGTATCGCGGATTCGATTCCCGCGCGGTACAAATAGGTATTTGTTTCGGGTCTAAGTGTCAGTGTATGTGCAATTTGTGTTTGTACACGCACCCACAATACAGGAGTAAACACTGTGAGGGGCAAAGTTTAAAAAAATAAAAAAATAATAATAGTAGAAAATGTTAACTCCTTTACTTAAAGTATGATTAAATTAAATAGCTCTTGTGTATTGTCATCTCTATTCATTGTCATACAAATGAGAAGGATAGTGTATATTTAATTAATGGACAAAGTTAAGGCGCTGATAACTGCCAACGGCCTTGAGTGATTTGGGGGGTATAGCTTGAATGTTCTGCGCTGAACTCAAGCAACGCGACATACGTCCACCGAGCAATACGACTCGCTTATCAAGAAGCGCGCTGTGCCGAATAAGACGTATTATTTACTTTTACTTTTTAGTATCTAAAATATAATATAAAAAAAGTAACAGGCAATATTATAGGTAGTAACATAGTCTTTTCACACAAAACAAATTATGAAAATATCTTAAGCGATTTGAAAGTAATTACGTTTTTATGTTTTGGGTAGACAGTAATTCATGAATTTATTTCATTAAGTATTTTACTACAATAGTTAAATATTGACAGGTACGATTGATGTATATATGTTCTGGTTTAACATAAAAAAATTGCACAACTAGCCTGCATTATTTGACGCCGAAATAAGAGATTTAAAACTTGAGATTTACGGCCGTTACCATTTACCGTCGCCTTAAGAGGCTAAGTAAGGGAGTTAGTATGAAAGCCAGACGGATAACCTTCAAAACCAAAAAGTTGTATACAAACAACCGCGTGTTGTCAGATCGGCATAGAACCGGGTTCATCCAGCGGGTGACATTGCTAATTGGATCAAGTGGGGTGGTATAAGAGCGTGGGGGGAGCCGCGCCGCGCAGGAGTGGCGTCGCGTCAGCCACGGCGTTCGTTTAACTCGTAAGTAGATATTGTTTATTTTTTCTTATTATTATTTATATACCATTTCGAATATTCAATTTCGAAATGACCACAAACCATTAGCAAGCCAAGTAGTCAAGGGAGTAGTCAGGTACAGGTGCCCCCTATATTTTCATGCGGTGTCTAGTGGTCGCAAGCGCGTCCTTTGAGCAAGGTGTCCTTGGTTCCATCCCCAGGTCGAGCAATGTGTTGTTGGGTAAAGCCATCAGGAAATTCTTAGTAGCAGCCCGGAGTCTGGATTTGAGCTTGTGGCAATAATCGTCCCAAATTACATAGGACTTCATAACTTGCGAAATGTAGGAGTACCCTTGTCTACCTCTTCGGATGATACAATCGTGATATATTTTTTTTATGGTGGCAAACACAAGCACAAGTGGTCCGCATGATGGTAAGATGTTACCACAGCACACGCTTGCAACACCAGGAGTGTAACATGCACGTTGCCAACTTAAAAACCCGGGAGAATTTTGCCAGGAAGTTCATTCCAAAATCGAAGCGTTCGCGGGAGGCACGACCATTTAGATTCTAGTGTGTGGGGATGAACTCTGCCGATGGCGAATAGTGCAATGGTAGAAAGTGGCCGTGGGCATCATGTCGAACAATCCTCGGAACACAACCCATTATACCTATAATACAAGTGGTAGAACACATACAAGGAGGCGACGTCTCTCGTTAAACTTTAACGGCCTTACCACAAAAAAGATAGACACGCGTTAAACGCGAATGCTACCAAAAATAATACACACTTGTTATAGACAAGTTAGTGCTAAAACAAGTGGATTTTTTTATTTCCTTGTAGCTTTGAATGCAGCTGGTTTGAATTTATTTTTTTTTACAAAATTACGGTCAAATACTACGATAATTAATTTGCAAACTTGTATTTGACCGTAAATATTTTTGTTTATCGAAGTAACCCAAGATTACCTATTTTTAGGACATGCGCGCTGCCTTCTGTCATATGCATGATGCATGCTTGCAGCGCTTGCATTCTACTCGTAATTTGACCGGTAGGTATATGTATTGAGCAGTTAGTCATAGGTACGTAATAACTAACCTAAGTAATTTATTTACGTTGTATTGATAAACGTGTGTACGGTGTAATGTCAGTAGGATTGTGTGTACTTACACGCATTTCAAAGGCTTTCACTGTTTCTCATTTGTAGTAGGTGAAGGTGAAAAGTATTAGCGAGTACTATGGTAACAGAAGAAATAGAGTAAGTACTAGGTCTGCACACATAGGGCATGTAAACAGCCCCGGATCTTGAATTATTTCGAGGCGGGGCAAAAACTGAAAAATGCCGCCCCCGCCTGACTATATTTTTACCTTTATAATTATCATTTCATGGCTGAAATGGCCTATGTCCATCAGCATCAATGGGCATGTTATGGCTAACATGCCCATTGATGCTGATGGACATAGGCCTCCGCCAAAGAACGCCACAACGACCGGTATAGCGCTTCTCTTTGCGATTACTACGCTTCGTAGACGAATACACTACTCAGTGTATTCATCTACCAAGCTTGAATTTGCCGCCCGGGGCACGGGCCCTGGCTAGCCTCCCCTAGATCTGGGGCTGCATGTAAATGACGGGTCAATAACGGAGTATGGCTTGATGTTTTTCGAGTGAATGTTTGAAAGTATGTATGTCAATTTCTTGGCACACTTTGCTACGCGAGTAGCACTATAGAAACGGGTTTTATAAACGAAAGAATAGACAAAATGACAGATTGTAGAAAAATTTCTACCGATTTAAGCACGTTGAGCTTAGAGTCGGAGCGCAGCGAAGACCAATAAATTAATCTATGATGTCGATGTTAAAAATGAAGAAATGAAATGTTTTTATTCTATAGTCGACAAAAATCTACAACGCCAAGCACGAGTTGCCGCATGCTCGTGCAGAAGTCTTGGATGGAAAGAACTTTGTCTATTTTTAGTAGAATAGAGATTGAATTTGATCTTACTATCATGTAGGCCAGATGTATAAATTCAATATAATGAGGTGTCGTTAGATTTGTCTTCATTGTGGGAATGTCATAAATACTAGTCAGGTTTTTTGTTTTTCCCAATAATTAGGGTACCGTACCAAAATTGTAAACAAGGAACCCTTATGGTGCGACTTCGTCTGTCTGTCTGTCTGTCTGTCACGGCTGGTAATTTCAGCAACTACTGATGCTATCGACTTCAAATTTGGAACAATTATAAAAAATGCTTGCCCAGCTTTATTGAAAGTAAATTAAGTTAAAAAATATTTTTAGTTTCATTGAAAAAGGGGGTTGAAGTGGAGGTTCTAAATTTAAAAGTGGGGTTATTAGGTTTACTGGCATATCATATGAAAGGGCTTGATATGCACATTTCAAAATATATTTTCATTTTATTTTATGTCCTATACTTTTCGACATGTGATGAAAAATGTCTAAAAAATTACCGTTCCTCCCCTTATCTCCGAAGTTTGCGGAGCGAAAAATCTGAAATAATTAGAGTTCATAGGAATTTATCCATATATTGCACCAAAAATAAAACGATGTTACTAACTAGTACAGTTTTTTAAAATTCATCAAATTCATTCACGAACAAACTTAGTTATGCGGTCCGGTTTTTTTTACTTTTAAACGCATCCTTGGACGTTTGGACGTTTGACGTGCGGAACCCTCGGTGCGCGAGTACGACTCGCACTTGACCGGTTTTTTTTGTTTAAGCGTATTGTTGATTAGGTGCCTACAAGGCTTATCTGTTGTACCTACTTGTGTGATGGATTCATTTCCATACGAGTACTTCTATTAAAGCCCTATGTCTACGGCCCAATAGTTTGCCATGAAAAATAAGTAGATAATAACATTTTATACATATTAAAAAACTAATTTTTATATTCCACGCACGCTACAAAAGCTGTTCTGGTGAAAAGTTTCCGCGCTCTGTTGCGAACTGTAGCATGATTCAAAAACTGTCGTATTTTGTACATTTTACATTTGTTCATTAACATTTTTTATATGTGGTAGTGATTTGTGTGTGTGCAGGTTATGAGACATTCGTTCGAAAGTCTGAGTTTTTTGTTTCTTCTTTAGTTATTAAAAAGTGTAGGTATTTATGTGATGCCTCTAGTACGAGTCGCGTTGGTCTAAAGATGCATGATGCTGACCGCGGGGTTTGATTCTCGGGTCGGGAAAAGTGTTAATGGGATTTTCCTTTTGGGAATTCGGAGTCTGGATTGTGCCCGGTTTATGCCAATTGACTCGCTCCCTGTTACATTGGGCTTATTAGAAGTAACATAATAGCTGGCAAAATGTGAGAGTTATCCTACTAATTACACCTCTGCCTAACCTTTCAGAGAATAACAAATAACCAATAACCATAACGTATAACCAATAACAACATCCACCAAAGTTTTTATTGATATTAACCCTTTCAAAATTCCGAATAGTTTAATAACTTTTTCGGAATTTGGACTTGATTGTTAACTGTTTTTCTACGGGCTGATATTAATGATGATAAATATTTCCAACCGGGAGCCTTCTTCATGAATATAACTGACCTTGACCTTGAGAATAGTATCGGTCAGCACTATTAGGTAGGTAAGACATTCTCGACCAAGGACCTAATCCTGACTGTGAGTTTCCACCTCAGATCATAGAAACAAGGGAGATGTGCCAAGGCGCTATTGAGCTTGATGCTTTAATTTGAGCAAATTGGGTGTAGTACAAAAGTACACGCTGGCGACGAACCGAACACGATCGATGATATAAATAGTGTTTTAGTTTAGTGCTAGTGATGAGTGACGATTAACAGTGTTAGATTGAGGGTGTGCGGAATTTTTTATGTGTGGGAGATCTTTATATTCACGAGGGGCGCTTGTAATTGCGCAGTCGTAATTGCTTACAATTAGGCAGTTGTTCCCGTACTAATTTGCTATGATGGCATATCTCCTTGTTTCTATGATCTGAGGTTTCCACCTAACAGCATTAATTTATATATAATATATCGAGACTTGTCATAGGAGACAAATGTCACAACTTTTTTTGTTGGTTGCATTTTTTTGTGAACATTCGAGAGAGAATGTCACGGTGAAATTCTCCCTCAATCGTTCGCAAACAAATTGGCAGTTCTCCCGGTGATATGACGCGGCATGTCGGTACAGAATGGACAGGCAGACATCCCCGCAGATCTAGGACACGAACGTGGACATCAATTCAATTACTAGCTATAGTAAGGTTATGTCAGGACGTAACTAGGTGACGGTCGTAATCGTCATGTCAAGTAGATTATCGTCAGTTTACGTGTATTGTGCGGCTTCGTGCGTCCGAGGCCTTAGGCCGGATAAGTACGGTATTGTAGACGGCTTGTGGAGGTGGACCGGACTATACAAAGGTACAACGAGGATCTTCTACAATTTCGAGCCTTGTCAGCGCCTATAGCTGGTCGTATCAATAGAGTGTTGTGTAGAATGTCGTCAAAAAGTCTCAGTTCCCGCGATATATGTACCTATCTGAGACTTAGGTACAGCTTATCAGCTCTAACTAACTGGTCTAGCAGCTGTTCCTTTATAACAAAACAGTCATAACAAAACTGTAAACTTATAGGGCTTTGTAACGTTAATATCAGTAAGTATAATTATGAGAAAACTCGTTTTTAGCAGAAAATTATTTTAAGTTGTAAATTTTTACACCTATCAATCAGTTGGTAATTTTTCCACTGTAAGACAAAGGTCTTCTTCTGATATACAGAGAAGCACTGCGGGTCAATTTTCTTCTTTCTTTTATTGGTTGTGCATGTGCATAGTCTGTTCATGTGGTTTTTTAAAGCCTTTTCAAGTCTCTTATGAGATTTTTTTTCAATTGACAACATTGAGAACCAATTAAAAGCTTTCAGCTGGGGAAGCTATTCAGGTGAATACTGTTTGTTCCAGTGTGTAGATAAACAGTCTGCCAGCAGGGGCGGACGCCGCTCCAGAGCACGGTGGGGTAAACCGCCAACATGGCCGACAAGAAGGATCCGGAGGCCGTGAGTATAAACACTAGCATTATTTCAGTACCTACCTACCAGATAATTATTATACCTAAAATAATACCCAAACATATTTACTATGATAAACTGTCCAGAGAATATCAATAACATTTTCATTAGTTTGCAGTCTCTATGTTGCCTGTTACTGCAGCTGCCTTTGCCAAAAAAAAAATCGATGTATGTAATTGCTTTTTGTGGATCCTCTTTAGATATGTTCCAATTTCAAATTAGAATTAAATTTGCAGTCATTAGAATATTTTTTTAAAACTGCATTTTGTTTTGACAAATCATATAAAATTGGCGGGATTTTGGTGTTTCTTTTAAATAGGTTTAAATCAAGAAGTCGAAGTAAAATTGTTATTTTTATCATAATTAATTTACTAATTGTTATGCAACTATTTGAAAGTAAGTAGGTTTTTGTGTGACTTTGTACGTTCTTAACTTCGCAACATCGCCCGCTTTTGTTTGAATGAAGAATACGAAGTCTAGGCACATGATTAAATAACCTGTTTGTTCATGTGGTCTACGTCTAGGCCTCTAGGGAGTTTTCAAGGAACAACTTACTGAGAATAATGGGATCCCCCATTATTCTCAGTAAGTTTCAGGTTTTCAAGGAACAACTTACTGAGAATAATGGGGGATAATCTCCGTGGGGATAATTTATACGTAATATAATTTAATGTATAGTCACGAGTGGCTGCTACTTACTAATTAACCTTTACCTACTGCATAAATCAAGAAATAGCTGAAAAAGTAAAAAAGGATATTTATTTTGAAACAAAGTTTATTGCCCACTTTTATTAACTGTTTTCTTCAAGAAGATTAGCTATTCTTTAATATTCTTGGTTTTCTTAGCGACTGTGCAATATACGCTAATGTCTCGGTGAGCTAACTCCAGCCCTGCCAAGTTAGATCGAAGAAAACAAGGGTTTATAGTGACGAGTGACGACACACTGATACCTACTATAGGAAGCTCAGATCATAGAAACAAGGAGATGTGCCAAGGCGCTATCGAGCTTGATGCCTGATCTTGAGCAAATTGCTCATATTAAAAACGTACGCGCTGGCGACGAACCGAACACGATCGATGGTATAAATACAGTGTTTTAGTTTAGTGCTAGTGTTGAGTGACGATTAACAGTGTTAGATTGAGGGTGTGCGAAATGTTCAATGCGTGGGAGATCTTTTTATTCACAAGGAGCGCTTAATTATGCACGTAATTGTGTCGAAAAATGTACTAAAAGTGGCATCAGTTGTTCCCGTACTAATTTGCTATGCTATATCTCCTTGTTTCTATGATCTGAGATAGGAAGGTGACAACAAATCGACTTTTATTCCAACGACCTGTGTGGTACCACTCAACTATACATTTTACAAGCTTTTATTTAACTTTCTCTGTTAGCGGGGGGCCAAATCTTGCAGCAGAATTTTAGGCGAGTTTCCCCCAGCCGATTGAGCTAAAATTTTGTAGGTATACATATATGTCACATTATGACAATGCAATAATACGGTGATGGAGATGGTCTCAGGATGAGGCCGGGAGGTGGCCATGGGAACTCCTCAACTTCTTAACATAACTCCGTCGTGTTTGGGCTCGTTCGATTTGTCTTGACAAGTACTTACTCTATAGTAAGTACTTCTCAAGACAAATCGAACGAGCTATATATATATTTTATATCTAGGTCTATACCTAGATAATGTCCTGGACATTATCTAGGTTTATAGTAAGTACTTGTCTTGTCTCATGATGGAGCTGGAAAGTAGTCATTATAAAAGTTTGTTTAAAAAAAATGTTTTTCATCATAAAACTAATTTAATTTCTTCTACATAACAGGGCGACCCCGATCTAGAATGTATTCGAAAGCCGATGGACTTACCGACCCTGCCGAAGGCCCTGACCCTCGAGGAGAAGAAGTATCTCCTGGCGGTGGAGCGAGGGGATATGGGCAATGTGAGACGGTGAGGAAAATTTTTGCATGTGCTCTAAAATGCACCTTCGTCCTCTCGGTCAGAGGACAGAGGTGCATTTTAGAGGACATTTATTCGTTCAATGCAATCCCCACCTAGTTTAAGAGAAGGATCTGGCGAATGCGCCGCGAATGTGCTGCACGCGTGCGCTCACAAGTCACAACTATAGTTGGGTTAATGCCCGGGGATAAACCCGATTTTGAGTTTTTTCCCGGTTAGAAACCCAACTATACATACTCACAATACAACGTAACCCACGAGTGCTAGTTACCTACCTAATAATATTCTCTATATCATTAACTAAAAGATCCTTGAGCTAAAACTGGCTACGATTTATTTTTATTTTATACGCCTTAAATAATGGATAGGTAGTCTATAAATTATTTGGACCTCATTATTGAAGTCCTCTTAACTTATTTTTATAACTCAACAACTCTGAACAAATGGCTTTTATAATAAAATGTCTACATCTGTAAGCTAGCAAAAGAGTCTAATATGAGTACCTATTTGATTTTTGTTTTTGATTATTCACTCAACATCCAATTTTAATTAAACGCCAAAGTAAACAGGGGCATGTCTTTTGACAAAAATAAAAAGCTACTTATGTCATGTTTTTGTGGAAAATAACTTCGCTTTGATTTATAAAAATGTAATGACGAAATCGAGTGGGAGAGGTTGAGGAATTTAATTAGCCTTGAGTACCTATGTCTAAGTACTTTCCATGTAAGCTAGTTTAATACCTACTTAGATCTGAATAGGTATTTAGTACCTACAAATAAAGATATCACTACGACCAGCGCGAAATTCTCCTTGATTAATGTTTTACATTCCCAAACGTAGACAACGTAAAAAATTATAAATAAAAAAAAAAACCGACCGCGGTTTGATCTAAGTAGGTATGTCTTATCATTTTAATAAAACCACTAAAAAGAAAAATAAAATTAGACATTGTGATCGGGACCCACTGTTTCCAGTTAAGTAATAAACATTCCATATGGGTCCTGTGACTGCAATGTCTTGTTTAATTTTTTATGGCACGCAATTGTAAAAATGTCTGCCGTCCCTACCGTATGCAAACTTAATTACTGTTTCTGCTTTAATCGGATTACGATAGGGTATTAACTTTGTCGAACTGGATCCACGATCAATAGAACTATGAATGCCTCAATTGATGTATTAAATGTAGAATGGATAGGATTTTATATTGGGAATTGGCAATCAAATGTTAGAAAAATGAAATAGAAAAAAAAAATGCTTTTAGCCGCTTTTTTAGGGGTTGAGTGCAGAGGTGGGTTTCTGGAAACCCCGAAACAGTTTTTTGCCCGGGCAGAAACCCAACTATGTAGTTGGGTTTATTTATGCACGGCAATAAACTCGACACGGGGTTTCGTCCCGGGCAGAAACCCAACACTGGTTGAGTGGTATTACAGTCCATTAGCTACAAAATTATATTTTAATCCGTGGGGCTTAATGAAGGACTTTCAATGCTTCTTTTGCGTGGCTTAGATGGAATGTAGAATAAGATGGAATGTAGAATAAGATTCGGTAATATTTTCTCAAGGGGGTGATTTTGGGGCCATTGGCTTATGAACACCGCAAAAAGACACACATTAGTTAATTTTGTTATTTAGAAGCAAGCGTGCTCCATCGTAGGCCACTTCAACACTTTTAACATCAGCACGCGTAGCATGAGTACCTTTAAAAACGGGTTTTGTCGACGGAAGAATAGACAAAATGACAGATTGTAGAAAACCACGAAGAGAAGCAATGTTTCTATTCTTCAATCGACAAAAGTCTGGTACGCCAAGCATGGGTCGCCGCGTGCTCGGGCAGAATAGATAACGAGTTGGATAGAAAGAACTTTGTCTATTCTTGGTAGAATAGAGATGGAATTAGTCATGCTATGCATGCAGGCGAGATGACGGTCAAACGCAAGCCTATTAAACAAAAAAAAATATCATGCACCATGTATGTAGGTAATTTCTGTGTATATATAGTGCCTTTTCAAGCTTTTACATTTATTTTATCAACTATTCTTCAGAATTCTCCAAAAAGCTCACCGCAAGAAGCACATAGAGATAAACTGCGTAGACTCCCTGGGTCGCGGAGCTTTGACGTTGGCCATCGATGGGGAAAACCTGGAGATGGTGGAGTTGCTGGTCATCATGGGGGTGGAAACGAAGGACGCTCTGCTGCAGGCCATTAATGCTGAGTTTGTGGAGGCTGTTGAGCTGTTGTTGGAGCATGAGGAGTTAATCCATAAGGAGTCGGAGCCTTATGTGAGTTAAATAGCTACAATTAGCGGCAGCATGTATTCATGCTGCCGCTAATTGTAGCTATTTAACTGAAAAATTACGCGAAATACCCTCGGGCTTGCCCTGTAGGCACGCCACTGATAGGCGGTAGTTATGCTCTAAGACGGTAGTATAAATACCTAATATCATCGAGCTTTAGAAAAAGATATCGACTAGCTTCGACTTTGTAGAGCGTCATACAGCATACTTACCTAGATGTTCTGTCGCCGACTTTTTTTTAGATTGACGAAGATTGAAGACTGTTAGTGCTTCGTGTGACAGATATGACGCTCTATAAAGTCGAAGCTAGCCGATATCTCATTCTAAAGCTCGATAAGTAATAACTTATCGAGCTTTAGAATGAGATATCGGCTGTGTTTTTTATTGTACGCTACTCACTTACATTCATGAAAAATTTAGAGATATACCCTCGGGCTTGCCCTGTAGGCACGCCACTGCCGCCTATAGCTGTGCTATTAGCTAATCCAGGGCTCCCCAGTCAGTGGGACGCGCCTCCCTAGGTATAGGTATAGAGGTCATAAGGAAGACCTAAAATGTTCGGATATTCGAAAAATACCTACCGCTGTTCGATACATTTTGCTGAGTGATATGGGTATTTTTGTAGCACCAGATATAGCGATACTATTTCATTCTTCCTCACGCAGAGTTGGCAAAAAGTGGACCCGAACACGGCTATGTTCACGCCAGACGTAACCCCCCTGATGCTGGCGGCCCACAAGAACAACTACGAGATCATCAAGATACTGCTCGACCGCGGAGCCACGCTGCCCAACCCTCATGACGTTAAGTAAGACTTTACGACCATTACCTGCGTAGGTATGTTGGAAAATTTCTAAAGATTTGCGGATTTGCCTGAATATTTGGAGGATTTTATAATAGCTTCCACCCGCGTCTTTGTTTTCAAATTGTGCGTAATTTTTAATGCTTTTTTTTAGTCTATGTGTTATTCTGTTAGCTATATTTGTAAAGTTTCATCAAAAGCCGTTCAGAAGTTTTGCGGGAAAGCGTAACAAACATCCATACATCCTCACAAATTTTCGCCTTTATAATAGGTGGGATAGGACGAATGCCGCTCTGAGAAAGCAGATGGACGAGAGTGGCCTACAATGGAGTTAGATGGCGTGTAATCGGAGAGGCCTATATGTTCAGCAGTTAACTGCTATAAAATGATGATGGCAATGCTCTGCGAGTACCAATCAATCCATTTCCAAAGCATGATGAATATGCCTATTCTTATATAACCGTTTGAAGTAGCAGTATGTTACGAGGGTTTGGATCACAGGTCTATTATACCGCCTAAAGTGTAGGAGGTGTTATAGGTTACAGTTTACGCCCTAAATTGTTTGATAGGATTAAATAACTCGTTGCTTCCAGTTTTTGGTAACAATGTGTATTGTTTGAAAATACCTACAGCTATTGTGTCTAGGTGTGGTTGTGAGGAGTGTATCCGCCAGTCTACTGAGGATTCCCTCCGACATTCGCTGGCTCGGCTCAACGAGTACAGAGCTCTGGCGTCACCATCGCTCATCGCTCTGTCTTCTACCGACCCGATCTTGACAGCTTTCCAGCTCTCCTGGGAACTAAGGAACTTAGCATTTGCCGAACAGGTACCTTTTAACCTCCTTACTTATATACGCCTCTTAATTTAACCACTGATTCAATCATACAACTATCCTTGTCATTTGTATGACAATGAATAGAGATGACAAATGACTTAATGGACAAGTTCACCGAAGAGTCCGTTATATTAAAACGGCTGTTTACCTCACCGTACTTACATCGCGCGAAAATGTGTCCTTATTGAGACGTGTGTTTGAGTTTGTGTGTGTAGTGAGTTTTCAAACTACGCTATACTATATAGCATAAGCTATACTATATAGCATAGCGCACCATACAAATCCAATGATATATAGTATAGCACAGTGTGAACGTGTCCATAACAATATGTATGGTGCGCGATATCGTTGTGCTATGAGCTATATGCTATAATGCTATATAGTATAGCGTAGTCTGAAGACAGCTTTACACAGAGTACGATAGTGTGCAATATTCGGTATGAGTGAGCGAGACAATACTGTATTTGATACTTCCGATGTCATTGAAATCGACATTGGAAACGTGACCATATTTCGTCACGGTAACCTGCATTTATGTACGATTTAGATCTAATATAATTAAATGTCTTATACCAGGAAAGTAAAGCGGAATATCTAGAACTTCGTCGCCAAGCGCAAATGTTCGCTGTGGACCTACTGGACCAGTCGCGAAGCTCTCAGGAGCTGGCCATCATCCTGAACCACGACCCTGATGAACCGGCCTTCGTGGAGGGGGATCACATGAAGTTGGCGAGGTTGGAACTGGCTATCGACTTTAAGCAGAAGAAGGTAATTATGACTAAAATATTAATATAGACAATATAAAAGATAAACAAAACGATTAAAAATAAAACCTGACTACGAAATATTACATTAAGCAGTGGTTGGAATAGGTAGTGCTAATTCACCTAAACTTCGAGGAACAGAGACGAAAACTGGAGACTTCCTTATGACAACATTTGTTCCGGTACGAAAATTGTCCCCGGTTTCGGGACTCATTAAAAATGTGTGTTATTAATACAGTAAAATAATTTTTGTTTCCCAAAATGGACAAAAAGGACGTCGGCAGTTTTGGGCTTGATATGGTACAGTAATAAAATCTTAACCAAAAATAAAAATATATTTTAATTTATCTAATTATCTTAGAGATTAAGAATTGGAATCAAAAATCGAAATAAATAAGAAATAAAATGATTATGCCGTTGACATTTTGAAAAAACCAATAAAACATAAGCGGGTGCATGCTGGCTGGCGCGTGCCTCCACAGAATATCATGTCGACAGTAACTAAAACCTTTGAATTGAGAACTCATTAGTCGGGCTGTACTTCACTGGATCATTCACACCATACTTAACCTCACTGTCACGAATACGAAGATTTCTCTCTAACCCAATTACGTACAAAAACAAATAAAAAATGAATTTAAATAGTCTTGAAATACTCGACCACACCAAACTAATTTCATATCTGTACCGACATACACAATCTGAAGCCCAGCGTTCTATGGGCGTCTGCCAGTGCCCTTTCAGTAGACACGGTTTTTATCGTTTTTAAAAATTAAATACTTTCTCGTAATCTTAGATTGAACTCTATTATCTTCGGATATAGGAAAGCTAATATCACTTAATCAATACCAGCATTATAATAATAACTTGAAAAGTTATAAAAAAACGTGTTTACTCAATTTTTTTTAATTTTATCGTAAACTACCTACTTATTATAAATTAAAAATTCATCTTGAACATTTCATGGAGGTGACTAGCACTTGCACATGGACTATAACAATCTATATTTCCTTTTCTATGTTTAGTTCGTGGCCCACCCGAACATCCAACAGCTTCTAGCCTCCATCTGGTACGAGGGCGTCCCCGGCTTCCGCCGCAAGACCGCCATGGAGAAGATTATGATTATCTGCCGCGTGGCCCTGCTGTTCCCGTTCTACTGCACCCTGTATATGATCGCGCCCAACTGCGCCACCGGCAAGCTCATGAGGAAACCTTTCATGAAGTTCTTGATACATGCCTCTAGTTATTTGTTCTTTTTATGTGAGTTGAGTTTTTGTATCTTTGGTTTTAAGGGCCGTAAGAGCAACCGTAGCTTAAACCACGGATATTCTGTCTTCGATTGTTTCCTAAATATGAAACGATAGGAAACAATCGAAGACGGGAGATTAAACTCTCTTCCGTGGTGATCTTACGGCCCGTAGAATGTTACTCGTCTTGTTGCTATAATCTTTTGTTGAGCTTTTTTTGATTTTCATATTTGAAAATATAGGTATTTTTTATTATATTCATTTTTTTTCTCTCTATTTTTAATCGTAGATACAACTCTTGTAGGCTTTTAGTATTCTTATGTCCTATGTATTATCATTCATACCATTCATTATATTGTATGTGGAGAAAATAAACGTTATCATTAAACGTTATCATTATCATTATTATATTCCTACTTCTCTTAAGTTTCTCTTAGGACCCTAAGGCCGCGGCCGTATCTCTTCTCAAACATTTGGCATTTTCCACAGTAATTCTGATCCTGGTATCACAAAGAGCGGAGGTGCAGGCAATACAGCTGTTCGGTCCAGAGTGGATGGTGAAAGAACTGGAGAAAGAACTCCTCAAGCAGAGGGGGAACGGACCAACTTATTTGGAGTTGGTCGTCGTGATTTATGTTATGGGTTAGTATGCTTATGGAATTATAACTTAGGTACGCCGTTAATCCTACATTTGTTTATAGTTTAAAATAATAATCATTATGGTTAAATTTTACATTAAAATCCCAGTCTTGTAGTTGTCTTGCATGACCCTGGTATCCATTATCATTTTTATCATTCCCAGATTCTTATTGACTTTAGTATTTTAAAATTTTAATGTTCGTAGCGTAGATCTACTGTTAATTGACCAGACTCTGTTCGATCTACCGTATACATAATCAGTACCTCTTCATTTGCATTTGCCTTACCACGATCGACCGGTCGGTCGGATCTACCAGCCAGCCCTGCTATAAGAGCCAAACTAATCGTTTTTAAAACCAAGCTATAACACAGCTCCCATAGACTAAATCTTTTTTCAAGGCTTCATATGGGAAGAGACGCAAGAGATCTACATAGAAGGCATCCGCTCCTACCTCCGGAACATGTGGAACTTCATCGATTTCACCAGGAACTCCCTGTACGTGGCCGTAGCAGTCCTCAGGTTCGCAGCCTACATCCAGCAGACCACAGAGATCAGAAGAGATCCTCAGACGAAGTTCATTGCGAGGGAGAATTGGGATGCTTTTGATCCACAACTGATTGCTGAGGGATTGTTTGCTGCGGCTAATATTTTTAGGTATGTTGGATGGAATATTTTTGGTTTTATGGTTAAATCCATGTTATTTTCTAAGGAAATTTATTTTAACTCATTAATGATGGACAATGTAGGACACTTCAAAATCTTGCTTCCGTTTTTCAAGAGGGGCAAATGGTATCTTGCTTTGGTTTATTTTGCATAAAAAACCGAAATCTAAAGAAGACCTACTCTGACACTTCGGGTTTAGATCAAATACAGAGACACCATTGACAATATTGTTATAATACATAACTAGTTGTGCCCGCGACTTTATCGGTGTGTAACTCGAAAAAAAAAACAAATATCGTTATTTAATTCATGCAAACTTTACAACCCCTTTTCACCCGTTTAAGAATGGAATTTGGAAAAAATCCTCCATATCTAATGCACCTCTTAGGTGCTCAAGGAATATTTCTTCCTTTCAAATCTTTGGGTCCCCCTGTTTAGCCTGTGCGTTGTCTATCTGTCAGCATTAAAACCATATAAAATAATGCGACTAACGCGTTGTTTCTTTCATTATACATAAATAATATTTTCATTCTTGCGGGTATAATTTATTCATTTACATTACATAGTATTCTTTAACTTCATTTGATTATGTTTTCTCGCTACCAGTGCCCTGAAGTTGGTGCATCTGTTCTCCATCAACCCTCACCTGGGACCGCTGCAGATATCTCTCGGCCGCATGGTCATTGACATCGTCAAGTTCTTCTTCATCTATAGTTTGGTGCTGTTCGCTTTCGCTTGCGGTAAGTTTTGTCTTTACTCTACCATCAACCATGCGTATGGTTTTACCTTGGTATTTAATGTTGTTACCCATTTACATATTTTAATTTAACGTGTTTTTATTTGTTTAATTATCGTCAACATGCTCTAATTTTAATTTTTGTTTTATTTTTTACAATTTAAATTGATAATTTTAGAATTATTCCAAACTAAATACATTATCCTCTTTCTGGGGCAGTCGGATAAAAAGTTATCAAAGGAGTCGTTAAAAATAGTGATACTAGTATTATAAGTAATTTCAAATACTTACGGTCAAACCCCAGCTAATGAGACACAATCAATGGTTCCTAAGCTTGACTCACTGGTAGGTAAGCCAGACTTGAGAGGTTAAATGCATTATTTTTTTCCGGGTTTAATCAGATCCGAAAAAGACAAAAAAGTTTTTCCTTAAAAAAACTATTCTAGGCTAGCGTATTAGTACAGTATTCTTATCCAAAAGATTTTTCTTACGAACATGACCAAGGTTACAAACTTTTTCTATAAATACCAAGCACTACTATATGAAACCTAGGTCTTAACCAACTGCTGTGGTATTTCGCGGACCTGGAGAAACGCAAGTGCTACGTGTTGCCGGGTGGGCTGCCCGACTGGGACAACGCCGGGGACTCCTGCATGAAATGGAGGAGTTTCGGGAAGTCGGTCCCTTTTGGACTTTAGTAGTGCTAGCTTTGAATCCTTAGTTTTGTGTGCTAGAGTTTACTGCGAGCTTGATTTCAACAACTTTAGATCTTCATAAAAGTTTTGTTGCAGGTTTGAGATACCAAGTATCAACTATTTTGCAAATGAAATTTTCAAAAATATAATGATGATTGTATCTTTAGATAAAACTGTTATAAGTATTTCTATCAATTTGCATGTTGAAGAAAGTATGTACTTAATTAAATTGCGTATTTCAACTGTTTTCTGAAATAACTATCGTACTAAATACGTACAATTAGCCAAGTTAAAAAGCGGTTTGCTCAAGGGTCTATCGATTAAAATAGTTATTACAAAGAATAATAGTATGTACTAAATGATACGCAGTTTCTCATTTCTTAAAATTTAAATACTGTAGGAGAAAATTGCTATTATGTTTTGCTAAGGGTCGTTTCGTCATCATGGTTTTACACGTGGCTGTACCAAAGAACAATCGTAGCAAAGAGTTCCCTGTACAAAGTTTGAATACTGTCACTCTCAATCTTGTTTATTTCAAGGATATTGTCTACGCATTACACGTCACGTTACCAAGACAACGCAATACACAGTTTTGTCAATTTCTTTGTGGGACTGGTGTCATCGGATTTTGGATAGTGTTTATTTTATGAAATTATTTAGTTCTTGATTTGTAATAATGGGTGATGCGCAGTTTGGGGTGCGTCACGTGATCGGGGCTCCTGTAGCGATCACCAGGCTGGCGGAGCAGGCCATAGTGTGTATGCCGCCTAGAACAGCCAAGTTCACTCTCGCAGAATGGAAGTTAAGCAACGATCAAAGATGCAGAAATACAGAAGATCAACAGCAGCTAGCGGACAGGGTTATCGGCGAGTCCGGTCGAGTCCGAGACGAGACTGCTGAACGCGCGGAAATCATGAAAGCTACCACTGACAGACGAATTGAGGAACGCATCGGTGACATCGAGTTCAACAAAAATGAGTTGCAAATACAACGCAAGGAAATATGTTTGGAATTAGAAGCTCTGTCGGTGTATAGAACTCGTCTCTTGGACTGCCTCGCCTCCCTTCAAGCAAACGCTTTGACGATATGCCGCAAATGTCTCATGCTCAGAGACGGACGTCTTGGCATCGACTTGGTCGTCGATGAGGTTGAATCTGCCCTGCAGCAAGAGATCACCACCATTCTTGGAGGACAAAGCCTTCTTAGGCGAGTGTTGGAGCAGTTGAATGAACAGATGCGACGTCTACGTTCCACGCGGTATCTTCTCGATCGCGATTTGCAATATAAGCAAGCGGCTATTGATTTAGACAAAAATAATCTTTCTCTAAAACCCACTGACCTATGTCTCTCCGTTTACGAAGGATACGCTAGCCTTGACCCATCGAACATATCTGCAGATGAGTACAATACCTATTCAGCGAAAAATATACAAATGGCAGCCAGAGAGGTGACTAGCGCCCGTCCCATCCGAATGTTCGTTGATACAATCCTGAAACAGGTGATCGACGACCTGTGGAACGCTTACAATAACTGCAACCACGCATTTCATGAGCGCATTGAAGACACGAAGCGAGCTAAAGCGAAACTTGAGGACATGCATCGGGAGACGACACAAAAGATTAGTGATATGCAAAACAATATCTTGCAACTACAGAAAGCTCTGGCTGATAAGGAAGGACATACGGCTTTGGCACACACGAGGCTCGGTAAACGTGCTCAAAGAGTGGGTGCTGAACTGGTCAGAGACCCTCCAGGACAGGCTTTGTATTATGAATGCGAGATGTTACGTCACAGCACGGAGCAACTGCAACAAATGCTGCACGAAGCCACCGCTTCTTTGCGCTACTTGCTGCAGACGCAGATCCAGTTGGAAGAGGATATTAACGTGAAGATGAACACTTTGAAGATCGATGAGGTGGACTGCATGACCTTGCGGGAGACTATGGACTACCACGCGTACTAGGATATTGATTAGAGTAATTGTGGACCACTGCAGCCATAAAAACTGAGATCAAATTAATAGAAGTGATGCTTATCTAAAAAATAGGAAGGTAGATGTGCTTAAAATGTTGCTAGTCGTAGCTCAGTCTAATGAGTCCTACTAATAGGCTTTGCACGTGGCCACAATAGTTCGCGTTCGAATAAATTAGATGGTTTATGTATCAATTAATGTTGTATTAGGCTAAGACCGCACAGGCAGGTGGCTTGCTTAGCGCCTAGAGCCTAGATAGTCACCTAGCGAGTAGTTTAGTAAAATAAACGTTTTAGAATGTTCGCAACCGGCCGCACTGCTAGCCTCTAGGCGCTAAGCAAGCCTGTGCGTTTTCACGCTTAGGGTGCTGAAAGAGCTCTCTATTTTTGATTATAACGATCCTGTATTCAAAATTGTAGGCAGGTTTTTAGTGAGGGACTGTAATGGAAATATACCCCTTCATTATTCTAATGGGTGAAACTTTATGATCATTAGACATCAATCTGTTCTTTAGTTTGCGTTGATCAATATGTTTGGAGCTCAATTTTGGTAGATTATTTTTATTAATACTTAGTATGTAGTGTAGCCAGTGTTTAATTTGTATCAGTTTTTTTAATAAATTGTTTGTGCTTGAATTTGATTCTATTTATTTTACTGGTGTTTTGAAGCTAAAAGTGTGTATCAGTTATCCGTTTAAGGGCTAGAAGAAATTACAAACTGCTATTTTAAAATAATCGTGATCTAAATCATTTAAACGTAAAAGTAGTAGTTACGTATCAGCTAGTACTTATTTCTAATATAAAACAATACATAGGCTACTGTATAAATTGTACATGGGTGAGACTATTCTCATTTATTCAAGAAACTAATTACTTTGATCAAACATCAGACGTATTATTTATTCTGTGCTTCAGAATAACCCGTCTCATGGCTGGTAGCAGTACTCAAACTTACATAAAACAGTCTGTCTATTCTGTACCGACACGCCGCCTGATTGACGAGAGCTGCCAATTTGTTTGCGAACGTTCGAGGGAGAATGTCACGGTGAGATTCTCCTTCGAACGTTCGCAAACAAATTGGCAGCTCTCGCGGTGATATCACGCGGCGTGCAGGCGCGGTCGCAGCCGACGACTTTGGGGGGGTCATACCGCAGCCGAAGACTAGGCCGTGGACGCACCGGTAAGCACGACGCGACGCGACGGCGGCGGTGGCGGCGATTTCCTGAACAAATAAATTTCGCTTGTCGTTGCAGAGCGGCCACCGACATAATAATATGTTTATATGAAGTTATTTTTACGTAATCGCCGCCACCTCGCCGTCGCGTCGCGCCGCGTCACGCGTACCGGTGCGGCCGCGGCCTTAGACACGACTCGACGTAGGTACCGTGAATTACCGTGTTTCGCACACTTTTGTACGATTTTGGAAGATGACCCCCACGACCCTCCTCGGACTGCCACTGGCGGCGTGTCGGTACTAAATAGGGAGGAGTGAGTCTATCATAATTTATCCAAATACCTTTCCACCAGCGTCTTTGAAGCCTCTCAATCTCTATTCTGGGCGTCCTTCGGTATGGTTGGACTAGAGAACTTCGAGCTCGCTGGCATCAAGAGTTACACCCGGTTCTGGGGACTGCTGATGTTCGGGTCATATTCCGTCATCAACGTCATTGTGCTGCTGAATCTCCTCATCGCTATGATGTCCAACTCCTATGCGATGATTGATGTGAGTACTTTTGTATCTTGTAAGTATTTACTTGAGTACGACTTTCATGATCATTTGAGAAATAAAAATATTATGCCAGATTCACGTGATATCGTCTTACATACGACTCAACTTGTTGCCCAATCAGTAGAATCAATCCGAGCGAGTCTCGACGGATTAGCACGTTACCATTAGCCCAACTTACCTATTCAAACTCCAACCTACCACAAAGAAAACCTGATAACACTTTGACCAACTCGGGAATCGAATCCAAGACCCTGCGAGCAGTGACGCCTGCGACCTCTAGACTAATAAGGCAGTCAAACGTTAGAATCATTCCCAAAATAAAATAATGAAATGTAAATTTCAATAGAAATTGTGAATTATTGTAAACAATGTCAATATGGCAACTTTATTGTTATTTGATGATTTTTTAAAGAAAGTTTGTTTACTTAATTCACAAGTTCTATTGACATGTACTTTAGATAAATGAAACTAAGATATATTTAACGTAATATTACTATATCTTTTGACAATTACAATTGGAACAAAATTAGATGCACCTACTTTCAAGAACACAAGTCCACGAGTTCCGTCGTCTGATGCAAATAAAGTTCTTTATAAGTTTTATGATTTAACTTTAATATATTCTTAATCAAGACAAATGCTGCTATTACACAATATTGCTCACGCTCTTGTTTCTGAGGTTCCCGTCTCCTTCACACATTATGTTGTGAGCGAGAGGCGGACAGTGCATTTTTAATCCCATTCTTGTGAACAAGTTTAGCTAAGATAGATAGAGCGACTTTAGCTTAACCATACCGGTTTAAAAGTCATTAATGAGCTACTTGACTATTTTATAGCATACTAAATCGTCTTTGAAGTGAATTAAGTATTCAAACCTGCCTGTCTGTCTGTCTATTTTGTAGAATCTCCCAGTGACATTCTCCCTCGAACGTTCGCTAACAAATTGGCCGTTCTCGTGGTAATATCACGCATGTACAGGTACAGAACAGACAGGCCGTCCTGATATTGTGAAAGCTGGAGTTCACTTTCGTTCATAATAGAAGATTATTTCTTGGAAGAGTTCTTTGTATAAAATAGAGAGCAACTATTTAAAACTAAACCTTCTTTTCTGGTTCTTGTGCTATAGAAATTCACTAAATAGCAGCAAGTCCTATGCTTGCAAAACTGTCACTTATTTTTGTATCATGAAAGGAAAAAGCTGTCCACTCACTTTTAATGAATACCAAAGACTGCAGAATTCCAACATGGAATGCAAGCAATGTAGGCGAGCGTAAAAAGTATAATTAATTATAAGTAGGGAGATATAAAGTAGACTACCGTCGCAAATTAACTCACTAATATTTATTTATAAGTAGATATTCTCTTTTGCCGTCGTACTAATTTCTGTTTTTTTTTATTTGTTATCTATATTGCCCTTTTAAAAACTCTCTAAGAATTGACGGGAACTAGTAATGCATTGCAGCACTTAAGGGGAAGGCTGAAGCAAAACTCTCATTTTTGAAAGCTATTGTTTCTGGATGCATGAAAGTGAAAATTCTACAAAAAATATAGGAATCTTTTCATTTACTTCTCTATCTAGTGAATTTCCTAGTTAGTGTTTATTTAATTATGCTGTAATTAATTATTACACAAACACCTATTTTATACTACTTATCAAAATATTAAGAGCGAACTTATTGCGAAAACACCATAAAATAAAATATAAGTACGGATCGTGGCTATAGTTGGGTTTCTGCCCGGGATAATCTCGATTTTGGGTTATTTTCCGGGTAGAAACCCAACCATTAACGTGGCTGAACTTAGTCTGCCACACCACACAGCTCTCGATTTTTTTTGCTCGGTCTTTTCTTTAAGTGATAAAACGCTACTAACTATTAAACCTTCGTCTGTCGCAAAAAAAAGACAATTGATTTTGACCTCCAGGAGGTTGATTTTTCAAATGCGAGTATGCGACAGACGACAGTTTAATGTGAGTAACTACCTACTCACATTAATAGTTAGTAGCGTTTTATCACACGTAAAATATTATTTGAAAGTGTGCAACAATATAGTAGGTATGTTTTTTTTTTTCATACATTTTTCTATAACAATGTGCAACAATATTTAGTATATTTATCTATTTTTCTATAACAAGTATCGACAACAAGTCGTTGATAGGTACTTGGAATATCGATTATTTTTCATTAAGTCACGAGTATTAAACTACATTTTTGACTAATTTCCCTCTTTCGAAATAATAGTGCGCGATCGCGTTTCTATTTATTAAAAGCTTGAAGTTTTATCTAAGGTAAAGGAACAGACACAAAGTACCTACCTAAATAAAAGTTAACTTACTAACTACGAGCAGTACCTACCTGCCACGAGCAAGCAAGACTTGTAGCGTCTGGCAACACTGGCAATGTTTATAGTTATTGAAATAAATCGCACGCTATAACTTGCAATAAGGAAGGAGTTTTCCCGAGCTTAAAATAATATCTGTTTCGATTTTTTTAGAGGAATAAAAGGCAATAAATATTCTACTCAATTCTCACTTATATATATATATATATATAATATTATAAAGAGGAAATATTTTTTGTTTGTTTGTACCGAATAGGCTCCGAAACTACTGGTGCGATTTTAAAAATTCTTTCACTAATAGAAAGCTACATTATCACTGAGTAACATAGGCTACTTTTTATCCCGAAAAAATGCACAGTTCCTGTGGGACACGCGGACGAAGTCGCGGGCGAAGTGCTAGTCTTTAATGAATATCCTTGGATGAACTGTAGCTGCGGTCAGAAATTATACCTACCTACTTTACTAGCAATTTTTTTTAGCTTTGCTCAGATTCTGCAGTTAAACCACTCTATGTACCTATCCGGAAGAAAAATAGCCCATGTCCTTCCCCAGAGTTAAAGCTATCTCCATTACCATTTTTCAATTAAACCTGTAAAACAGTTTAACCATGAAAACGTAACAAATAGACGATGGAATTACTTTCATTAGGTTCATTTCCCCTCTCATAAATCAAGTTTAAGTACAAAAATAGTATTACGCTAAGATCTTAGAAAATGTCTCGTCTATTCTCATTCTACTGCGATTCAATTAGAACTATTTAACTGGCTCAGTCAAAAAACGTTAGTTGCAACGCCTTCATACAAAAAATATAGACGAAAAAGGTCAACTCCGCGAGGACAAAGCAAATTAACCAATACTGTAAAAGAAGCTCTGCCGGCCTAGCATGACCACGATAGAAACGGGTTTTGTCTACATAGAAATAGACAAAGTGACAGATTGTAGAAACATTTCTACGTTTTATGAATGAAACGGTAGAAATGTTTCTACAATCTGTCACTTTGTCTATTTCTATGTAGACAAAACCCGTTTCTATCGTGGTCATGCTAGGCCGGCAGATCATAGAAACAAGGAGATATGCCATCATAGCAAATTATTAGTACGGAAACAACTGATGCCACTTTTAGTACATTTTTCGATACAATTACGCGCATAATTAAGCGCTCCTTGTGAATAAAAAGACCTAACATTCCGCACACCCTCAATCTAACACTGTTAATCGTCACTCAACACTAGCACTAAACTAAAACACTGTACCTATTTATACCATCGATCGTGTTCGGTTCGTCGCCAGCGCGTACGTTTTTAGTATGAGCAATTTGCTCAAAATCAGGCATCAAGCTCGATAGCGCCTTGGCACATCTCCCTTGTTTCTATGATCTGAGGTAATGACCACGGTCATTACCTCAGATCATTGCCAGTTGGAATAACTATTAATTTAGACACGTCTAAATTAATAGTTATTCCAACTGTTTGACTGGTTTGTATCTATAGTCTTTTGGTCGTGTTCGGACGTTATAAATAATACCAGCACGTTGTATTACAACTGCAAGAACTTTTAATTAGGGAGTCACTTCAAAATACAGGGGGGTTACAGTCACAGACATATAACATGGCCGCTTGGCGTCAGTACAAGACAAGCAAGAGAAGGAAGTGAATTGCCGGAACAAATACATCCTTCCGGCTTATGTCAGTGTTGCTATGTAATCTTAACATTATTTACTAAGGCTGCCCATGCATGGGTCAGTATTGCCAATATTAACAGTTTTATACTAAGGCTGCCCATGCATGACGCCACAGTCTTAACATCAAGAACTAGTTACGTCGTCGGAGTCGCTTTTTTATGTAGGTAATTTCGTAGAAAAGAAGCAGGCGGCCTACCTACCTGATGGTAGGTAAATTATCACCGCCGCCTATTGACATATACAATACTAGAGCCAATGTTTGTGCTTTGCTCCACACTAGAGATAAAGTTAAATGATAATTCTTGCTAGTAACTTAGGAAAGAAGTGGGTTTTCTGTTTCATGTTGTTCAGTGGCTATCAGATTAATCGTGAAATCTTCAAAGATTCGTAGACACCTATCTACGCTAGGGCTGCCATACGTCCCGGTACACCGGGACATGTCCCGGTTTGAAGCGTTGCGTCCCCATGTCCCGGTCAGCAAGTCAGTTGTCCCGGTCTGGTAGTTAGACATGCATAGTTGCATTATAAGTTGCAAAGAAAAGCAAATGTTCTCAAAATATGCCAATCTCTCTTTGCGAGCCCAGGCCGAAATGCTCATGCGGAACGGGTGTTTTTGTTGATCTCATCGCAGTGGATGAAAAAGGGTTACCTACTTAAAAAAGTCAGAACTTCAAAATATAAATTAACCAAGTTGCACTGAGAACGTAGAGTAAGCCAAAGGAAATTAGGATGTCGTTTTATCTACCAACAATTAAACTTAAAAGTTCCTAACCTAGGTGAAAAAGTGTCTGATTCCATTTTTTTTTCCAAATGTCCCGGTGTTTCAGCATTTATGGCAGCCTCAACCTACGCAAATAAGGGCGCTGAGACTTTAACATGACGATGACGTTCTAGAAAGATATCCTATTAGATAAATAACATTAGCTAGCATTCAAAAGGTAAAAAAAATATCCGCATTACCTAACTTTTTTAGTAGGTGTACCTACTAAACATATTTTAAGTACTTACCAAGTTTAGGGGCAAGTTCACCGACAAGATAACAGTCCGATAAATTGAAAACGGGCGTTTAATATATCTTTTTCTAAAAAAGTCACGTTAATCGGGTGTTTTCAATATAACGGACTGTTATCTTGTCGGTGAACTCGGCCCTTATTATAATAAACTTGGTAGGTACTTAAAATCTGTTTGGTACACCTACACACACACTTTTGAACTGATTTAGGTTATATTTGACAAAGGTTGCTGCTTTATAGTTAGTATTGAACTAAGGGACCGTGCTATTTTATATTAATATTTATAAAAAATCCATAATCTCTCTTTCTGTAATCTGATTAGTATAGAGTATCAATGTTATTGTTTTTTGAATGAAATTTTATGAAATAATGACAGATTAATAATCATTTTGCGTTGAAGCAAAAAGAGTGTTCTGCCGAAACCCTAGTGTATCAATGTTATTGTTTTTTGAATGAAAATTTATGAAATAATGATAGATAATCATTTTGCGTTGAAGCAAAAAGAGTATTCTGCCGAAACCCGGGATTGAACCGGGGACCTTTAGATCTTCAGTCTAACGCTCTCCCAACTGAGCTATTTCGGCTGTGATGATGATGTTGAAATGAACACTCATTATCTGGGTACCTACTCAATACCTATTTGATAATTTTTTTTTATCAAATATATATTTTTTTATTTATGCAAAATATTACACTAACAAATTCCAGATTCCTTGATAATCTTTTACTTATATTTTTTTATCAGTGTTCCACTTAACTAAGCTAGCCGTTTGGTTACGTGAATTTGATTATGGCGAAATAACTGCATTGATTTGGGAAATATTTTAAATTCGTATGACCATGCAGTTATTTATAGGTTATTAATTGAGTGTGTTGTGGGGATTCGTTGCTATTCCATCGATTGCAGGCGCTAGGTAATAAGGTATTTTTATTCAGCAAAGTTATAGGTACTTAGGTACCTACGTAATAAGGTTCTATAATGGAACACTAAGGTCACCACTATGCACTAATCATAACCACACCGTTCCAGCCCAGCACATAGCTTGTCAATTAAATTAGGGCTTTAAGCCGTGTGTAGTACAATACATTTTATAATGTCAAGATAGATTGGCTGCTCGGTTCGCGGCAAGCGCGCTTGCGTTATAACGCTTAATTCTAAGAATGGGGGACATTTTGGGAGAGCGGCATTTTGGGAAAGGGACATTTTGGGAAAAAGACATTTTGGGAAAGAGACATTTTGGGAAAGAGACATTTTGGGAAAGAGACATTTTGGGAAAGGGACATTATGGGAAGTTGACATTTTGGTACCAAGAGACATTTTGGGAAGTTGACATTCTGAGCCTCAACGGCTATCAGGGGCCATACCACGACGTGTTATTGCCATAATTATTTCGCTGTGAGAAAGGGATGGAACTATACAGCACGAATAGCGCTATCCCGTGTTTAAGGCGATTCGCACACTGCACTGCATCACGCAGCGTAGCGCGGGAGTGCGTGATCTTCCGTTGTTTGCAAGTACCTGTATTTGTATAGAAATCACGCATGGTGCAACACACTGAAAACGCATTCACGCGCGTGGCTTTTGTTCCGTCGCCACGCACCCCGCAGCGTAGCGCGGGGCGGTGTGTGATTCGCTTAACAATGATGGTTTTAACACGTCATGGTACGGCCCCAAATCATTGAAAATTAGGTATTTGATTAAATCATACCCAAAAATAGTTACCTTTGTTCTTTCCTTAGGAACATTCGGACGTAGAATGGAAGTTCGCCCGCACAAGGCTGTGGATGAGTTACTTTGAGGAGAGTGCCACACTACCACCTCCATTCAATATTTTTCCAACGCCCAAGCTTGTTCTCAAAATGCTTGGTTTAAGGAAGAAGGATAAAGTGAGGAAGATGAAGATGAAGGTGAGCAAGCAATTTATGTATTTGTTTAGAAACCAGTTTACAGTCATAACCCCTTAGGTACTTATAAAGTTATGATAGACACATCTTAACTTTAAACACTGATTAAATATATATTATATCTACTTACAACTATCCTAGTCATTTGTAATACAATGAATAGAGCCTAGATGACAACTGACTTAAGAGCTGTTTAATTTAATAATCGTTTATGAGTAAGGGCGTTAATATCTAAATTATTGCACAATGATAAAATAATACAAAATTAGAGTTTACCCCATTATCGACATCCTTATTGAAAAATTTAACAAACTACAAGGCCGCCATCTTGGATTTCAAAAATAACAGAAAATTCTAAGGTTTGAATTTTCGCATATTTAAATATGCGAAAATTCAAACCTTAGAATTTTCTGTTGTGTTGTGTATTGCAACTATTGGACTTTTTCTCTTTTCCACACACAATTCTACAATGATCACCATTATTCAGCCTGCATTGTAAAATACTGAAAACCAAGTTTTACATACAAACTATCTGAAAGTAAGTTTGGAAGTTGCGAATTAGCACGCATTCATACTGGAGTCTCGTGATTCCTATTCATGAATTAAAACTTTTTGTCTGGTGTGGGACCAGCTTTAGGAATACTTTAAATGGATTTTGCTCTAGGCAGATTGCCTCTAGTTCTTTAAAAGTTCATGGCTTAAGCTTACTAAGCTTAGGTACTTCTAAAAAAAAATAGCACACTTATGAGAATCCTGCTACATACACCGTGACATTTTCATCTCATTCTTCTCTTTCAGTATGAACAACTTTTATTATGACCCTGAAACCAGTTCATCAGTTCTTTTTCAAATCATTTCGTAATAAAGCCTACGTGTTTTCACATACTGTTAGATGGTATATTATTTTAAAATATTTCACTCAGCGTGTGTCCTCAGCTTAATATCCGTTAAAATTTGAACAAAGATATTATTAATTATCTTTTGCTTTATGTACGCCCTTAATTCTTTTAATGAAGGGCGTATCCGGAAGATTTTAATGAAAACTTTACTTATTAAGAAAATAATAATTTTTGTAAGATTACATTTTTTATCTAATATTGGAAGAAATATCCGTGAAAAATTGTGTAAGCTAGACATTTCTTCATGAGATTTTAAGTACGGCTAGGGACATAATAATATTATGTTGCTACAAAACATCATTTAATACAGTGCTTTTCAGCTTTTGATGCAAGTTTGTATTATTTTAACATTACATCTGTTCAGCCTGTCTGTTTTGCTAATTTATTCTGTACGCCGCGTAAATCCATCGCGAGACCGTGCGAGCAATATGCTGAAAAGGGGTACCTACCCTACTATACCGAGTCTTTAGTCAAATAAAGCGAAAAAAAAATACGTTATTGATTAGCAAATTAATTTTCTTTGTAAGACTTACTTTACTTACCAAATCTATTCTGATAGATTTTTTAATGCAAAACAGCTTAATTTTCAATACAAAACGTGACAATATGTCGCAAGTTCAGTCCTATTCTTATTTTGATCACATAGTACAGTTTTTTTTTCGCGTATTAATATATAGAATAAGAAACCGTATAATAACGACGTATCCTTTAAGAATCCCTATCCTATTCACCAAGTTCCACCCACTTTTGAACAGGAACATAAAGAGAAGGAACACGACGTCCGCTACACAGCGGTGATGAGGGCCGTCGTGTGGAGGTACGTGTCGGCTATGCACAGGAAGATGGACGACGAGCCGGTCACAGAGGACGACGTCAACGAGCTGAAGGGAGACGTGTCAGCGCTGCGGTACGAACTGCTGGAAGTGTTCGAGAGGAACGGCATGGATGTCAGCTTCACTGATAGGAAGGAGAAGGGTGAGTATGGTGTTGATACTCGTGTATCTAACTAATGTTACGAGTATGAACGCGAATGTTTGTGAGGATGTTTGTTACTCTTTCACGCAAAAACTACGTCTCATCTGATGTAGATCCACCATAAGACAGATTCACTTACAGTAGAAATCTGAAAATCTCCAGCACAGGACGAGGAAATAGAATAAAATTAGAGAATTTGGGAAGCAATTGAAATTTCTTCCAAAAATCGACGCCTAAAAACCTTAGGATTAGCGTTTTTTTTACATTACCTCTAGCATGAAACCAAGAAACAGATCTTTTAAGATGTATATTTTTGCGAATTTTAAACACGTTATAGCCATGTTATGCTTATTTAATGTTAATAAATATGTAAGAGATTTTCAAAAACAACTGACACAGGCGGGGTTTGAACCTGTGACCTCTGCAACACCGCTCTAACCCACTGAGCTACAATGTCATTCTTGAAACCTCTTTTTACGCCTCTTAAGGCTCTTTTTATGCCACAGTGAGGCAGAGGTCGCGGGTTCAAACCCCGCCTGTGTCAGCTGTTTTTGAAAATCTCCAATAGTTAAGTATATTCACTAACATTAAATCTTAAACTATCCTCACTTCTCCCGCAGCGGTCCTTGGCAAGCGCATGAAGGTATGGGAGCGGCGTCTCATGAAGGACTTCCACGTGGCACCGGTGGCGGTGGAGGAGGAGAAGCCGGCGGACGAGGACGGACTGTCCCGGTTCAGGAGGATCGCTAAGCTGGCCGTCGCAAACACCAGCAACGCCAAATGGGATCAAACGCTTGCTAGTACTGGGATTTCGTGAGTATTTCTGCACTACTCTCGCGAAGTTAGCCGAAGTTGACCGAGGACGAAAGTGTAAAGAGTCACTTCGTGTTACTTCGGCCAGCTTCGGCTCGCCTCGCGAAACTTTTACTCGGTGTCAGTATTTCCGCCTGAGTCAAAGGGCCCGAGAGCACCTCGCGAAGTCGAGTGTGTAGTGACGCACTCTGATGAATTTTGATCAGCTTCGAAGAGTACCTAGCGAGGAATTTCGCGAGTAGTGTAAGCTAAAATCTTTGAAATAATGAAGATTGTCTCGATGGTGTTATCGGTGGCGCGACTACTGAGCAGTTCTGGGTTCGTTTTGGGGTTTTAGTAGCAGCTCGAAGTCTGGGTTTGTGACCGGTAAGCAGCAATAGGCTCGCCAGTCTATTACTTGGGAAATGGAACTTTAAATAAAAGAAGGAAATGGGGCATACTGTGATCTCTGACTAGGGTCATCGTCATCAAGTGTGATGTAAAGTTTAGTAGCAGACAGGATTGTTATTGAATCCTTAGCCGTGTGGTTCTTGGACTTTCTTGATTTCTTATGTGACTTTGTGGATATGGGTTTCGTAAAAGGTGTCTAAGGTGTCATCGTTCGTGTGTGGCAGACGCGATTGATCGAACGATTTCTCAGTGTCCGTTGAGATCAGCGACCGATCGTGCCGCTAAAAGATTGGATACGATATCGCCAAACACGTACAATCCGTCGTTCGATGTTACAATCGAACGATGGACTCATGGACTGTTCCGATACTCGCCCCGTGTAGCCATTTATCCCTTTGATTATCTTCCTTAAGGTGCATTTTAAGGAATATATTAATCAAGGGGATGAATGGCTGTCTCCTCAATTCTAAGTACCTACTAATTTCATTTAACCCTTTGTAAAAAGGTCCTATTGCAGATACCGTTAGATACAATTTAATGTCATGCGGTGTTAATGAACTGTTCCGAACCATGATGTTCCCTAGGTCTCAGATCGGCCGCTGTCGCAGTAGAGAGTCGTTCAAGAACCAGAAGAACTTGCAGCGAGCTATGGAGGAGGCTAGGAAGTTGGTGCTGCGATCACCTCTGCCAGGTACGGTATCATTTTGAAGTCATTGATTTCTTACTGGGAGACATAGCATAATCAAGCTATTGCCACTGCTGGGACACAGGCCTCTTGTCTGTGAGAGGAAGTGAAGTGAAGTGAAGTGGAATCTTCGATTTTTTGCTTCTAGGACATGCCGATTTCCTCACGATGTTTTTATTCACCGTTTTTCGAGCAGTGATGATGAAAAAATTGCACAAAGTGTGCCCCTGATCGTCAATGATGTTTTTTTAAAATGAGATAGTCAAAGTTATACGAAAAGGTTTGTGCATAAAGTTAAAGAAATAGAAACACAAAAGCTTTTGGACTCGGTGCCACAAAGTCCAGTGCAGATGCCAAAATTATTCATTTGGCACCGAACAAAATTAGTACGCTCGCAATTTAGAGGTTGTGTTTCTCTTAAAAAGATTTCTTAAAATACTTTTTTCTAGGAAATACTTCACTAAGTGCTTTATTTGAAGCAATTATGAAGCACTTAGTGAAGAAGCCAGTTTTAATTATTTATTTTTGTTACTTAGCATAATTTTACTAGCCTAAAATATTTCCACTGCTGGGATATATTATAGGCCCCCTCTCTATGAAAGGGGCCCAAAGTGCGGTGGTGTACTATTTACTTACGTTACCAATAACGTTTATTACTTAAATATTATTTAAAATAAATATTTTCCTTGAAACAAATGTAATAAGCATTTAATTTCACTCAAGAACTCATCAGCTCACAAAGTCACAATATAAAAATAACTTTTATACCATTCCCCCTCTAAAAAGCTTATTTTTTTCACTGAAAACAGTGAATAAAAAGCACTTTTACTCACTGTTTTGATGTTTGAAAATGGAACACATCAATGTATTCGACCACAGATTTAAGAACCTATGCTAGATGCGGCACGTTATTAGATTGTATGAAAACCGAACGTGTCATCTTTTTTATACCTACGATAACTTCACCCCAGCCATTTAGTGATGTGCTCAGAGTAAACAGAATTGTTTCAATCACTAAGCGTCACTGAGCTAACAGACTTTTTTTAGTACGAACAGTCGAACATGCAGGGCACGCTTGGTCGTGGCTTGCCGTATCCAGTGTAAGTGTAATCTGTGTATTCGACCTATATTGATGTGTTCTAAATTCAATTTGATTGGTCGACATTTTCGACAAGGAGTTTAGCATTAGAATAAAAACTGTTTTGTGTTCTTTGCTGTCCTTAGTAAATTGGCGCTATTTTGAATACTGTAAGTTGTACGAACACAAAGTTTAGTGTTACTTTAATCTTTAATTTTGTGTTCGTTTAGTGTTGTTCTAATCGATTAAAAATGCATTCTAGTGATGAAGATGTGTTAACACCTGAGTTTGTGAAAGAGAGGGCGGCCGATATAGTGGAAAGGTGGAAAGCTTGCTACCTACCCAAAAAATCACGGCTGGTTTACATCAAAGCCAATTTAACTTTACTTTTTCTTCATTATAATTGTATATTTTCACTTAAATCTTTCTTTTTCTCGTAGTCATGGTATAAAGTATAGTATGCAACTCTTGAATAAAACGGATTTATATCGAGGGCCATGAATCGCTCGCGTCGCTCAGGATTCTAACACTTGAATCACTCGCTACGCTCGTGATTCAATCATCATGAATCACTCCCTACGGTCGTGATTCAATCGTTAGTATCCTTCACTAGCTCGTGATTCATCTATGGCCCTCGCTTTAAATCCGTCCTTTATTCACTAATTGCATAATATACTATTAGTTCGTGTGTTACTATTACATAGACTTGAATACTCCTTGATCGATTGAGCTCAAAATGGGCTATAATCAGCATATGGCATTCGATACATAATGCTTACATACATATACTGGAAAGGTTTAGAAAGTAGTTCCAGATTAATCCTGCCAGGGTTCACCTTGTTATGTATGTAAAACCGTGGCACATAAATCACGGTTTTTCTAGAACAAACGTTGCTCAGACCATGGTCTACTACGGTTTTATGGCATCCAATAAAAAAAAAAAAAAAAAAGTAGTAAACGCAGTTGCATGTCATTGGCCAATGATTTATTTACATTTCGGCCCGCATTGGCCAGACGTTTTTGTTAGTCCACATAAACTCATCTCTTTTGAATGCCGTATCGCTACCACGGTGAGTGAACTTCAATATTTGAACAACAAGACTTATTTGAGAACACCTAGTTATATTATTGGCTATCGACCACAGTCTGAACAACTCGGAAAAAACATTGATTTAAATGTCACGGATGTATATAATCTAATCATCAATCGGTCAGAAGGTTCGAGAGCGGGCACTCCTATTGAGATGCCTGTCAGTCCTGGACACACTCTGTTGGAGCTGATCAAGGACATATCGACGGAGGTCGCGGAAGGTGAACCGGAACAGACCACCTCACCTCCAAAGTCACCGTGGAAACCACCAGGTAATTGTGAAACTCCTTGCTGTGCGTAGGGATCTTTCTTTTTGTATCTATGATAATCTTATTGCAGATTTTTCCACTCTAACTGAAGTCACACAGCAGTTGTTGCAACTGTTGCAAGAAAGGTATCGTTATCGAACTACGTGGGATTGCCTACCTAAATTGTTTCCTTTTGGTTAGCGGCTCAGTACCGCTGTCATTGATATACAATGTGACTCTTTAATAAAATTACTAGTTCAAACTTTTTCTCGGTATTTTTGCTAAAATATCTAGGTACAATTTTCCTAACAAAATATTTTTTCGGGAATTTTTCGAATTCTGCATGGTTACTAAGTTGAACGTAAAATGAGAAACTGAACATAAAAGAAAGGTGCGACGCACGGGTGTAGCAGGAAGAATAGGTGCGTGGGCGTACTTTTTAGACAACTTTTTGATGCCATATTTAGTATTTTGATGGTGATGGTGATTAAAAAGTCACCTATACTGGTATTCTGGTTACAATACTGTAACCAGAATAGCCTTTAGAGATAGAACTTGTATCTGGATTTTGAGTTCGGTTCACCTACAAATTCTGTCACATTTTGGAATTTATCTAGTGGATGGTGCAAAACAGTGGAATAGGCCGTAATCTGCGGAATTGGCCCATTTTCACCAGCATCGAATACGCGGTAGTTACTAATATCATCTATTTCGTTTCATATAGGTGAAGAAGGAGCTACAGGCATTGCAGGGGCACTACTATCAGCTGCGGACGCTCGCAGTAGACCGGTGTCTCCTAAACCCACTCCTGCAACATCTGTTCCTCCAATGTCGCCAACACCGACACCAGCTTCTGCCAAGGTAGGATGGTTATTTTAGATAATTGTATTAATAGCCTTCTTAGCTGTTTATGAAGAGAATCCTGTTTTATGCAATACCTACTGTCTGGTAACTCGGTTAAACTGTTTGTTAACTCTGGATTTCCAGGTAATTTCAATTACAGATTTCCTACACCTTTATTTACTAAACCCTAATTCGATAGGAAGCTATTAAACAATCTGTGTTCCTGTTGGTAGGTATGTCTGGAGTCTGTGTTGTGATATTTAATATTTTATACAACACACTATTTAACTAATGTACCTAATTGGTCAAAAGCTAATTTTGGTTTAAATATTTTTTTTGTGAATTACCACGGTCAATGCAATATTGCTGTTATTATGTCTCATATTTTGATTATGTTTGTGTACGAAGTCTCAATTAAAAATCATATTTTATTGCTGTCGTAGATAAAACTTGAAATAAAACAGACAAATAAAGTTATTACTTTATTACAGTTCTCAGACGAATGGCTGTTTGAAAATAACTTTAATAATCTTTTTTTGTGAAATCACGAAGCAAACACTTTAATTATAAAAGTCGTGCATAATTAGTTTTACTGCGAAATTTCAGTTTTCGCTATATGTAACAAACAGTTGTATGCAGACATAATTTTGCAAGGATTGAAGTTCAAGCAAACTTCTCTTAGTTATTATGTTAATTAATGGAAACATACATGGAACTGACATATTAACGTGTTTTTCACACACGATTAAGGTTATTATTTTCTTACTTTTGGGATGTTTGTGAGAGATGGTTAGATGAGAGAAAGAGTGACGAATTAACAAATTTTTGTAAGTAGGTATTACACAACATAATTAATGTGTGTATCTTTTTGTGGGTATGGAGTAGTAGCGAAGGGTGAGGAAAAGCTAGTACAATAAAATAATAAAATTATGAATAATTTCGTAATAGGAGAACGGGTATGACATAAGTAAAACGGAATCACACTAACATTATAAATGTGAAAGTTTGTGTGTGTGTGTGTGTATGTTTGTTACTTCTTCACGCTGAAACGGCTGGACGGATTTAGATGAAATTTGGCACACAGATAGATTATAGTCTGGAATAACACATAGGCTACCTTTTATCCCGAAAAATGCGGGCGAAGCCGCGGGCGGAAGCTAGTGATTTATAATTTAGTTACTATTTTATTGTACCGGCTTCCCCTCACCCTTCGCCACTGAGTCGCTTCCCATATGACATCAAATTACCTCGAGACGGAAATATCGGGATTCAATGATAACCAGTTTGACGAGTTCCAAAACATTTCGGCATGTAGCTGCCTGTAACTGCCTTACTTATAAAAACTTGTCAGTTTTAACACTGATTAAATACAACTAACCTTGTCATTATGTCAATGAATAGAGATGACAATTGACTAGAGCTGTTTAATTTAATCATCGTTTATAAGTAAAGGGGTAGATCTTTGTACGCTCGACAACATTGACGGTCGACCACTTTTCGCCCTTATGTTTTTAGTAATAAGGGTGAAAAGTGGTCGACCGTCAATGTTGTCGAGTGTACCTGAAGACTCGTCTTCGCAACGCGTAGTCTATTGAGGCCCTAGACAAGTTACTTTTCTGTTAGCGTTAGCGTCAAACGCTACGGATGAAATGTATGGAAGTGACATTTGTGAGTCACGTGACTTTTCCGCAGCTAATGTCATTGCCATACATTTTGTGCTTATCGTTTGGCGTAAACGATAACAGAAAAGCAACTTGTCTAGGTCTACTGTACCCCTATCATGAGTTTTTTTGACGTATAGTTTCGTTAACGTAAGCATATTTTGAATTGAAAATACACGTTTGTTACACAATATTTGTATAAATTAAATACATAATTTCTCTGTATTTTTAAAAATGTGCAAATGGTATAAAATTTTATCAAAATGTTCCAGGACTGCTGTATTTTAAATGCAAAATATGCTTACGTTAACGATACTACACGTCAAAAAACTCATGATCGGGGTACTGATGTGTTAACATACTTGACTACGACAGGCTGGCTTGACTACAATCCACGAGGCCGAGCTACGCGGCTACGATGATCTACGCTGTAGCCAAGCCGAGCCTTACATCATTGACCAACTTACTCAGCTGCAGGCCTGCGAGCCCTTGTGTAATGACGTCATATTTGTCCAGACTCCGTCGAAGGGTCCATCGCCAGCGCCCACACCAAGGGTCGCCAGTCCAGTACCGACTATTGTCACTACTACTCCTGAAAGACCCACTTCGCCACAAGCAGGTAAATTATTTTAAGGTACAGTTCCAACACCGTCGACAATGACCGACCGTAGATGCAGGACTGCAGGTACAATTACCTATATACAATCTCATAGAAAATGTATAGGAACCATCACAGCTGTAGCTGCGGTCGCTGTCGCCTATCGGAATTGTATACCTTTATTGCAGAACAGATAAACGTCCGCTACTGTAGGTGACATTTTAGATCAACCGCAGCTGGCACTTAGGAAGAAACCTTTTTTTCGTCCGTCATATCACATTCCTCTTGTTAAAGGAAGGAAGAAATTAGGGGTATAATATCGGACATCTATATACTATTATAAAATTGTAAATGAGCCGTGTCTGTACATTGAAGATATTCCAGAAAAAACAGTCGGGATAGGGTACTGGGACGTAACTATACCCGAAAAGATTTTTTTTTATTTTTTGTCTGTTTGTCTGTTTATCTGTTTGTCTGTTTGTGCGCGCATCACGCGAAAACTACTGAACCGATTTTGATGTGGTTTTCACAGTTCGATAGCTTATGGTCCAACTTAAAATCTAAGCCACGTTTCATCTGATTCCGCTGAAAAAAACCAGAGATACAGCTTGACCTCTTAGTTGTACTAGCCAACCTACACTACGGAGGTCATTTAAACTGGTCAGTTCATTGTAGTCCACGCGGACGGAGTCGCGGGCAAAATCTAGTCAACTAAATAAAACCATACTGTAGTCGTCTGTAGCACCAAGGATTACTTCGGTATCTCGAGTTACAGATTACTTTGACCTAAGAATGTAATATCACTTAACATTTCTGATTTTGCTTTCTCTTTATTTTTATAGACGTTACATTTATGTTATTGTAGGTACTAGTTTCTGAAGTAATTTTTATGTTTCGTTTGATTAATGGTGTCCTAGATGTGGCAACGAAACGCACATTCACGTTTAATTATGTTTTCCGTACTGAATGAAGATGTTTTCTGTTTTGGCAGTATGCCATGGTATATCTAGTGGGTGGAGTAAGAGTGCCTCTTAAGGATTATTTCAGGAGAATGAGCAAAAGATTCCAATACATTAGCTAATGATGTGATAATTTATGATATTTATAAATAAACAAGTATAATTACTGTACTATACCACCAAATAATTATTACTAATTATGATTTATCCTCAGATCATAGAAATAAGGAGATATGCCATCATAGCAAATTAGTACGGGAACAACTGATGCCACTTTTAGTACATTTTTCGACAAAATTACGCGCATAATTAAGCGCTCCTTGTGAATAAAAAGATCTCCCACGCATTGAACATTCCGCACACCCTCAATCTAACACTGTTAATCGTCACTCAACACTAGCACTAAATTAAAACACTGTATTTATACCATCGATCGTGTTCGGTTCGTCGCCAGCGCGTACGTTTTTAATATGAGCAATTTGCTCAAGATCAGGCATCAAGCTCGATAGCGCCTTGGCACATCTTCTTGTTTCTATGATCTGAGGATTTATCTAATACTTGAGAGTCCGAAAGCTTTGAATAAAAGTTAGATAGGTACAATGATTGAAAATCCCGAAATTGAAATCGACTTTTCCTGTGACTATCCCTAATCGATCATTTTGATTATTATTTCGATTACCTACCTACTATAAGTATTTATCGATTGTTGTTGATTACTACGTTACTACTTAGCTGTCGGCTGCGGCGTCGCTTTGTCTGCCCAAGATTAATGGCTATAGTGTATCGCCACTACAAATTGGGTTATGATCTTATGATGTATGTATTTATGGGTTTTGTAGTTTAATGATCTATTCGTTTTAAGACGGATACAGACATTGCGAGGTATGCGCAGCGCACGGCGCTCATGGCATGCTTCGCAATGTGTTCATATTCGTGGTGAGGCATGTGCGAATGTATATCGAGGCGTGCGTTGCGAGGCGTGCATGCCTCGCAATGGCTGTATCCGCCTCTATACATATAAGTGAGCATACATGATACGTGGTCGCTCATAAAATCACAATGGGCCTGATTAAAAGGCTCAAGGTCATCCAAAGGGCAATGAGGAAGACTTATGCATATGCTCGAAGTTTCTTTACGTGATCGAGTCAGAAATCCGCGGGAGAACCAAGGTAATACTCAATTGGCGTGGTATACTAAACTTGTCTTATACTTAATATTTTTTTCTTTCTATTAAACGAAACAGTTTTTACAAGCAAATAGCTAGAGAAATTTAAGTTTAATATTGATACAAAAAACGCGTTTTATATAGATCCAAGTCCCTTGAAAGAAAGGCGAGTGCCGGGAGAATCACCACCGAAGGTGATTAAGAGGAAGTCGCCGGGACCACCGTCACCGTCTGGAGAAGAACCGGTGAGATACATCGTTTTCTTGTTAGTTAGAAATGGACAGACATTAGTAGAAGCCAAATTTTGTTGGGCAAAGTGGAATTTGCATTAGGTATGCGTCTTCTTAAAAAGTAAGCAGTTACCGTAGCCTAGGGGTCACCAAATGGAGGACCGCGGTCCGCATCCGGACCGCCGACCCATTTTGTGCGGACCGCGAGAACACAGCAACTTGCACTACAGAGTACCTACAGTGCTACAGGATTTAATGTCAATAGCTTGCACCAATTTTACTCCAAACTTTAGACAGACAGTCGGCAACAAAAAATGGCATTTTTATAATTGAAATGTAAAAAAATACCTTTTTTATTTCCGTAATTACATTTGTTTATTTTTTTTTTTCTATAAAATGTTGTGCGGACCGCTATGGTCATTTCATTTCTTAAAACGGACCCCGAGTGAAACTAATTGGTGACCCCTGCGGCGAAGCCTGCAACACTGAGCATCACATGTGTGTGGCTGACCCTTTAAACTGAGGATTCGCTGTACCAACAGCTTAAAGGACAAGCAGGTGGGGACCTGCTTGTCCTCTAAGCTGTCGGTCTCTAAGCTGCTGTCAACATAGCGTATCCTCCCCTTGAGGAAACGTCCTCTGGCGACCTTACTCACCACAGGAACATAACACTACTGAGAAGTAGCGTTATTTGGCTGTGGTATTCTGTAAGGTGGAGGTGGGCTAATTCAGAAGAGAGAAATATCATACTGTCCCTGCAGTGGCGTGCCTACAGAACAAGCCCGACGCTTTTTTAGAGAGCATTTAAGTTAATTTTTCATGAATGCAGCCCCGGATCTAGGGGGGAGGGGCTAGCTGGGGCCCGTGCCCCGTGCGGCGAATTTAGACGGCGGCAAATTCAAGCTTGGTATACGAATACACTGAGTAGGTACCTAGTATTCGTCTACCAAACATAGTAATCGCAAAGAGCAGCGCTAGACCGGTCGTTGTAGCGTTTTTTGGGGGAGGCCTATGATAAAGGTAAAAATATTGTCGGCTGGGGGCAGCATTTTCCAGTTTTTGCCCCGCCTCGAAATAATTCAAGATCCAGGACTGCATGAATGTAAGTGATTTTTAATGTACGTATATTGCTTCAGGTAATAACGACATTAACTCACTTAAATTCATGAAAAATAACATAAATACTCCCATAAAGCGAAAAAAATACGTTGCCTTCTAGGCACGCCAATGGTGCCCAGCCTCTCTTAAAGTGTGTGCGTCTAAAGAAAGACAAACAAAGAAAATAGAATCTTATACTAAAGTGTTGTTTGTAAGACACAGGCTCCAGGCAAATCTGAAGAAGCTGAGGCTAAGTCTACAGAAGTCATAGCTGTAGCCAGACCAGTGGCTCCTGAAATCAAACCCTCGGAAGGAGCTATACCTCCTCCGCCACCGCCTGTCAAGGCTAAGGTAAGAAAAAAGACAACAATAATAATTTCTCTAGTATTTAAAACTTTTTAGAAAAAAAAGCAGTGTATACACTATTCGTTTGAACGACTCTTTGGTTTGAAGATCTTTATTTCTCGTGAAGACAATTATCACTTACATGAGATTACAAATATCAGGTAATACAATTATCATAATAACGTTGCCCGAGCTAACCAAGTTTACGAAAAAGGACGACATAGTTAGTAATAATATCAAATTGATCAAAATTAAATGTTTGTTTATTCTCTGAATTTGATTCACTATGTTAGAGTTTCATTGGCTTAGTCAATACTGCAAAAAACAAAGGAGAACTGACCACAAAAAACCTAAACTCCTACCTTCTTTTGGTCTCCAAAAACCTTCAATATTTTATAAATAGGCTTGCGTTAGACTGCCATCTCGCCTGATGTTAAGCGATGATGCAGTCTACGATGGAGCACGTTTTAATGTATTCCCACAGGCCCCAGCAGCGCCAACAATGGAGGTGACACCCAGCACCCCTCCAGTGCATGTTCCCTCACCCCCCGAAGCTACCAGCAAGCCGCCACCATCGCCTACCGTCGATCCACCATCACCTACCGTCGCCCCACCATCTCCGAGGCCCGCGTCTCCACAACCTTCCAGTTCTGCTACAGTACCTGTGAGTATTATGATGTTTTTCGCCCCAATTTATCCAGGCAACCAAATCAAATTTGCTGTAAAAGACTGGCTCTTCATCGTTCATCTCTATCAGCCGTCATCACAACACTCACCCCTTTTTGACCATATTATCATCTTTCACAAAAGCCATCCTTGTTTTCGTGTGTATTTAGTCTCAACGGCCCAAAGCGAATGGACCGCGGGCCATTAGACCGTAACCAATAATCGTCTACGTTCCAAAGGACCGGTGATAAAATGATTTCAAAATTAATTTAAAGGGACAGTTGCATACGTTGTAATAGTCGCTTAGTTTATGAATTTTAACTATTTAAATATTTAATTATTTGAAATTACCTAAATAAACAGAATACTTCGTTGGTTCCTTTATTCTTAGCATACTCAAAACTTTTCTTGCGGCATTTCCAAGAGTAGGATTAAAATGGAGATATTAATTTATGTATCATATCAACTGGGACTAAATAAATAATTGCTGGGAGACGCACAGCTGTGTATATCGAGTGTCTTCTTCAAGTTATTTACTGCCGTTCTAATGAAAATTCACAGCACGATGTTTTTAATAAGTATATAAGTCTTATAATGGAGTATGTTGAAGAACTTTATTTAGTATCATCAACTATTAGGATATAATTATTATTCATATAATTTCAGGTCTGAAAAATTTGCTTATAGCCGCTGGTGTATTTAGGGTTTACCTACTTGTATTTTCTTAACAACCTACCGCTTATTAAAACAAAAACATAGCAAGATTTTCGACATGCCGTAAGGCAAAATCCCACGTTACAAAAATACATTTGATAATTATGTTATTTTCTTATCCTGTTGGGGTTTAGGTTATCAAAATTTAACAAAGATTTAAACCGCTCCGTCGCTAAATATCATATTCTCAAAAGACCACATTCGTAAAACACCACATTCGCAAAACACGATATTCGCAAAACATCATAATCTCATAATATAACATAATCTCAAAAGATCACATTCGCAAAATACAACATTCTTGTAACACCACATTCAAAGTACAGTCTCTGACAATATGTTACATGTTTTCATGTTTTAATTTTTTTAATTAAAAACGGAATAACAAAACAAAGGATAAATTCTATCCTGATACATTATTGGGTTTTAGTAGTTTAGTCACAGTGTATTATCGTCACAGTTTTTAAAACTCCATACATTGAATGTAAAATGGTCACAGGTACTTTTATTTAATAATAGTTTTGTGTACCTAAGTTCGTCACAGGTACATAATAATATAGGAAACTATAAACATCTACTTTTTGTACAGACTGCAACAAAATCGTTCGATAAATAAAACATATTTTTAGTAGGTATCAATATTAGCTTACAAATCAGGGTTGAAAAAAATATTTTATCAAAACAATTAAGATTTTGAAGTACCTACCTACTGGGAAATCAAATTGCTAGTAATAGTACTAGCACAGTATTTTGACAGGTCAGTGCCGGTCAGAATGATGAGATTATGAATAGAATGGCAAAAGTACTAGGACAACATAATCATGAAGAAGATAATATAATAGAAGAATGTCTCACATGAAATATTATCTTGAAAAAATTATTGCAATAAAACATGACTAAACGATGACATTGTCATTATCTATACAAATATTATAAAGCTGAACATTTTGTTTGTTTGTTTGAACGCGCTAACCTCTAGAACTACCAATTGGATTCGAAAAAATATTTTTGTATTTGATAGCTAGATTCATGAGGAATAGTATAGACTATTTAACATCACGCTATGACCCTTAGGAGCCGAGCAACGGGGGTGAAACCGCGGGAAACAGCTAGTTAGTCATAAGAGGAAATAATTCGCCGGCCAGTATGAGTCTAAGAACTTTCGTATGTAGATTTTACCCTTAGATTTTACCATTTGCACTGGTGCACAATGCCGTCATCGGCATAATTTTTTGGAGCCCAGTGTACTTTTTCACCTTTTTTGAAAATATGATGTTTAGAGAATGTTGTATTTTGCGAATGTGGTCTTATAAGATTATGATATTTTGAGAAAATGATGTTATGAGAATATGATGTTTTGCGAATATCGTGTTTTGCGAATGTGGTGTTTTACGAATGTGGTTTTTTGAGAATATGATATTTAGCGACGGAGCGATTTAAACATCTTATTTGCTATTTGGGTTTAATACGGCAACAGAGAAGTACCTATAGGGAAGTGCTTTTATTATTACGGAGTACTTACACAAACAAAAATTCTTAATCAGCAAGTGTTTCCACTATTGGGACTTAGGACTCCTCTCTGTGAGAGGGAGTGGGCCGCCGTAGTCCACCAAGCGGGCCCAGTGCGTGTTGGTGGACGTCACAGTCATGTCTTCGAAATGCTGGTTCTAAGACATTGGTTCTACTAAGATATTGGTTCTGGACATGCCGGTCTCCGCACGATGTTTTCCTTCACCATTTTTAGAGCAGTGGTGATGCACATTAGTAAAATGCGTACCTGCTTCGGTTCGAACCACGACCATAAAAATAATAATTAATACTATTTCATGATTTTGTAGTTTTTTCGAAATCACCCAAATAACAATCAGGGGGCTGAAATAGAATTCCTGGATCCGCTACTGATAACTACATTAAAAATCAGTGTTTCATATCTATTAATTTCGTCAGCCGTCATCAACGCCGCCGTCGCCACCAAAGCGGCTGACTTCGACCTCGAGCACGGAACAGCTAATACCACCCCCCTCGCCAGAGCCGCTCCGTCCGGTCAAGAAATTGGATGACGTCAAGACTATCAAGAGACAGCAGAAGACCGGCTGGCTTTGAACACTTTCTTGGATGTTATTCAAATATCGTACCTACCTAAGAGATTTCAAAAAATATTAAATATTTTAAGAGATTTTAAAAAACTATTAAATATTTTGAGCGATTTAAAAAAATATTAAATATTTTAAGAGATTTTAAAAAATATTATATATTTTAAGAGATAATAATATTGAATATTTTAAGAGGTTTCAACAAAATATTAAATAGTTTAAGAGATTTCAAAAATAACTGATACCAGCGTGATTTGAACCCGCAACTTCTACCGCACCGTGGCGTCGCTCTAACCAACTGAGCTGCCGTGTCCCGCTCGTACTAGTTGACATTTCAAATTCCTTTGAATACCTTGGATATCATCCCTTGTGTTATTATGCTAACTCATTCAAATTCAGTTACTGTTCCTAAATAGTGCTGGTATTATTTCTATCACGCGCGACTTATCTTTTTGGCCTTTATATTCGCCTAAAACATCCCGCGTTAGCCGAAATTCAAATTTTCAATAAACTGTAATGTTGAAAAATAACCTAAGCCCGAATTGAATGAGTTAAAATGATGCAATTTGTTTCTTAATATCTGCATAAGTTTTAATGTTATTAAAAATCATACTTAATGGTTAGGGTTGGTTGGCAGGTGAATGAAGTAAAATAATGTGCCCTTCATGTTTAATTAAAACTATTAATAATAATAGGTATCTACAATTACAAAATAAAGCGAAGAATTACACTTTACTGTAGCATTTTTTTTTTATTTTTTTTTTATTTTGATATTTTTTTACTAATGTTTATTTTTTATTTTTATTAAATATTTATTTTTGAACTTATTTTAATTAACAGAACAGACAAAAATAACAAAATACTTGCCTATACTTTTAATAAACCAAAACTTTCCATTTTATTATTTTTCTAAAAATAAAATACAACAGAATCTATTTCTATATCACCAAGCACACCATAATCAATAGTTTCTCATATATTTCCGTAGCGAGAGCGCGCGTGTAGTTTCAGAGCGTCAAATTCATGACTAATGTGAATGTCTGAAAGACCGCGGTAGTCTCCATCGTTATACGACTCCTTATTGATTTGGTGTCTTGTACTCCATCCTGTAAACGCAGGGTACACCTGACTTTTGTTTAAAATTATTTATTTAGATGGCATTTTTAAAATTGGAAGCTTAATGGTATTCGGGAAAAAGGCAAAAAAAACGTAATGCATTTATTATGTTTTTTTTTTTTGTATGAATTTTAGTTTTAAATAAAGATCTGGTTTTTGTTGTATTCTGTCCAGTACTTTATCTTCGCTGATAAAAAAATTTCGCTGATAAAAGAAGAATAATTATGAATGAGTGTATGTTTTTAGTTTTTTGTGCACATTTCTTCGAGAAAATTTTAACTTTTGTAACAGATGCCATAAAAGTCAAAGATTCGAAAAATGACCTAACATTTGGAATGGATCCAACGTTTTACTATTTGTCCTAATTTTAAATTTTATAAAATTGTAATAAAAACCTTGGAAGTCTCTGGTCGGAAATCCTATTCTAAGGAAAACATTTTTAAAAATAAAGGAAGAAAATATGTATATAAGCTAAACAAATTATTTAATTTAATTATAAGCCTTTATCTGGTTTTATGTTCGTTATCAAATTAATACCTATACTGCTTTTTTCCTTTTTGGATGAGCAGAATTAATTAAAAAAAAATAAAGGTTTGGATAGAAATGAAAATACAAACGTTTTGTAAGAAATTGTAATATGAGAATAAATAATCACACATTATTTTAGTTTAATTTATTCTTACCAATATTGATGTAAACAACAACAAGAACATTTCCCTAAAATGCTGTTGTAATTACTGTAGATGAGACGGATACAGTCAACATGTCCATTATTTTTTACTTAAAGGAATTTTAGGTAAAATTCTTGCCAAAATGACAGTTGTCGTGTACTTTGTAATTCATTAATGTTCATTTTGAACACCTATACTTATGGTCACCAACCAAATATGGTGTTGTGTTGGTGTCATTGAGATTACCTACCTATCTAGTTTAATTTTCTTAGGGCCAAGTTCACAGACAAGATAACACTCTGATAAATTTAAAACGGCCGTTTAATATGACGTTTCATGTATAAAAATCATGTTTATTTATTTACATTGTGCAACTTAATAGTACAAAGGCGGACTTAATGCCTTAGGCATTCTCTACCAGTCAACCCAGTCAATACCATGTTAAACGGCTGTTTACAATGTATCGGATTGTTGTCGGTGAACTTGGCCCTTAGCTCATCAGATCATTATGTGCAGTGTTTGTCTCGATATTTTTGATGCTGATTGTACAAAATGATGAACAGCGATGCTGCTAGAACTAATCTCCTTACATATAGGTATCGTCCTACAAGCTCGACGAATGATTCAATTTGATACCCGATCTGTAGAGCCACTTTGGGCAAGTTCCGACAGATTGGCATGTTATATTGGCCCAATTAAACTTATTCACGTGCCAAATTGTTGAGACTCGGTTCTACAGATCGGGTGTCAAGTTATTGGGTTGTTTGTCTTTAGGCAGCCTTAAGGGCGGGTTGCTTTAAACCATCTGTATCCGTAAGTCAGTACGTAATCGTTAAGTCAGTATGAAATTGTCGTACAAGCTGCCATATTTGACGGTTACAGATACGGAACTGTAAGATGAAACAACATGGCCTTAGAAAGGCTGTAATAATAAGGGAACGATTCGTATGCATAATTATAATACTTACATCTATCTGGCCATTATCGAATACCTATAAGGTACCTACTTGGTATAGTAAGGTATAGCGGGCTATTTTCCGCAACTCCACGACTAAGCGTATTTTGCGGGCAATACACCTACAGGTAGCATTTTGATTTCTGATGATAAATAATTCCATCATAAATACAACAAAAAAACTGCTCATACTTTATTAGGTTTATTTAGGTATATTAATTTTTTTCCAATGCAACACACTAAAAGCCGCATTAGTGCATGCACAATACGAAATTAGAACGCCATCTCACCTAGCGAGGTAATTACCTACCTATGCGTAATGCGGGCATTACCAAAATATGAACATACAGGGTCGTACCACAAAAAAGATAGATACCTACGCGTTAAACGCGAATGCTACCAAAAATAATACGCACTTGTTTTAGCACTAACTTGTCTAAAACAAGTGTGTATTATTTTTGGTAGCATTCGCGTTTAACGCGTGTCAATCTTTTTTGTGGTAAGGGTGACAAACTTTACTTTGATTAAACTGAGATGAAATAGGTTTGTAGCTTAATTAATAATATAGGACATCGCGTTACGGCGTCATGGTGTGTCATGTCAAAGGAAGAATTTCCCCTTAAAACAAGACTGACGATTGATTGCCCTGAGGGATAGGGTATGGTGCTTTTGATGGCGGGTATTAAGGCGTAAATCAGGTGAACGTCGATTTAATCAATACATCTATAGCTACTAATATAATAAAGCTGAAGAGTTTGTTTGAACGCGCTAATCTCTGGAACTACCAGTCGGATTAAAAAAAATAGTTTTGTCAAAGTCAAAGTCAAGCAATGGGGCCGAGCAACGGGGGTAAAAAGCAAAGTCCTGACGTGAGAGATCAATACACAACCAAGGCTTAGGTCATATTTCTAGAAAGCTGAAATTTTGCGCAGTATTTCCCTTTATGATGTAGGCAAGGAATACGATTTTTTAGAAATTCCCACGGGGCGGGGAACTAAAGTCCACGCGGACGAAATCGCAGGCAAAACCTAGTAGGTATAGGTACCGGCATGAGTCGTGAGCACAGATCGCGCATGTACATTTAGACCAGACAATAGACAGTTGACTATACACAATAGGGAATAGTCCAATATACGACGAGCATCTACTGACGAACCAATCGCGTGCAGCCTCGGCGCCATCCGCCTTCTCCATTCCACCACAGACTAAAAAATCAATTAATGCTGAAGACTCATGGCGGCAATTATAGTTGTCAATGTTGCTAGTAGGTAAGTGTTACTACACAGCCTAATTATGAAAAGTTACTTGTAAAAAGAGTTTTTTATACGAAAGTGAGAATCTGTCTTATTTTCATGGCTAAGCTACTAAGTAACCTAAGTAAGTACGTAAGTAGCTAGTAAGCTAAGTACCTTATTATTTTTTATAGAAAAAGACCCAGGTATTTAGGATACCTATCTTCTTATTCCCGTGACATAGGACACGCGGGCGGACGAGCGAAAAAAACTAGTAAATAAGTTAATTAATAAGGTTTAATTTTCAGCTTCAGCAGTATTTCGTAACTTAGCTCAGACTTAATAAAGTACATAAGTATGTTGATATTAATTCTCCTGCCCCAAAGAAAATAGAATCGCCGCCGCTCTCTTCGTAAATTCTGACAAGATTTCATTTGATCTTTGATTGCCTACCTTTTGCGCTTACAAAGAAAGGTTGTGTGTTTAATAAAATAGTAGCAAACGTAAACCAAACGTTTTATTTCTTCATTAAACATACGCTTAAGACTAAGTCAACAAACTACAGTACAATCTGGTCTTGTAAAGACATTATGTTATTGGTTTTGTGTGCTTATTACATGGCATGATATTTTTTTTTTATATTAAGTCTTGTAATTAATACGTATTTCAAGGCATTTTATACAAAATGTTACCTTTTGATATCGCTGATTGAATTTTTTTTCATTTGTAACTTTATTTTTTATTATGTTGTACATTCAACAATACAAATAAATAAATAAAATATATTGTTTAGCAAAACATAAACTTCTTTGCACCACGCAGGCAATACTCCTTAGAGAAATAACTAACATAGACGGATAGGGAGTGTACTCTCTGACACCATACGAGACGCGCTCGTAAACCTACTGGACTTCTGGCAGGCTGATCTCGTTCCTGCGGTCACACACGCACAATCGCCCAATCAAGAAGCTAAGTGCCGAAAACAGGCGGTATAACTTGTTTCTATGATCTGAGGGGTGTACTCATACAATAATTACGTCAATCGTAGCCACAGCTGATTACCACACAAACCACGCTTTATTCTCTCGCTCTCTTTGTATGGATATTGAAATAAAAGCATGAGGGGAAAATCTATACCTATATCGCACTTTTTAACTCATAGGTGCTCCGTAAGAAAAAGGGCCTATTATAATATTGTACTTACCTAGTGTTTTTTTTAGACTCCATCTATGTTAATTTTTCCTCTAAGTAATATTCTTTTTTAATAGCGTGTGTTATAACTAGAACTTTCTCAGATACTCATGCAAGAGCAAAGATTTGACTATTTAAAACGTCATGCATAACATGGGTTAAAAAAGTTGTAGTAAGCTGCTTGGTTACCTTTTTCTTTTGCTGACTGTACAAGAGTTAAATTCGTTTCAATAATACAAAATAATAATTGATAGTGTTTGTAAATTGAAGTCATTTAAATATCAGATAACATAATTACGCAGTGATTGGACCAAATCAATAATGACTAGAGGACCTTACAATTAGTTTTACACTATACAGGGTGGCAGGTTAGACAGCGGAAATATTTTAAGGGGTCATTGTACTCATCAGTATGAACAACTTTTACTATGGGACCAACCGTGAAATCGCGAAAAAAAAATCAGCTGTTCCATACATTTTGTTATGTGAACATAAATGTATGGAACAGCTGATTTTGTTTTCGCGATTTCAGGGTTGGTCCCATAGTAAAAGTTGTTCATAATGATGAGTACAGTGACCCCTTAAAATATTTCCACTGTCTAACCTGCCACCCTGTATAATTACCATAAATCTGTGTAGGTATACTGTATATTTAACAGCACATAGAACAGTAGGTAACGCATAGATTTTACAGAATTTAATTATATTTTTCCTATATAATACCGAATACTAATACAGTAAGATACGCTTAAGAAACGATGTTAGGAGGAATTATTAAAAGTAGACAAATAGAAATAGATTTTAGAATCGCTCATTTAAAAGTGTTTCAAAGTCACTCTTTGGACTTAATGATAACCTAATAAAGTTCTCTGCGAAAGAGTTCGTGACTTACCTGGGTAAAATCACGGAATATTCCGAAAGTTGAATTCTAGTGTGTTACTGATTCGGAGTGTGTTATTGTGTGTTAATTATTCTGTTGTGTTGTAAGTACATGGGACATATTTTATATGGATTGTACTTACAGCAGAACATTTAACACACAATAAAACACTCCAAATCAGTAACAAACTAGAATACAACTTTCGGCGATTTCACCCACCGGTTACGCGTGCGGAATTGACGTTACATCTGTTAAAAAACTGGTAACAATCGTGCAAGCGATACTAAAATGTATTTCGCATTCATTTGATGGTGCTCTTATTCGTAGGTACCTATAAACATTCCTAGGCCACGCATTCTAGATATAGAGTAAGACACGGAACAAAGGCACTCCATTTCTTGAAAATTGAATATTGACAACTCATGGTGATTTTTAACCGTTTTTTTTTTCTTTTTTTTTATTCTATTAATCCACAGATCATAGAAACAAGGAGATGTGTTATCATAGCAAATTAGTACGGAACCGTCAGTCGCCACTTTTAAAGTAGTGTGCGTTACAACTGCAAACGCACCTTTGTAAATATAGAGATCTCCCACACATTAAAGATGCTGCACACCCATAATCTAACAGTGTTATTTGTCACTAGTCACTCACACTAAACTTAAATCATCAATCAAGTTTAGTTCGTCGGTAATATGATCACATCGATCATGACAAAGCGTCAAGCTCAATAGCACCTTGGCACATCTCCCTTGTTTCTATGATCTGAGATGTAATTTGATACTGATCGTTTATTTAACTATCAAGGGTCGGTCATTATAAGTAATAAATTACAGAACAATTACAATATATTGGCGCTTAAGAGGGAACAGGACGTGAGATTCTCCATACAAACGTATTCCCCTTTTTTCTTCCTGAATAATGGCTCTAGAGTATTTTTTTTTCATAAAATCAAGGTCTGCTGTATCATGTCCCTGTCATTTTCTTTTTTTCAGCAACTAATAAGTAAAGAAAATATGACCCTCCAAAAATTACAACAAATGACCTATTTTTACCGCTGTGATTAGAGGACTACCAGACAATTTAGAAAAGTTTTTAACATAAAAGAAAATGACCGAACCTAAGCATACTCTTTTTTTAAATAAATAAAATTGCATCGGCTCAGTTTTCGAGGAGAAAAAGGGGGAATACGAAACGTCAATCTCGTAATTTTTTTTGTGATATAATCGGTCTGAGCTGCAGCTGTCCCTATCACACACTACGGGGGTTGTTTGGGCGCAGCGCGAAGGCAATAGTTTCTTCAAATACCTATTTTTCAAATTCCTCGCAGGCCCCGTTCCCTCTTAATACACTCGATTATTTGAATATGATATGTCATGCATGATATAGATGGCAGTTTTCGTTTAAAGCACCAGAATCGTGACCCAGATTCGTCTAAGTTAATCGATGACAAATATATCGATACAAACTAGTTATTGCTCTAAGCATACATAATTATCTCACTAATACGTCGATTCGGAAATTAAATTCTGGCCACCAGAGTAACCAAATTTATTTTTCTAAAATTCCATAAAATCTGGACCGTAATTCCCAGAGTTAGGTCTTCCCTAGCTCAAAGCCAGCCAGATACAACTTTGCCAGTCGCTACTGACTTGCCCTTGCCTCTTGCATAGCTTGGAGAAGCCGCTGGACTGACTCTTGCAGACCTTGGAGTACTTAAAGAAGACCTGCGAGGTGATTTCTCGGGTTCGCTGACTTCTGGAGTCACGATAACACTAGGAGGCTCTGACGTCATCTCCTTGTACTGAGATTCTAAACTAGAAGCTGAAAGGATCTGTTCTGATTGGGAATGGATGCTTGGGGTTGGAGTGATCGGTTTCTGAAGGTTAGAGTCCTCTTCTTGCGTGATGTATAAGGTTTTGGTTGGCGTGTCTGGTTCTATGGTGATGACGTATTCTGCGGTCTGGAATTCTGCTGGTGGGGGAAGTCGGCTGTCGTCAGCTGGGTCAAAATCTGGTGTGCCTGGCTCCGATGGCTCTTGGGACGAGGATTTCAGCGGGCGAGTTTGTTCTGATCCGCCTTCTGAACCTAGAGGTAAGATGTTTAGAATTTCATGTTAGTTAATGTTCTATAAAAAAAAAAAACATTTTTCATTGATTCATAAAATTATTGGCAATATGTACACACACTTAGGACCGATTTCACCATCGTCAACTTTATTCAAGGATTAATTGTACATTTTTGACAGATTTTCTGTACAAAATCTGTGTAACCTCAACATTATTCCTTAGTTAAAAAAATATGTAATCGGATGATAGGGAAATCGGGCCTTAAATTACTAATTCAATGAAGGACCTCCAAAGTGGGGATGAGATCCTGTCCGCTACAGTCTTCCAGATTCAGTTGCGGCTGCCACGCATTCTGCAGATCAGGGATACCGTTTTTTTGCGAATAGCATGAAAGCCATCAGTGCGATATAGCGTAAACATCCCTAATGTTTGCGCCATATCGCATTATATAATATTACCATGGCTTTTGTCACTGAAAAGATTTTAGCATCGTCTAGAGACGAAAATAGATTTCAATGTCTATAGTCTATATGATTATGATTTCAACCATTTAGTTACGGAATATTAGTTGGTTTTTAATAGTATACTTAGGGCCAAGTTCACTGACAAGATAACCGTCTGACAAATTGAAAATGGCCGTTTAACATAACGGACTGTTATCTTGTTGGCGAACTTGGCCGTTAGGTTTAATACTGATTAGTTCCAAAATTATAAATACAGACAATAAGTACATAATGTTAGTTGAAAATTAAACAACAGTTACAGCATTTGCACTCAGATTTAATTTATTCATCCAACAATTGCGTCAATTTAAATAAATTCATAATACTTATGTTATTACAAAATAGCAGGAAATTCATCTTATTTATTAACTTGCTAAGGTCAACCTTTGATTAAAGGCAGTAATAACATTGTGAATACCAAAAGATGGAATCATTCATTACATAAAATAATATTTAAGTATTTGTATTTTCTTGGTCTTTTGAATAACGTAACGCCGTTTTAGAATTTCGTTACGGTTGGGTGAAATTTTAAACTTTTGGAACTTATAACAATACCTTATATTAAGTAATTAATTATAAGCTAAAAGCCATAGCTCATAGATCTGTCTATTTTTGGAGTTAGTCTCAAGTTTCTGAAGGTAGGTACTTGCTTTCTGTACTCCTTTTCCATATAAACTTTTATTCTGCCAAATTTCGCACTCCTCATGCGCGCAATATGCAAGGGCAATATACAAAGTTTTCTCTTCACGAAACGTATATTAAAAAAAATATATAGACATTATAAGCTTTTGAAAACTGGGGGTGAGTGCCGCAGTTTGTTAGTTGTTGATCGCTTTTTAAAGGATGTCCCTATGTTTTTTAAATGTTTGATCCCCATTGTTCTATGATTACTCAGTTTCATCGTAGACCAAAAAGCCTAACAACTTTTTTGGGGTAATATTAACATTATGTAAAATTACCCGCATCTGGTTAAGGCTAGAATCTAACCCTAACATGGACAAAAAGCTAAGACGAAAAAGTAGTTGGTTAGTTCAAACATACTTATTGTTACATTAAAATTAAACTAGGTGCTTTTACTATTACAAAAACAAAGTTAGCCAAGTCCGTTAGTAAGATTAGTAGTTAAGCTATTTTACTGGGAATTTACCAAAATCTCTGCTATAACTGCAATATATTCAATTCTTGAAGTCGAGCGTTAATTTGTTCAGGCTGTAATTAATTTGAAAGTCAGTCAATAACGTGGGAGTTCTTTTTACCTCATTAGGTACCTAGAAAATGGTCTACTTTACCAAAATAAGGCATGAGTTCGATTTCTTGGCAAAGTGTTATTGGGTTTGCCATTAGATAATTATTCAATAGTAGGCCGAAGTTTGGATTTGTGGCCTGGTTAATGACAATATACGTATCATTTTTTTTAAGACTTTAACATAAATGACGAAATATAGATGTATTAATACACCTTAGCCTAAACCTTTGGAGAATGCAAGTATGATGATAAGATAGTCCTGAAAAAAGATGTATCATATGAAGGAAAACTATTTTCGGGTAAACTTAATAATTGGAACTGGTCTGATGATATCTATTCTAGAGAACAGGGATCCTCCACTGTTAGTGACGATATTGAAATAGGTATCTTGGGTGCATCTAGTGGAGTATTTTAAAAAATTGCGCCCTGGGCCTATAAGGTTTGCCGCCCCGTAAATCAACGAAAATATCGGCTAAGTGCGCGTTAGAGTTCTGCAAAAAACTGAGCGCAATAGGCGGCGCAAAAGGCGGCTATGCCGCCTCTCACAGTTTGCCGCCCCGGGCCATGGCCTCCATGGTCAGGGTAAATACGCCACTGAATGCGTCCTAGTTGCTGATTGGCTGATCTTTGCATCACTCTCGAGTTATCTCGTAAAGTTCGAAAAAGAAAGAAGGATAGCTATTTAAATGCCATATAATTATTACCTTTGTCCTCGATATCGGCTTCAACTTCTATTTCGTTCTCATTCAGTGCTTCGTCGTCTGAAGTTTCAGGGATCGGTGTCCTGCTTCGGAATGATCGAGCTGTTATGAAAACAATGTGAATGAATGAATAAATTAAAGAAATATTGAGGCACATAAATAAAAGAAAAATAAATATATTTTGAAACCGTAATTTTTCTTTAAGGGCCGTAAGATCAATCGTAGTTTAACCACGAAAAAGAGTTTAATCTCCCGTCTTCGATTGTTTTCTAATACAACAACACAAAGAAACAATCGAACACGGGAGATTAATATTCTTCTGTGGTTTAAACTACGATTGATCTTACGGCCCTAAGTTGTATTATGATAAGGCAATAAGATTGCCCTAGTTTTGTTTTTAGGAAAAGACATTCTACGCTCCAAACTTGTGTAACTCCATTATTTAAAGGTAAGTACGTACGTCACTAATGAAAGTAACTGTCTCTAACTAAATAGTTCAAACTTAACTCATCAAACTTTCAAGTGACAAGGAAGAAGGTGAAATTTGCCAACAGAACTAACCTGACCCAACGTTAGTTTAAAATAGCTGGTTAACTTGTAACTTTAACCGTCTCTGTTTAATTATTGGATGTGCTATCAGATGTGTAGATCTTTGACGTGACGTGTTCCTCCGTAAGTGAAGTACCTATGTGTTTGTAAACGCAGTCCATTCATTTAATTTAATTCCGGGATTTTTTTGAGAGTGCTAAGACAGTTTCTTTAAAAAGTTCTTTATCATGAACTTTGCAAGCTCTTGATATGTTCTGGTTAATATATTTGACAGATAAATTCGTAATTTTGTTCCGGTAGCCAGATGTTGCCTATCATCGGACATTGTAGAATAGGCACTTACTCTGAGATATCAATAATTTATTGATATCTCAGAGTAAGTGCCTATTCTACAGCCTCCATACATTTTTGGGCTAAACCTAAAAGGGCCGGCCAACCTCGAATGTAGTATGGAGAGTCTAATATATAGAATAGAAATCGTGAACTAAGTAAACAATGTAGCTGTTTTTTAAATTGTTCAAAATATAAAGTTTGTTTCGTAGTTCACAAGTTCTATAGACATGGACTTTGTATCAGCGGCAAGCTATGACGGCCGATTTGAAGTTTGCCCGCTTTAAAGTTTAGTAAAAATTTACAACTAGTTTTGAAATATCAATTTCTGTACTTTATTGTCAATAGTGACGCGTCACTATAAGTATAAACTATAAAGTACGACAAAATTGTTCTTTCAAAAGTAGTTGTCAATTATTACGAAACTTGATGAGCGGACTTAAACGTCAAATGGCCGATTTGACGTTTAAGTCCGCATAGCTTGCCGCTGATGTAGTTCATTTCGCTCAATTGAAACAATTGAATTAGCTAAATCGATTATGTAAATAATAATTAAATAATTCACCATTCATAATTGAATTTGAAGTTTGTGTAAACCTATGCATTTCATATTAGATTCTATCTACGTTTAGGAAAATATATTGATTTTGAACTGATTTAGATTAGTTTACTATTTTCAATTAACCCGTCTCTTGCCGGAACGTAGATCTACGCGAGCCATAATAGATTTTTAATTGTGTCTATAATTAAGCGGTTAAGCCAATGCTTTGATGAAACTTTTCTGCTGTGTTTTCTTTACTAGGATATGAAAAATACCTTTGGATCATCGCCATTATACATAATTATTTTTAGTAGGTACAAAAGTTTCTTCAGAATCATTAGAAGAGTCGATTCCAGTTGTTTTTATATTACGTTACCTATATTTTGTAAAAAATAATTATTTGAATGTTTTGTACGTTAATTTTTTACCTGACTGCGTTTTCAAATGTTTTACATGATTATGTTTTATATAATTATGTTTTTGGTTTTCGGTTCGGGTTTCGGGATTTCGGTTTTGCATTAACAAAAAAATATGTTGTAGAACTTTCGTGTTTATATTAAGTCAATTTATGTAAGTAGGTAAGTATATTACTTTTTAATCACTTCATCTAAGGATTTTGCGAAGAAAATTAGGTAGGTACCTACAGAGAAAATATGTTCACATAACTTTAAACACAGTTGAATTTCGCGGATTTAAATCTTGTATACAACCGAACAGACATGCAACATAATCAGTGGAAGACAAAAAACAATCCTTAGTTTGAGTCTGTAGACTGTACCTAATATTTTCCGGACGATATCGCCAAACGGCGATATCTACCGAAAAAGAGGCGTTGCAAAGGGATCTCAAATTTCGAGTTAACCAAGCAGGTCGTGGTGGCTCAGTTGGATCAGAGCAATGGCATGTTTCGCCAGAAGTCACGGGTTCAAATCCCGCTGGCAACATTAGATTTTTGAGAAATCTCTTACATATTTAATAACTTTAACAATCCTTACCACTGCACCTCCTGCAGCTGTCTCGTTTCTTCGGCGCATCGAACACTTCATCTTCCAGGCTGAAAGAAGATCTCCTACTGTGCTTCTCTCTCTCGTTGAAGTCTGCCTTGATCTTGCTCCTCATGAACTTGGCGTATGCCACTCTCGCGCAAGGAGGCACGGCGGCTAGTTGAGGGTTGTATTCTGAAAGAGAAATGTTATTATAGTCCAATAAATATTATGGGGTGAAACGGTGCTGGTCTGAGGCGTTAGCTGGATGACAACCTCGAAGCCCGTTTTCCGCCGCGGAACGGACCCATTTAACTCGTAAGAGTAAACTGCATACCTGTTTTGTATTCCCACCAACAAATAGTCGGGCGGAAAGGACTGAGCGAGGAGAATTAAGCGGTTTACGTTTATATCGGATTGGTATTATTATTCTTCAAAAACGACCTATATTATTACTTTAGCCAAACAATAGACCATGGGTAGCCAACTTGATTCGACCCAAGATCTACTGTTTACTGACTAGACTCTGTGCGATCTACCAATTACATAATCAGCACCTCTTCATTCAACCTCGACCGGTCAACTGCGATGGACCGGTGGCCACCCCTATTAATAGACGATCATTATTAGTGCTCTAAAAGTACCATACCTAATAGTTTCTGCGGGTCAATAGTCCTGGAGGCCATATTCTCCAGGATATGAGCTCTGAGGGATTGCCGGCTCCTCCTCGAGTCCGCCTCAGCTGTGGTGCCTATAGGGTCCTTGCGAAGTGTGTTAGTTCGGACCAGAGCATTCCAATCGCGTTTTTTGCTGAAACAAATATGAATCACCATAATTATCTCTTTTTGGAGCTGTGTTCTGTAGTTTTTACCTTCAGGTTGATTATGAGCTTGATTTTAATAAATAATTTTAGATTTAGATTTTATAGAGCATGTGAAAGGAATAGACAGTGTTTAAATTAAAGGTGCCTACGAACAATGCAACTTTAATCCTGATCTGTAGAGCCAATCAGGGCGGGTCTTGATAGATTATCAATTACCATTAGCCCAATTGACCTGTCCACGTGTCAATTTGTTGAGAGACAAAAGTTTGAGCAGGTATTTTGTTACGATCTTTTATATAGCTTACCTGTCAGTGCTTCCTCTCCTAACAATAGCTTTAGCAATTTGGCTGAACACATCCTTGGGTTTGTTCTCTTTAGATATCACGTCTTTTATGATGCCCTCCACTATGCCAATGTGGAAGTCTTTCAGGATCCTCCTCTCCATCACTTTGCCTTTTTTACCAGCGACTACAACAACAATAGTTAAACTTAATGAATTTCTTAAGTATTTATTTAAGCCGAGATCAAGTTAAAATTGAGTATCGATTTTACTAGCCTATACTAGACTAATTTTATACACAGGTAATATTTGTAAGTTTGTATATATGAGGTAATCTCTGAAATTACTGATCTGATTCTGAAAGTTTTTTTATTAATAGGTTTAACATTATCCTTGAGTGCTATAAGCTACTTTTTACCCCGAAAAAATACACAGTTCTTCTGGGTCACGCGAGCAAAGTGCTTGTTTTCAACAAAGCAGTACTTTATATTCATCGCTTGTTTATTGCGAAATTAAAGTGAGACTCATTCTTTGCTACGGACATTTTCTTTATCTTAAAATTCATTTCTCCGGGTTCCAAAAGATAATACCACTACTTTACATACTTTTTTAGATAATCAAATGTCAAGTGTTCTTCTTAATTTTAAACGAACTGATTAAACCAGTAACAAATGATAAAATGGGAATACTCCTCTAAAAAGCTCAAATATATCTTACCAGTAGCATCCTGCATGCTAACCCTGGGCGTCTTCATCCCATTATTATGCAGTATATCAATCAGTTCGTATCGCAGCGTGGAGATGTCCTGCCTGATCTCCATGACGTCATCCTCGGTGACTCCGGTCTCATCTCTGGCCCTCTGTTCTGCTGTCACGTACCTCCGGACTAGTACTCTCATCACAGCTTCGTGCTCTTGACGCGCTTTCTCCCTGGATTTGTTCTGTGAAAGGAAGACTTGAGTAGTGTCTTTAGGAAGCTTTAAATATATGGAATGGTATCTTGCAAGATGGTTATCAGACAGAAAAGTTATAAGAGATTCTTACAAAAAAAAAATACATGTTGCAAAAATGGTATCCTATTACGAGCAAGATAGGTCGGATCTGAGTCTATACTTACTTTACTTGACACTAAAATTGCACAATACAATAAGAATCGTTACCAATTTGTCAATTTTGTCATATACCTACATAAAAAACAGTACCATGACAGACTGATAGAAAACGCACTACTTAAACCGGTGGATTTATAAGATTTGGGAGGGAATAGTCCTAGACTACCTGTAAGGATGCAATATCAAGGGATTTTATACCATCCATAAAGAGGTGAAAATAGGTGGTATAAAATAACGATATAGTGTTGTCATCCCACTACCACGCGGATAAGGTTGCAGCTAGTAATCCTATAAACCTAAATACACACCATGAAAATACCACATGAAACCGAAAACTAACACTCAAGTAAATTATAACTGTATCTTACAATAATGGACCTTCGATCTCTACTAAAGCAGCACCGTCTGATCCAGCACATGAAATGCTTGGGGGTGGGGATGATGTTGAAGGGGGGAGGGACTGTATCCCCATCCTCGAAGTAAGACATCCACAGGTTGCTGCGGGCGAACTTCCACTCGGTGTCGGCTCGTTCCTGATAAAAAAATATTTTTTTGAATAAGGCGACTCTGTCCGCGTGGACTACAGTGAAATGACTGGTTTAAATGACTTCCGTAGTGTAGGGTGGCTGGCACTACCAAGAGGTCAAACTGTATCTTTGGTTTATCCCACCGAAATTAGATGAAACGATGATGGTATAAATTTCAACTTGCTAGGTCCACCCGTTCCTGGGAAAATCGGTGGTGACACATGGACAGACAGACAGACAGACAGACGGACTGACGGACAAGAGAGTGATCTTATAAGGGTTCCTTTTTTACCTTTTGAGGTACGGAACCCTAAAAAGTTTTAGAGTTTAAAATTCTCTCATAGCTGACTATACTGCTACTTACCGAAATTATTTGATAAGAGTTCGACATCATAGCGATGAGCATATTCAGGAGTACGATGATATTGATCACCGAGTAGGACCCGAAGGTCAGGAGTGCCCAGAATCTGGTGAAGCTCTTGATGCCGGTCAGGTCAAAGGTGGTCAGGTCTACTAGACCGAAAGACGCCCAGAATAAGGATTGCGATGTTTCGAATAAACTGAAAAGATACAAATATGTTACACGGATGACGTCAATTAGCGTTTTGGTAAAATGAAGATGCAATATTGCCTGAGCAAGACGATTAAAAAAACGATCAAAATAAGCCACTCAAAGGAATTTTTAAGTTGTCAATGTTTTTAATATTTCACCTCTTAATCACAAAATTATATTATTGAAATAAAAATCTGAAGCTCACGAAGTCTGATTCAAATAATTTAAAGTTACGATACAAACTTTGCATATCTTCTCCAAATCGTACAAGCCCGTTCTTGTCCATCAAAATCTGCCATTCCGTTCGGAAGATGATAGCACTTATTCTTCTCTAGTTCAGCGTAGTACCACATCAGTTGATTTAAACCTACACCAAGGAAAAAAAATTGTTTTTCATCTCTCCCTCCAGTCCTTTCTTTCATCTCATTTTATTTATTTTTCCACTCACCACATCCAAATGCGAAAAGCACCAGCATATAAACGAAGAAGAACTTAAGTATATCCAGGATCATTCTTCCTAAAGACACTTGAAGAGGCCCAAGGTAAGGATTGATGGAGAAAATATGGACCAGCTTGAGGAAGGAGAAGATCATGCCAGCTGCAAAGGCCCCTTCTGATAATAGCATGGGGTCGTATGAATCCCATTTTTCGCGAGGATACCAGGGGTCCGTTCCATCGCCAGAGTCCCGCTAAAAGGAAAATGTTTAAGTATTTGTATAATATAATATAACGTTTAAAAGTAGCGAGCAAGTAGTAGACATTGAAGAGAGATAGGGCACAATGAGATATCTCGCTCAAATCTGAAGCAGCCCGACTGGGGAAGTACTCCAACTCACAGAATACCACAGCCAAATAAAGCTACTCTTCAGTAGTGTTGTGTTCCTGTGGTGAAATAAGGTCGCCAGAGCTCTTAAGGATGCACTGTGTTGGCAGCCGGAGACCTGTTTGTCCTATAAGCTGTCGGCATAGCTAGTTCTCATTTTCTCCAACACGTATAGGATACTTGGTGTTGCAAGCGTTTCAGAGATCACGGTAAACGCTTACTATCACGCAGGCCATACGCTTGTTTGCCACCATCGTGGTATGAAAAAAATGCACAAACTCCATAACAACACGTCTGTCTGTTTTGATTATACGGACATTAGATGACCTTGACCATTACGAAGACATAAACACTTTCAGAGTAGGTCAGTGGCCGCGATATAGTGTTATTAGATACTATACTTCACATAACACCCATGGGATGGAATATAATTCTACTGTTTTATACATAAATGAGAAAGCACAAAGTTAGTAAATGCAAAGGGCCTAGAGCAAGCGCGCTCGCGACTTGCATTCGTTTCTTTATTATCCTTATTAGGTAGGTATGTATGTTCAAAACTGCATACCTGAACAATGTACCAGGAGGAGAACCGTAAGCAAATCCAGGCGATATAAAAGGCGTTCGTGATAAAATCTACTATGTTCCATAGGTCACTGATGTAATCAGTAATGCCGCCGGTCCACAAAGATCTTATTTCTGCCCAGATTAGACCTGTAAAGAGAATAATAATTAAACGCAGTGGCCAGAAGAAACTTATGTCATTTGATCAAAAAAATTACCGCGGTGGCCAATAAAACATTTGTTTCAAAAAGAAAGTCATTTGACCAAAAAAATTAATTAGTTCTTATACGGTGGCCAAGAGAACTTAAGTCATTTTATGACTTTAGTTCTTCTGGCTGCCGCGTCTAATACTCAGTTTGAGCCAGGAGTGGTAAAATATGGGATGTTAAGTAGGTAATAAAAAGATGGAATAATAAATTGAAGTGAATGCACTGAATGCAACATGCAAATACGTACAATAATAAACTTTTTTTGGAAAAATAAACACTGTGATCAGTAAAAATCCAGCACAGGCTGTGCGAGGCAATCTACGCAAGTTTACCTAACTTGCGTAGATTGCCTCGCACAGCCTTTTGTGCGGTAAGGATTTTTAGTTCATTGGAAATACAAATAAGGATATTGATACTTAATATACCTACAATGTTGTCGAAATTACGTCGCCGTTTGTCGGCTTCGCGTATTTGGTTGCTATCCACGTAACAATTTCGCGTTGTAGGTAAGTAGTAGCTATTTATATAAATATATAAAATGCGTTGTCACGTAAAATTATGCTGCCTGTATATTCTGAACCGACTCGCCGGAAATTACGTCGCCTTCTGGGAAATCACACCGTGACATTCTCCCTTGAACTTTCGCAAACAAATTGGCAGTTCTCACGGTGATATCACGCAGCGTGTCGGTACAGAATACAGCCAGGACCGATATCGATTTGAGGCCAGCGTCATTTTCGCGTGACGTTGAAAAGGAAATGTAAATATGTAAGCAATTACAACAAAGTTCAGACATTAGAACAATAAAAAGAAAAATCAGACCAATTTGAAATCAAAGAATATTCTGAGAAAATAATTATGTTAAATTGTGTTATGATAAAAGAATGGTGTCATTTGAGAGTAAGTACATTTCTGTCGCACTCGTAAAGTACAAACAAACGTCCAGCCTACTATAAATAGGTTTTTAAACGACAGTGATATAGAAAAGCATGCCAACAAACGCAAATTTACTTGCTATGTAGATGATGACGCTGAATTCGATGATGCTGGGCAGGGAGCCTCTCTCCCGCTCCTTCCAGTGGTCCACCAGGTCCTGGAGCCAGGAGACGCCAGACAGTTCCAGGAGTAAGTAGTCAGCGCGTTGAGATGCCAGGGAAAGGAGAGCTGGAAATGAACAAAATGATTTATAAACATGTTTTAAAATACTTACACCTGAATTTTGTTGTGAATCAAAAACAAAAAACTGTCGAATTTCGCCATAATTTAGTTTTGGATCTAAACTCGTGTCGCCTATCGTCATGGACTTTGCTGGACATCGCCAGATCTTGCTTAATATGTCTGGAAACTCAAAAATCGATAGATGTATCCCACTATAAGTTTCATTGTTAAATCCTGCAATGTTTTCCTCTCGAGCGTTTTTTACTAACTCTCGGTAAGTAAAGAAAATAATAATATTAAATCTTATCACTCTGTCTTTTTACAGAACTGCAAACAGTCTGACAATTCAAATTCAAAAGTCATTTATTCAAACTGGGCTAAAGTCAATTAGCACTTTTTGAACGTCAATATCGTCTCCCATTCATCGATGCGCGGTATAGGGGAGGTGGATATCTGGCTCCTGCACGACAAAGTGGGACATTAAAAATAATTGATTGATACAGCTCCTGATGTAAAAATCCTGTGACGTAAAAAAATACTAATTTAAGTATCTAAAACCTAACTAAACAATATCCGATCTAAGACTGGAACCCAAAACATGTTACGTCGACATCGCAAATGCAGCAAGCCGTAATAAAAGTTCTAAGAAATATCAAGATTTCCTGTAGAATTTATGATGTAGCATGTATCATCGTTGGGTATGAACGAGATTTTTTGTCTAAAGCTATTTTCAGACTATCAAACAAACTGAATCTATGCTGGGACATTAGACTCAGAGAAAGAAGATGGTAGGCAGATAACAAAGTTATACAGAAAAACCGGCCAAGTGCGAGTCGTAGTCGTTTCAGATAGGGGGGGGGGGGAATGGTATTTTTTTGGTCATTTTTCATCATATGTCGAAAACTGTGAGACATAAAATAAAATAAAAATATATTTTGAAATGTGGAGATCAAGCCCTTTCATATGATATATCACTTGACCTAGTAACCCTACTTTGAAATTTCGGACCCCCACTCCGGCCCCTTTTGCAATGAAAATAAAAATATTTTTGGACTTTTTCATTTGCAATAAAGTTGTACAAGCATTCTTTATAACTGTTCCAAATTTCAAGTCGATAGCATAAGTAGTTGCTGAAATAATCAGGTGTGACAGACAGACAGACAGACAGACAGACGAAGTCGCACCATAAGGGTTCCTTTTTTACCATTTTGGTACGGAACCCTAAAAATGAACTCGACGGATGCATATATAACCTCTTATTTTGAAGTCGGTTAAAATGGAAACCTTTTATAAAATTACTGACATGTCCGTGTGTTTGTCACGGCGCATTTTTGTCAGAATTGAATTTGAAACCTAGCCTAGGTATTTTTCATTTCATAAATAAAAACAGAAATTATTCTGGAATAAGGTAGAATGGACTCTGGACTTAGTTAACTTTGTTATTAATTAGTGGAAATACGACTTTCTTTTGTTTTTCTTTCGTGTCCAAAATCAATATATTTTTTTTTGCTGTACGTAATCGAACGGCCTATTTATACCGATCAAAAAGGTTATTACGAAACATTGTGTAAAGTTGCTACAAATGAAAGAAAATCAGCATTTGAATTCTCAATCTTCAATCTTTTCCCCGCCAAGGCTACTTGAAATAGGTGAAGGGTACACGCTCGTTTTAATGTGCATTTGTGTATCCCACGTTTATCGCCTTAAGATAAGCAGGGCCCCGTGTCAACATTAATCCCAGAAACGTGTCTTGTTCGTGCCCTTTACAAAAATACGAATGTTTAATGTTATTAGGAGCTTGATAAGTTCTAGAAAAATAGCTGTTTGGAGGGATGCAAATAGATACTTGGTACCTATATAAAAACCAGCCAAGTGCGAGTCGGACTCGTGCACGAAGGGTTCCGTACCATTATCTATAAAAACTATGGGAGCCCCCTTAAATATTTGTTTTATTTTAATTTAGTTACCTATTTATTTTTAAAGTAAATATATAATCAAATATTCTGTGAATATTCAAGCGTCTACCTGTTGCCGTTATCAATATCGAGTAAAAACATTACGTTTGTTGTATGGGAGCCCCCCTTAAATATTTATTTTATTCTATTTTTAGTATTTGTTGTTATAGCGGTAACAGAAATACATAATCTGTGAAAATTTCAACTATCTAGCTATCACGTTTCATGAGATACAGCCTGGAGACACACAGACAGACAGACAGACAGACGGACGGACAGCGAAGTCTCAGTAATAGGGTTCCGTTTTTACCCTTTGGGTACGAAACCCTAAAAAGAATTAAGTATATGTATAAATAATACTTAATACGGTGTTGAACACTTTTAGGTTAACGAGAAATATGTATTAGCGCATGTTTACGGTCCGTCGACAACTTCTCTTTGCAAAGTATTTCTACCTATAACTTATAACACAAATAATTCTGGTTATCAATCATTTTGATGTATGGAAATGTGGAAGAAATCACAACACATTTTGCTAACATTACAAGTACGTTTTAAAATATTGTAGAAATAATTTCTTTCGTTGTTCTGACGTATTTATCGTTTGGGTATAAAATAAATTCTCTGAAACTTCACATAATCCTTCTGCTACTAAAAAATAGTAAATAACTTGAATACTTACTTAGAAATAGCATGTAAGAAGAGCTGTGACATATAAACTTGACGAAGGGTTTTTTCATGAATCTGCCGTACTCTGAATTGGGGGCCAGCATGTATATGGTGCAGTATACTGGGAACATTACCCCTAGTTTGGCAACCTAAGGAAAAATTACTATGTTTATGGTGGATCCGTCAAGGTTGCGCACAAAATTCAAAATATCTTGTAAATGTTAGGATGTAGTTTGAGGAAAATCGTAATGTTTTCACGAAATAATCGTATTTTCCTCAAATATAATTTCGAGGGCTATATGATGATTGTAATGATTATTATTTAGTAACTATAGAATCATTACTGTCGCGAACTGAATTTACATCAACATACAAAGTAAAACCCAATATATTTTGAATTTCGTGCGCAACCTTGACGGAACCGTCAAAGTATCTATCACACAACAAAATCTCGACCCGTTTCTACTGAGAAACGGGTCGAGATTTTGTTAAGTGTGCGTGCGGCGACGCATAGATACTTTGGCGCACACATACAAGCCGCGCGCGGTGCGTTTGTTTGAAGATAACCTGCTTCCCTTATTTATACTATGACGGAACCTTAAAACAAAAATATTTTTTTAATCTGTATATAACGTCACATATTATTATAATACCTGAATACACTGTCCAACGATGTTTTTTCTCTTGAATCCAGGTAGACCTTCGTACCATATAGCTCCTAATAACTGCTGGACATTCGGGTGGGCCACGAACTGAAAGAAAAGGTATTTGTAAATATAATACAAATTAATTATTATTCTATGGCGCATTTTTCCACTGGTGCTGATGGCGACGGCACATCGATGATACATTTGGGAAGTAAGAGATCAAAGCGTATTTATTAACTCCGTCCATCCAAAAAGGATGGTATGAAACGGATTTTTTATTATTTTTTGGGTTCCGTACCTCAAAAGGAAAAACGGAACCCTTATATCCTTATAGGATCACTTTGATCTGTTAGCCGGGCCGCACACCAGACATAATAAATACTTGTGTTACGATAATTTTGCTACCACATTACTTGAAACGCGACACATTTAACACCCCTGTATAGGTATTTGCGCGCAAGCACGCACACCAAGGACACAAACTACACCCCTACAAACGTTCAAATGTGGCTGTAATGCTGTACCTTCAGTGAAAAGTGATATAAGTGAAAAATCATAGTTTTGAGTAATTTAAGGTTAAAGATTTAAAAAAATCTCGTTATTTTTCTAACGTTCTAAAATAAAAAACGATATGTGGTATGTGTAGATAATATTATAAAGATTATAAAGAGCTTGGTTTGAATATATTATTTTGCGCGGAATTTAAGTAATTAGTAAAAATAGCCAGTTATATCACCGTACACTATAGTTTTCTTTGCTTATTTTTGTGTATTTAAATCTATAATGAAATTAATTATTTTACACATTTAGTTACCGTTTTGTGTGAAATGTTATAAGGCTTGTGTTTTGGCATGTTTTTCCTGCAAATAGTTGTTGTGAGAAAAAGTCGTAAAACTAATTATGATCATTTTGTTTATCAGCAACCTTTTTTCATTGTTTTATTTAAAATTCCTACGTAAATATTCACTAGAATGTATTGTTTCAATTTTTTTAAGTTTTGTGATAGGATTTCATTTGTATCACTTTGGATTAATTGAAGTAAAAGCTTTCAGTTCGCGTAAGATGTGGTAACTCGAGTCGTATTAAAATACATTTTAGAAATATAAAGATCGGTTCGGTTCACTTTGGTATGAATCAAAAAGTATTATTTTACACAATAATTTCAATAAAAAATTGCTTACTTATATCAATATACACAAAAAAATCTCATTCATTTTTAATCTTATAACAACGGGGATAAGATAGAAATTAAGTTAATTTTTTTTTAATAAGTTTAATCAGAGAATATAAAAACCGATCTGAGTCGACATGTATCACTTTTCACTGAAGGTACAGTTGGTCCTTTAAAAATGATCAAAAAGTTGCATAAAATGTAGTACCTAGTAATTTCTTTCCTGTTTAAAGTTAGGACGAAATTCTAAATGGTATGAAATGTACATCCGAGTTATCCCTTACGTGAAATGTCTGACGTTCGATTTCAGATAAAGGCTGTATAGGTACGTTTGGGAAGGAATTCCTCGCATGTAATCTTGTTAGCTTTGGTTGTCAATCGTTTAAACCCTTATAGCTGCAGATGCCTGCATTAATTTGGTACCCCTCAAGTATTAAAATATCTTGCAAAAGAGGGTAATTTTATGCAGTCATTTCATATATTTAGGTATACATAATATATTAAATATCGTGTAAAAATCGATACTAATAATATTTAAAGCTGAAGGGTTTGTTTGTTTGAACGCGCTAATCTCTGAAACTACCAGTTGGATTCGAAAAACTTTGTATATGATAGCCAGATTCATGAGGAATAGTATAGGCTATTTAACATCACGCTACAACTCTTAGAAGCTGAGTTACGGGCGTGAAACCGCGGGGAACAGCTAGTGAGTAATAAAATAAACATTACAATCATAATTATAATGTTATTAAATATTAAGACATTCCAAAAACAACTGACACAGGCGGGGATTGAACCCGCGACCTCTGCCGTACCGTGGCCAGTCATATACCTACTACGAATACCTATTACATTATTGGAACTTCGTTCCTGACGGAGGTCTCCCAAACGCACGTTTTTTTTTTATTCCTATCGGTATTCATAGAAGCATTGTTTAACCCTCCGTCTGCTGATGTGCAATCACAAAACACTAAAATAATTCAGACTCACTCTAAATTGTTTAGACTACCGTACAGGTGGCAGATGAAAGAAAGTGTGTAAACAAACCATGAATTCAGTTGTTTGGTTCTCAGTTCTAATGTTGATTGTTTTAGTAGTAAGTTGTTTAGCTGTAGAGTTGCTGGGAGTGTGAGGTAGTTTGTTGATTGAATTAGAACTTTAAGGTTAAATAGCTTGTCATTTAAATTAGGGCTTTAAGTCGTGTGTTTTACAATGCATTTTGTAATACCAAGCATTCTTACCGCGATATACTATAACACGAGTTTTATTTACAGCAGAGCAATAGGTAAGAGGAAGTTCAATGACAGTGCGAGATGTGGTATCTATTGACACGAGTTACTGGACGTTGTTACTCACTGCATACGAAGCCTTATTGCGAAAACCTTAGAATCTATAATTTCACTTGCATACTTTTTTCAAGGCATATAGATAATTAGACACAAATTAATTTTAGAGAGTGATAAAAATTATATTTTCCGAAACCTAAATTATCTTTCCACTAAAATGAAGTCATCGGACGATGATGCGAGCTATATTTAAAACAGTATAGGTAGGTAATGTGTTTGATTTTATATTTTTACTTTGAAACGGAACTAAGGTAAGTAGTCACAGCGGGATGTAGGTTAAAATATTGTTTATGTTAAAATAACAGGTGAAGGAAATAACAGTACAGAATTTCAGGAGTAGGTAACTCAACAGTCTTATTATTTATTTACCTGCATGTAAAAATATAAGACCGGTGCCCGCGACATTAATAATGTTTGCGTATAAAATTAAATTAAAATTGATTGATGCGAAAACAAAATATCAGGGAAGGGTTAAAAAACCACAGACTTTGGGACGAGGAATTAAATTAATAACTTTTGATATGATGACGATTTACATTTTAAAAATATAATAAACGAAGACATTAATTATTGCAAAAATGCCGTGTTAAAATAGGCGAAAATATGAAATCACTTATGTAGGTAGGTACTTATCCAAATTATGCTTCGATAAAAAAATATTTGAACATTTGATACCTAAATCTACACGACTCTGAATCTGTAATGATTTCATCGTTATTGATATTGAGTCATCTATAAATTGGAGCAAATAAATAATCCGCATCTTATGGATTCTGAGAAAAATATTATTTTTATATCATTTCGATTTGAAATATTATTTGATTGTTTAGCTTTCATAATTCATTATTAGCGTCAGGCAAAAATAAAAAAATTGTGAATCTAAGTCTGAATTATATCTATGGGAAGTAGATACAGTAAAAGAGATAAGTGTAAAGTGTCTTTTTCATTGCTGTACGAAACGTCTCTTGAGCAAAAGCTCCGTATGGTATTCCGAAATACCGTTCACCGAAAGGACGGTTTTCCGATAACACTCTACTCCGACGGTTAGTTGAACGAAAAAATAATTGGCCGATGAAACGTTTCGCCGATAATATTATTCATCGACGGTTGGTAGTCCGAATGAATCCTTCGCCGATGTAACGGTTCACCGAAAACATTCTTCAACGACGATTGGTTAAACGAACGAATCTTTCGCCGATAGCATTCAGTTTACGCTAGCTATTATATTTTATGATAACTAAGGTCCAAGAGCGAGCGAAGCGAGCTCGGGAATTTGGACACCCCGACACGGACAATTTAGGTTCGAAGGGGTTGACGGGGGCTTCAGTGAGCGAGCAAAGCGAGCGAACGAAGCCCCCGTCAACCCCTTCGTGTTAGGTTACTTTTAACCTTGCAGACAGAAATAGGAGCCCCGCGTAGCGGGGCTCCGTCGACCACCTCCCTCCCCCTTGTAAGTCAAAAAATAAAGTCTTTTATTTTGTCTCTCCTCAATAGCTTCTGATAATATAAAATATAATAGCTATCGTAAACTGAATGCTATCGGCGAAAGATTCGTTCGTTTAACCAATCGTCGTTGAAGAGTGTTTTCGGTGAACCGTTACATCGGCGAAGGATTCATTCGGACTACCAACCGTCGATGAATAATATTATCGGCGAAACGTTTCATCGGCCAATTATTTTTTCGTTCAACTAACCGTCGGAGTAGAGTGTTATCGGAAAACCGTCCTTTCGGTGAACGGTATTTCGGAATACCATACGGAGCTCCTTGAGCAATAGGTAATAATATACAGGGTGGCAGGTTAGACAGTGGAATTACGAAAAGGGATTATTGTACTCATCATTATGAACAACTTTTACTATGAGACCAAACCCGAAATCGTGAAAAAAAAAATCTGCTGTTCCATAAATTGTTCACATAACTCAACAAAATGTATGGAACAGCAGAATTTTTTTTCGCGATTTCCAGCCTTGACCTGCCACCCTGTATAATTAAACATGCAATTTGTATATTAGTTGCTACTTGCGCAACTAGCGCAAGATACTAGGTTACTTTTACTCGCCTGCACACGTATTCGAAGTCAAAGTCAAAACATTTATTTCAAATAGACCATTTACAGGCACTTTTGAATTGTCAAGTAATAGTTGTTTGTTTGTTATTTTTTGTCGCATGTAGCTGTACCTACCTTAAAAAAAAACCGGCCAAGTGCGAGTCGGACTCGCGCACCGAGGGTTCCGTATCATATTTAGACGTATAAAGTGAAAAAATCCGGACCGCATAACTAAGTTTGTTTGTGAAGGAATTTTGATGATTTTGAAAAAAACTGTACTAGTTAGGAACATTGTTTTATTTTTGGTGCCATATTTGGGTCAATTCCTATCAACCCTAATTATTTCAGATTTTTCGCTCCGCAAACTTCGGAGATGTGAGAGGGGGGGGGGAATGGTATTTTTTCAGACATTTTTCATCATATGTCGCAAACTGTGAGACATAAAATAAAATGAAAATATATTTTGAAATGTGCAGATCAATCCCTTTCATATGATATGTCGTTGGACAAGCTTTCTTTATAACTGTTCCAAATTTCAAGTCGATAGCATTAGTAGTTGCTGAATTAAGCAGGTGTGACAGACAGACAGACGAAGTCGCACCATAAGGGTTCCTTTTTTACCACTTTGGTACGGAACCCTAAAAATGACAAAACAAAAAGCTCGATTGCAAAAAAACAACAAAAAAACTTTATCGTTCCATAATATCGCAGGACGCAATGATAATAACGCAAGTGTTCTATTTGTATCGCGTCGTTATTATCACAACAGTGTGTAAGATCGTATGCGTAATACGTTCTAAAATTCTAGATACTCTTAATACAAAATATACCAAGATCAAAATTAAATATCGCAAACGCTTGCGATATTATCGATCGATATTATCGCACCTATATCGCTACATCTTTTTGACTGACTCCTTGCCAATTGAAAAGCACCTCTGTAAGTGGTAAATTGGAATAAATGCTTTGACTTTAAACAATATGTAAGGACTTGAACTCAATTCCTACCGTTTTTCCCGGCAAGTGGTACAAGCACTTAATTACTATTGCTTTTTAACCGACTTAAAAAAGAAGGTTCTGTATTTGACCCATTGTATGTATGTTTGTATGATTGCAATTTTCACAAAAACTACTAAAATAATAACATCCTACGAGTTAACTGTATAAAAGTATCTATAGGGTCCTACCCTTCATACTCGAAATATTTTAAGAGGCACATCTATAGGTGGCAAAGATGCCATACAAACGAAAAAAATTGATTTAAGTACTTTTTTTTTAATAATTAAATAAAATTATTTTAAATAAATTATTTGACACATAAAAATACTATTTTTGACATCTATTACGCTTTTTTCTAATATTAATAGTAAGGTACGTAAAAACTAGCGTAATGAATGTTGAAAATAATATTTTTTATGTATTTCAAATAATTTAATTAATTTATTAAAAAAAATATAAACTCAGATTATTTTTTTTTTCATTTGTATGGCATCTTTACCACCTACAGATGTACCTCTTAAAATATTTCGAGTATGAAGGGTAAGATCTTAAATATCACACGTAGATCCAATAATGATGTTAAAATATTTGAAGTTTTCAAATAGTTTTGATTTTGGAAGAATTAGAAGTTCACAATGTTCAGGTAGGTACTTACTTGGGTAGGTATATAAAATGTAGGTATTTGAAAAATATGTGAACCATTCCATACCATACTAAGGGTTCCGAAATATGATCATAGATGGCGCTACTGCATACTTCCAATGGCGCCATCTATGAGCAGATGGCTCCACTTATGGTCCGGTGACTGACGGCGGACAACAAAGTGATCCTATAAGGGTTCCGTTTTTCCTTTTGAGGTACGAAACCCTAAAAATTCGATCGCCACAATCTAGTAGACTAGAGTAGTAGATAAAACGAAATGAAAGTGAACCAGGGATTTTTAACTAACGTCTGTTAGTATCGCTCACAGTCACGTAGTAATAACCAGTTTTATAGGAAAACTATAAAATAAAACCAACAAACGCTAAACGCCTTCAACAAACTATATGAGAAAGCTTTTAAAATTGTGTTAGTAGTTAAAAGTATTAAATCTGATTCTATATTTTTTGCACGATGAAAAACATATAGAAACAGATTTAATACGTTTAGGTTCTAAAATGAAAAAATAATTTGTACCCAAATGATAATCAAGTTTCAAAACACTGGCTTATAATATAACACAACAAAAGTTTCGCTCAGTCCACTTATTGTTATTTTCTTTTATAATATTTAAACCCTCACGGCTATGCTAGCTAGCCTACTTAGTACTTTTTGGCGAGTTCACAATGAAAATAAAAAAGGTCCCTAATTATATTATGTGAGGGAAGTTTTTTAGAAAAAAATACATCAATTAACAAGTACATAATTATGAGTTTAATAACGTTGTAAATTGTGATGCGAATCAAGACACCTCACTATTATCTCAGCATGAATTATGTCAGTTTATCTCAATCTCTTTCAGCAAAAGGCAGCTCAAATTACACATAATATTCGGGTTTCAACATCCCCCACTATCGTATCAGACCAGACTAATAGGGCCGTATTTCAAAAAAGATAAACATGTGTTCAACACGAATGCTACCAAAAATAATAGACACTTGTTTTAGCACTAACTTGTCTATAACAAGTGTGTATTATTTTTGGTGTCATTCGCGTTTAACAGATGTTTATCTTATTTGTGGTAAGGCTGATAAGGTTTAACTTAAAATTCACCATTTACCCAAAGGGATGGCAAAGGTACCCTACCCTATCTACACTTACGTTTCGCCAGCTATTCAGTGCCATGCAATAGGAGGCGAGCCTAGGCGTGTCATTGAGAATTAATTACATGCCAAAAAATACAATAGCACTTTCCCCGACCTGGGAATCGAATCTCACGATCATGGCGACTACTAAACTACTACTCCGACAGTCACATACACTACAATTGCAACTACGATAGCTTCTATTTAGCGTCCGTGTGACCATAATGTGGCGCCGTCCTTACCTGTCTGAGGTTGCCACTAGAACGACGACTGACGAGTCTAGTATTGAACCAGGTACGGTCAGGAACAAAAGTTGGTTGACATTGTTACTTTTACATCGTATTACTTTATGTGAGCAATTCTTGTATAATTATTACGATTTACGATTTTTAATGACCTCCTTAGTGTAGGGTGGCTAGCTCTACGAAGAGGTATCTGGTTAATTCCACCAGAATTAGATGAAATGCGGCTTAGATTTAAGTTGGACTCCAAGCTACCAAACTGCGAAAACCTCATCAAAATCTGTTCAGTAGTTCAGTACTTTTTGAGTGATGTGCGTACACACAGACAAACAAAAAAAAAATGTGCATGGATAGTCCCAGTACCCTATCCCGACTGTTTTTTCTCGAGTATCTTCAATGAACAGACACGGCTTTTTTACAGTTTTGTAATAATACTTAGTTACAGATAATTGAGTTCGTAATCGTTTACTTTCACAATTAAAATAAAAGTAGAACAGATACACTGCATCTCAACATTTCCTGTAAGACTGTGTTATTTTAATTTAACATCAGGTGAGATGGCGGTCAAACTCAACCGCAAACCTAAATATAAAGAATCCTAATAAAAAATAAGAATACAATCATCTTTTCTGTTTTTTGTTTTAATTATTATGTTTCTATTTTGATTAAAAAAAATAAGAATAACCAGCTTTTGTCGTTTACTGTACCTACTTTGGTGGATATGTACATAAACTTAAGGGTTAAACATGTTGAGGGGTGGACGTAAAACATGTATAAATTTATGTGCTTTTTTATGCCAGGATTATAAAAGTATAAGTACAGGTTTTAGTGCTAAAAAGTTAGGCTGGATAATCCCTACTTAAACAACGTTATTCTTAGTAAATGCGAAAGCTGACAAGGTCATTGCACTCATTTTATAAACAACTTTTACTATGGGACCAACCCTGAAATCCCGAAAAAATAAAACTGTTCCAAAAAAATCTGCTGTTCCATACATTTTGTCAATGGAAGTGAACACAAATGAAATTTATGGAACAGTAGATTTTTTTTTCGCGATTTCAGGTTTAGTCCCGTAGTAAAAGTTGTACATAATGATGAGTACAATGACCGCTTTTCGGTTTTCGCATTAACTAAGCATAAAGTTGTATATTATAAATGCGAAAATGTATTTGTGCTACGTTCACGCAGCAATTCACGCCCTTATTCCATTATTACAGCAATAAGTATGTAAATTGTCGGTGCCCCCAACCTAGTTCACACGTATGTTAAACTTTCCAATAATAAGCTAAAAACCATTGACCCGTAAAATTATAGTTTACTTAAATTTTCCGTCGCGTATTACCGCGGTAATCTAATAAAGTGACCACATGACCATAACGTTTAGGGATAAACAGCTAATCCTCAGATCATAGAAACCAGGGAGATGTGCCAAGGCGCTACTTAAATTGACGCTTTGATACGGTCACATTGACCGTATATAAAATGTATACGCTGGCGACGCACCGAACACGATCGATGATATAAATACAGTGTTTTAGTTTACTGCTAGTGTTGAGTGACGATTAACAGTGTTTCATTGAGGGTGTGTCGAATGTTTAACGCATGGAAGATCTTTATATTCACGAGGGGCGCTTGTAATTGTGTTGAAAAATGTACTAAAAGTGGCGACAGTTGTTCCCGTACTAATTTGCTATGATGGCATATCTCCTTGTTTCTATGATCTGAGAGCTAATCGTAGTTTCATGAATATCTTTCTAGAATTTGGTCTACTTTGGAAAATACTGGTAAATTATATTATTAGAGTTTTGATTTTAGTCGTAAAGTTTTAACGATGTAAATAAATTCGTAGTAATAAAAAGTGTTTTTTCGTATTTTATTTTTATAGACTTTAGCATATTTGAATCCTAATTTTAAACTCCACCTAAGGGTGATTTTAGAGTCGCTTACGCCAGCTCGTCCGAGCTAGCGGCGTAGCCTGCGCCGCCCAGGGCCCCAATTCTGCTATTGCGATTGTGTATGAATGGTGTCATAATGACATCATTACGGTCAAAACCTAAGCGCTCATTGGCTTAGAGTAAGACTATCTGTTTCGTCATTGGTCAAAACGATGTAATTGAGAGACCATTCTAATACGATTATGACAATTACATTAGCAGACTTGGGCCCCAGGACTCGAGGTAGATGTGTCTTGTACTGTTTCATAGTGAAACGCGTACGAGCCGCACTGGCCGCTCTAGCTGGCGGTCAGCGTGACTGAGAAACCAGCCTAAGCTTCATATTTATCTGCATGTCAAAGTTAGATTTAAAGGCTAGAGTCTAGATAGTACGAGTATATTGGCAAATAAAAGCAAAGCAACTAAGCAGCAATTTTTTTTTTCAGTACAATATAAAATGAAGCAATAAATTCCTTTTGCATTTGTTGCCTTGTGATTACCAACAAACGTACGGCCAGCACGCTTCTACTAAAAGATCCTTAACACTCTCACTCAAGTTTAAAAACGCCAGTAAAAATATTCTAAAGTTCTAGAAATCTCGCTTGTAAAGCCTGAAAGGGTAGACAGAGACTGCACCCGTTATATTATAAGCCAATAACACGTTCCCCGACCCGGGGATCGAACCCACGGCCCCACGTTCAGCTGTTACACTTGGGGCCACTAGACCAAGAAGTCCATATAAATCTCTTACCATCTTCTGCTTATACTTGATGGCTAGCTTCAGTCTGCCCAGGGTCTGCCTCTCCCCCGGCTCCCAGCAGTCCATGTCCCAGGGGTTGTAGTTCAACATGATCTCCAGCTCCTTGGAAGTCCTCGTGTGGTCCAGCAAGGAGGTTGCGAACGCCTGGCATTGTTGGCGTAAAGCCTAGGAAATATTAAGTTCTGGATTGGATTTATAAGGTGGACTGAAATGAATTTTAGAATTATTTTTATGAATACTCCCTTTGCGTGTTTGTCTGTCTGGATGATTAGTTCTTCTAAACTGCACAATAGTTTTTAATGCGGTTTTATAGAATTTATTCCAAAAGGTTTATGTGTAATACGTCGATTTACTGTGGTATTTTGTAAGGAGGTGGTAAATTGTCTGGGAGGCCACTGCCCGAACAGTTGATGTCAGACTTCTGTATATATGCTTATCGCTTTGAAAACTCTTCTTGCGCGATGTAGGATTTATGACGTCAGATTTGTATTGTACTGACATTTGCAACTGTTTCACTGCTAGCTGTCTAGGTACTTAGATATCGCTGGCGCTACAGACACTTACCTTATACTCAACCCTGAACTCTGTCTCCATCCTACTCAGCCTGCCCAGCTCCCATGACAGTTGGAAAGCAGTCAGAAGGGGGTCAGCAGAAGAGAGGGCTATGAGTGACGGGGAGGAGAGGGCTCTGTACGCGTTAATGCGGGCTTGAGAGTGACGGAGGGAGTCCTCTTGAGAAGACTTGACGCATTCGTCGCAACCGCACCTGAGTGGAAAAATTGGGGGTCAATCAAAGTTTGTAAACTTTTAGCAGAATATTTTGTGTTGCTTTCGAATGACGTTGAAGAAAACCGAACTAATAAACTAGTGCTTAGTTCCCTGTTGATTTAATATTGTATGGTATTTATATCTTGGCAGAACTTTGGCGAAATTCTATGGCCTCTTAATATTGTCGTTATGGTCCGGCCAATTCTAAGCTACATCTATACTCGTAAATATGAACTTCTTATTCTTTATTTTTATGTTGTTATAAGAAAATATATACCTACCTAATATTATACATTGCTGTTGGTAGGTAGACACCTTACACATACCAATAAATAAATGAATAAACTTCGTGATACACGTCGTCATAAACTCTCAGATTTGGGCATAAACCTTGCCATAATTGTTTAGCTGAAATACTAAACTACAAATCGGCTTATTTATACGGTTTGTCAGGTTATACAAGGGATCTATTAGCAAGGGTATTTAGTACACAATAAATCGTTCCATTAACTACGGGACCAAACTTGAAATCAGCTTTGCCATACATTTTGTCTAGTGCTATGGACATTTTTGTATGGAAGTGATTTTTTTTGTGCTTTCTGAATTGAAGCATTGGGTGCAACAAAGGCGTTACACGGAAAAGTGAGTTTTGAGATAATTGAAGTTAAAGTTTTTGATTTATTATTATAACTTGTAAATAAATAAAGATAGATCTCAAGCACTTTTAAATGTATTAGTACATATTCAGTTATAGGATTCTAGTATAGCACAATGTGAACGTATCCATAACTATGTATGGTGCGCGATATTGTTGTGCTATGAGCTATATGCTATAATGCTATATAGTATAGCGTAGTCTGAAGACAGCTTGGCATTTTTTAAATTAGGTACCTAATGAAATAGTAAATCGTCATGAAGTACTCTACCTACTTGACGTCGTGTGGCACCGGCAGCGTGGCTCCTCTGTCCAGCAGGATCTTGAGGATCTCGTAGTGGTTCCTGTGCGCGGCCAGGATCAGGGGGGTGATGTCTGGCGTGAACGTCGCCGATGACGGGTCTACGGACTCCCAGCTCTGGTCGGGAATGATTATGATTATGTTAATAACGTGAAATAAAAAAACATATTCTATTTAAATAGTTCTTTTGTTTGAGAAGATCATTATTATTGCTTTGTCTTAAGTCGGTGGTAGGCTGATTTTATTGAAATCGCGCGTGCTCGTCGGTATCTAAATCTGTTCTGACTTATTCGTGCTTCCAAAACAAACTTTGATTAGTATCTGTCTGCCCAGTACCTACCTACCCCGGCCCCCCATGGGAAAACTGTGTGTATGGACATTATATTATAGTGATAGACGTGCATTCTGGAAATCAAATTATTTATTTGCCAAGTACCTCTGTATACGGTACAAATAAATGTATCATAGTAACGATTTAGCATAATTCCTGCCCTTTCTTGCTAATACACGTCAATAATAATGTCAAACTACGATTTACTAATCCATCTGCAAAATGCTCTGATCAAGGAAGTTCATACTACTTACATAGGGTTCTCCTATCACGTGGTTGTCTTCTTCCCATTGCAGAAGGAGTTCTACGGCTTCCACGTACTCTTCTTTGATGGCGTGGAGAAGAGCGTCCTGCGAACAATCAGTAACGCACACACTGAATATTTTTTTTTTTGTGTACCGACGTTTTGGAACGAGGGCAATTGAATAAAAACAGTTATGAGGCAAACAGTCATTACAAATGTTCGAACAGTTGCAAGAAGTTTTTGGTTAATAATAACAACGTATTTTAACAGTAATTTTAAGATTTTGGTGAGTACCAATTGAACATTAGTTTGGATGAAACGGTAAAATTAACTGTTTTTCAATATATCTCTTCACTTATAGGCGCGCTCGCACGCCTGCAATCAGCGCCGCGACACGAGACAGGGGTTCTTAGATAAGGCTTCTCATCACTGCAGTGGCGGCCTTTGCCATTGCAAGACCCAGGGCGGCAAATCTTTGCGAGGCCTTTGTTCTTTGTGTAATTTATCTAAATTGAAATTAAGTATTTTGATGATGATTGATGATTGACGAGAAATGCAAAGTTATAAACAAATAAATGTAGAGTTTTAAAATGTTTCTATATAATTACTTTTTATATTGACTCCTCAGTCGTTTCGCAACGCGAGCGGTTAGAACCGCGGTGTGAATTGCCCAAGAGCTCTTTTTGAATGAGTCCTTTCGCACCGCGGTGCAAATCGCCCAAGAACTTTTTGCAATGGGTTGTTGCGCGAGGGCGCGAGGCCCCTGCAAGAGCGAGGCCCCGGGCGGTTGCCCTGTTCGCCACCCTAAGGCCGCCACTCATGTCCTGCATATAACTCGCGTTCTGGATGTTGGTGATAGTTTTGTTTTTGTTTTGAGTTTGTTTAGCTAGTTTTTGCCCAAGCTTTTCGGCGCTATCGGTGTGGACTTTTGGTATCCCGTGGGAATTTCAAAAAAAATCGCGAGCGCGACACCGACGTCTGAGAGATATTTTTCTACCTTAGGCACAATTAAAGTTCAGTATAGCTTGAACATACATATAACTGAAATTACCTTACCAAGTTACCCATGTTTATTTCGAAGTAATTAATTACCTACCTAATATTCAACAATTTCATACGATAACTTAATGAGAGAAGATAATTTAATAAGATTACTTTTAAGAAGCCTACAGGCGTTTAAAGGATAATGATGGCGATGTTTTCTTGCTTCATCATTATAATAAGTACGTACGTTGTGTTAAGGTGTTGTTCCAGCGAATTAAGGCGAGGCATGGAGAGGCGAGGCGAAAATTCTATCCAATTTTCGCCTCGCTTCGCCTCTCCTTGAGAGAATTAAAATCTCACCAACCCGTGGCCACCAGAATTGTCAGTAATAGCACGGGGTCTCATCAGAAAGAAAGGAACGATTTGTTGTTGGTGTTTGTGTAAAATTCAGAACATGAAAAAATAGACCATGAAAAATATTTGTTCTAATTTACTGCAAGTCTTTAGTGTAAGTCACATGTTTTTCGAATAGGTAGTCGATTAGACTAATCGAACTACTAATCGACTATAGACTAGAGCAATGTCCTTTGCAAAGTTTCTAATAGATATGAACAATATTATTATCGAAGTAGATGAAAATTTCATTGAAAGATTCCATTACGTTTATACATACATAGGTACAGGGTCCCAAGTCTGCTAATGCAATTGTTATAATCGTGTCAGAATAGTGTCTCAATGGCATCATTTTGGCCAATGACGAAAGAGTTAGTCTTACTCTAAGCCAATGACCGCTTAGGTTTTGATAGTAATGGTGTCATTATGACACCATTCTTACACTATTCAAATAGCAGAATTGGGGCCCTGGTGAAGCTAATAAAAGCGTGTTAGTAAAAAGAGGTAGGCAGAGTTGCTACCCAGTTAAATCTTCAATTCATTATTATGTCCGATATCGCTAGTCCAAGGCCTTCCCATGGTGACTCCTTTGTTGACCTCAATACGGTAATTGGATTTTCTAAGCTGTATGTCCAATTTTATGCAATTCTATTTACGATCCGAGAATATGCGGCAAGGGTACAAACTTGGTAAAAGGCTATTTTAGGAAAACTTTCAGATTCAGAGTTATTCCCATCCTGTGGTTCATATTCATGGATATTTGTAGCCCCTTTATCTTTCTAATGTCTGAATATTTAAACGCCAGTTAAATCCCGATCAAGTTAAAGGTCTGTTTTTCATATTAGCTGTTGGTTGACCAAAATAACATAATTAATTTCATCGGGTGCTACGAGACTTGATTACAGTCTAAATATGCTTTCAGTATGTTCTTACAACTTGAAGATCTTCCATCTTTTGTCCGAAAATCCATTAGACTAATCAAGTAACAGGTAAGTACCTTTATTCGGTTTATGACAGATTCGGTTTAGGTCAGATTCTGTTTACAACAAATTATGTTTAGGACACATTCGCTAAATGTCAGTATTTGTACTTTCGAGTAAAAAATCTTCCTCCTGTTTCTGATCGCCTAGTACCCTTCTCATATTTTGTTAGTTTGTACCTCTATCGCTTTCTATTCTGCCCTCAGTAGTATTACATCTTGTTCATCTATCAATATACTATCCAAAAATCCATTAAAAACAAAAAAAAATATTCAAAACTTTAAATAGATGAAAATTCCAGCATTTTGCCCAATTTTTCAAACTTCAATCGTTTGGATGTTTACCTTTATTTGTGTGTGTGCTTGTGTGTCTGTTTCGGGATGACCCCGAATGATTTAGGTATAGCAATAACCTGTGTTTTTTACGTCGTTAACCTGTCGGCTCGGATCTGCTGGATTGATATTAGTTGCGGTATGCGGCAACTATGATTAGTTTAGGTTTTACGTCTTAAATTACGAGCGCAGGAGATATTTATTTGAAGAACTGCTGTGAGATGTTTTAACGGCTAGAATTTTTGATGTGATGTCATATTTATTTATATTTAAAAAAGGAATGTTACTGCGCTATGATTTCTGAATCGTTGCAGATTGGTGTGTCTACACGTCGAGTATTGGCCATCAACTTTCTTTAAAATATTTTTTTTAGCAGCTACGATTCTCATGCAATCCTAACAGATAGCGCAAAAAATATATTGATGGTAGAAATGTAGCAGCAGGGGGTCCACCGAAACCAGGAAAATTTTGAATGTGGTCTACGAGAGCAAAAAGTTTGAGAACCTCTGCTCTAGGGCGTCCCTTCCCACGTTTCCACTAACAATCGCCTTAAAAATTCCGTTTCAGATTCCGTCATGGATTTTATGTTCATATAAAGCTTATTGTTTTTACTAGTACTGCCATCCTATAAAATCCCAATAAAATAATGTATAGGTACGTTTTATAAGCCATCAATGGATTTTATTTTTTAGTGCCCATAATCGTAAAATATACTGTAGATGTGATCCTTGACACATTTCAACACCACTCTACGACTACCTACTTTAGTGGTGCTATGGAAAACAATTGCTCAATCTATCGATACTAATATTATATAGCTTGTTTGTTTATTCCAGAAATTAGCGCGTTAAAACATAACGCGCTAATTTCTGGAACTACCTGTCGGATTTGAAAAAATAAAATGGTGACAACTGTCACCATTTTATTTTTATCTTTTTTATTGTTATCATTTTATTTTATCCATCATAGTAAATTATATCATATCATCATCATAATCATACTAATTTGCTATGATGGCATATCTCCTTGTTTGTATGATCTGAGGTATACAGGGTAAAATTAAAACCAGTGCGGATATTTTAGGAGGTGAAAGTACTCATGAATATGACCAACTTTTATTATGGGACCGACACTGAGATATGAAAAAAAAAAACAGCGGTTCCCTACAAAAATGCACTACAACACGTTCAAAATGTATGGAACAGCTGATTTTTTTTTTCATATTTCAGTGTCGGTCCCATAATAAAAGTTGACATTATCCATGAGTACTTTCACCTCCTAAAATATCCGCACTGGTTTTAATTTTATCCTGTATACACACCATAATTAACCAAAGTTAATAGTATTCATAATGGGAACACCGGACGAGTTTTCTTTATAAAAAGAAAACAATCATTCAAAAACGCAAAGATATCGCGTAACAAGGTACCTACAACAATAGTCGAATTGTAAACCTCCCCCTTTTTGAAGTAGGTAGGTTAAAAATAAAATAGTATCCTCTGTAGCTTCTATGTGGCAACTCTCTACTCCAGTCCCCAAATCCCTGTAGTTTATCTTCTCATATCATGTCGAAATGTTCTAGAATTGATATATCCAAGTCCAAACTTACTACCTTGACACTGCCTCCATTAGCTAAACTTGGCCATTATTTCTATTTCATACGTCTTACTTGAATACCCCGTTATGAAAATATACGATCGATGTCATCATGCAAACTATAGGAGGTATGATTTCCCCAGGGATGTATGTACCATCGTATTGTATTCTTTTTCATAGATTTTTTTCGAAACAATGGATTCTTCGGCGAACGAAAAGTTACGTGTATTTTGCCAGAAAAGAGTTTTAAAGATGTGGGTGTCATTTTGTAAAAATCTTTTTTATATTTTTTAGTTCTGTTAGTAAAGTTTCAAACATCCATGTAATATTAAGTTCATTTTTTATTCGCGATGCCGGAAACCGACTTGTTATAAAATAATTTTATAACATAAACTATAAACCGGTTAAAACAAACACATAAAACAATCAAAAGTTGGTTGCGGTTTTCTTCGCGTCCCATATGTATAACCCACATAGTCATATACAGTATTCCCAAATTAATAATGCGCATGCAGATCTTCGCTAATTGTGGTATTCCCGGAAACACCGAATCATTGAATCGTAAGAGCCCTAAATTATGCATGAAGAAAATGCACTTAACCACTCTATATAGGTACTTTTTTTTTCTATATACTTTTTTGTTTCCGGAAATACGACAATTAACGAAGATCTGCATGCGCATTCTTAATTTGGGAATACTGTAGACGATTGTTTACACACGAATGTTGTGAACTTTCAAAAAGCAATTGAATAGGTCCGGTTTTTTTACAGCTTTAGCGCATAACATTGACCTAACTAAACAAAATGTATTTTTAAGGGAATGTTTGAGCTTTTATTCAGAGCAACGTTTGATAAGTTAAACAAAATAATCGTACAATTTTTTTCGACTCTCCATAAATTGGCATCAGCTGATTGGGTCAATTCGTATGGACAGTCGAAACATTTTTGACATTTTTTTTTATTTGACCTTCAAATGTTGCTCTGATTAAGAGTCCAAACAACCCCCTTAAAGACCACACATTTTTGATACATAAATATTGTATAGATATGTTACATGGTTTTACCCACGTGATTATTTCGAGTACTACCCTATCTAGAAACCGACCGAGTCAAATAACTCTTGACCTTGACCTTCAACTGACCTTGACTTTGATCCCAGAGAGGAGCAGTAGTTTGATCAGCTCAATGTTCTCGTTCTCGATGGCAGCTACCAGCGCTGACCGGTTGAGGGGGTCCACGCAGTTGATTTCCAGAATATCCGGTTGTTGTGCATATTGTTCGATTAATCTGTAAATTTAAGAAAAGTTGTAGATTATACTGTGTCTTTAGCAGTGGCGTGCCTAGAGGGTAAGCCCGACGCTTTATTTTGTTTTAGAGAGTATTTATATTAAATTTCATGAATTTAAGTGATTTTTAATGACGACATTAACTCACTTAAATTCATGAAAAATTTACATAAATACGCTTGAAAACCAAAAACAGTGCGTCAGGCTTGCATTCCAGACACGCCACTGGTCATTAGCTAGTTTTAGCAGTTCTACTAGTAGTAAAACACAACCGTGAAAGCTCAAGGTCTGCGATCGAGAGGATGTGAGTTTGAATCCTGCCTAGAGTGAATCTTTCCGTTCCCAGTTAACCAGAAGAAGTTAACCCCTCAAGGTCATATACAAAGCACTATAAACGGCCAGTTCATTTTGCGAGCGTGCATTTTAAATCATGTAATCATGTACCTAGGTCGTTAATTAGGATGTCATTTTATCCCAAGGTTTTTTAAGCCGCCGGTAGATATTGCTTGAAAGTTTGGACAGTTTTGCCTTTTGCTACTGGACAAAACTTACCTTAAAAAATAGATTTATTTTTTTTGTTATAAGTCCAGCACACTTAGCATGACCAATTTTATCTCTATTCTACCAAAGAATAGACAAAGTTCTTTCTATTCAACTCGTTATATCTTGTGTCCGAGCACGCGGCCACCCGTGCTTGGCTTATCAGTTTTGTCTACTGCAGAATATAAACATTACGTCGTCTTTATTACGGATGTGTTACGCAATAGGCCAACAGCATTACATTTTAAAACAAGTAATTGTGATGGTATTAAAGATATTAACCTCAAAACCTTCAAAATTGCAGAAATCTTCAGCTGTTAGTAGTAGATTACAGAAGTGTTGCTACCTTTTTATGGAAAAATAACAGTAGGTACATTTTTTTTTTCCTCTTTCTTTTATTTGCAATCGGTCGTCAGACCATAAGCGAATTTGTTGAGTGATTATGTGGCTTTGTGGTGGAGCAGCCAGTGCTGCGCCTCCCACTTATAGAAGGTGGTTCCTATTCAGCCTTTTTTACCACCGCTGTCGGGTTTAAAAGTTCAGCAACTAGTGGGTTTGGATGCAAGGTCAGGCGTTCCTTGTGTTGTCTCTTGTACCGCTCGATTTCAGATTTCACTGTCGGCATATGTAGGTAGTCGTGAATTTCGTCGTTTTACAGTACATTTGGTGTTTAAAAAAGCTAACTTTTATTTTTTGTGTAGGTATACTACACATTTTTCATCGCGTTTAGATACCTACTTTTAGTAAATAATTGTAAATCTTGAATGCCTTCATTGCATCATTATCTATCCTATCCTCAGATCATAGAAACAAGTACATGTGCCAAGGCACTATCGAGCTTGATGCCTGATCTTGAGCAAATTGCTCATATTAAAAACGTACGCGCTGGCGACGAACCGAACACGATCGATGGTATAAATACAGTGTTTTAGTTTAGTGCTAGTGCTGAGTGACGATTAACAGTGTTAGATTGAGGGTGTGCGGAATGTTCAATGCGTGGGAGATCTTTTTATTCACAAGGAGCGCTTAATTATGCGCGTAATGGTATCGAAAAATGTACTAAAAGTGGCAGTTGTTCCCGTACTAATTTGCTATGATGGCATATCTCCTTGTTTCTATGATCTGAGATCCTATCCTATCCTTCTAATATTATAAACTTGAAAGTTTGTGAGGATGGATGGATGGATAAATAATTAGCGTACTTTATTACTGTCGTACATTATAAAGTGCCTAAGCTTACGTGAAGTATAGTAGATATATGTAGTACTCTTTATTAGAGTACCTACATCTACCGGTAGCAACCCTGATTACAGGGAAACGGTACAAGTACGGCTTTGACTACTAATCTTATTTATTGGACGGCCGCGGCGAGGCGTCCTAAATACTGCAGATTGATACTTTTAGTTTTTGAGGTCACTTGGATGACAGACATGTTATTGAGTACGAAGTATAGATGTGTGTGTCTGTACTAATTCACGTAAAATGTCCTTGGATTTCGTAAGTGGATTGTAGCTAAATACAAGTCGCACTGATTGCGCGAGTTTAAATTGCGCTTGACACGGCTATTATAACAAAATGATGTGACTCTTTTCACCAAAGCTGAACGTGGAATCTGGGCGGTGCGAGGATGCGTAGCTGACTCTTTTCACTAGTATTAGTGCGAGGAAATGGTGTGATAATGTGAGGTTTATTGTACCGCCTTGCACACATCTTTCACACAATCTTCGCACGCTTCCCTCGCTCGCGTCCTTCGAACACATCTCTCTTGTTTTGTATACACAAAGACCTCGCTCCGCTAAACCATTTTCCACTAGAGCTGCGGTGAGCAAGGCTACAAAAATGAAGTCATCCTATTGGTGGATTTTTTCGTCGGGCACCGCTTAGCTTCCTCGCACAGCTCTGGTGGAAAAGTACTCGAGCGCTGTAAGGTCTGACAACTCATTTAACTATAGAATACCGGTATTACCTTTTAATTGGGTTAATGGTCACCTATCCATGGACTGGCCGCGGCAAGATATAATTTAGCCACTAGACCTCAATGTAAAGTAGTTGTGCCCCGCGGTTTCACCCAATGTTTAATTTAAAAAAGAAATGTATGAGCGCTCGCGCTTCGTTTTCATTTAGCGTTATTTCTGACTTTTTTAGGGTTCCGTACCTCAAAAGGAAAAACGGAACCCTTATAGGATCACTTTGTTGTCCGCCGTCAGTCACCGGACGTATGAGCAGAGATGGCGCCATTGGAAGGATGCAGTAGCGCCATCTATGATCATATATATCGGAACCCTTAGGGCGCGAGGTATACTCGCACTTGTCCGGTTTTTTTTTTCTTTTTCCTCGGCTCCTAGGGTTGTAGCATGATGTTAAATAGCTTATAACCTTTTTCAAGAATTAGGCTATCAAATGCAAAAAGATTTTATCAAATCCGCCTAGTAGCTCCAGAAATAAACGAACTCTTCAGCTTTATTAAATATACTAAATGTACGGTATAAATATTTTTACGGTATAAATAATTTTCTGTAGGTAGGTACATACCTACATACTTTTTAATAAACTTCTTTGTGCAAAAAGTAGAAAAAATCGATGGTGTCGTGTCATATGCTTGTTTTACAGCCCTTGGGGGTCGTTAAAGGGGTTGCAGTGTTACATCAGGTCGAAGGATTAATATCCACATATTTTGTCCTAATTAAATCACATTTAGATAATTCGCTGTGCAAACATAGTTACTGTGATAAGCCGATTCTAATTAACTTTATTGGCAATATTTTGTACACAGATTTAAAGGCACATTGAATTATTTCACTAACGTCAGATAACATTTATCCAAGGAATAAAGTTGAGATTTGACAGATGTTCTGTACAAAATCTGTCAAATCTCAACTTTATTCCTTGGATAAACGTCAGCGTGCAATTCTTGTATATTATGTACCTATGTGACTATGACAATGTCATTATGGAAAATTAACGAAATTAGATTTTGTAAGGAAAGTTTATTTTCTACTGATATGGATTTTACCATATCAGTAGAAAATAGTCCAGCCGCTAAGAGAATGCGTTCCTGACACTTGATAATTTAACACTACTAAACTATTTTAGTTTATTACCCGACTGCAAGGAAAAGGTTAATAAGAATTTTAGTTATCAATAGTGCATTAGACGATGAAAATATTTTTAATCGTAATATATTTTCCACTTCAAAGTTTCGTCACTCATACAACCACGAACTGTCAGGAACGCATTCTCTCAGTGGCCGGACTGTAGATAGGTGTCATCCCTGACAAAATCCGTTACCAACAAAAAAAAATAGAAAATCGTGTGTCGAGCTCAGTCATCGGACGAAAGCCATAACATCCCTTCTGAATAATCCAAGAAGAAACATGGAACTTATGACCTCGTCGTTGGGGAGTCACGCGATTATCCATTACGCTTATAAGACCAAAGTGATTTGGGGATTGGAGGATGAACAAGGTGGAAAGTCCCTCCATTGAAAGGGGAGGATCCTTCTACCATACCGGTTAGTATTGTCTGGCGGGCCGCTGCCCCGACAGTTGATTTCTGGTTTCTGTATACAGCTTATTGCTTCGAAAACTATCAGACTTACCTCTTAACAGTAACATAGTCCCCTCTATCGGCATGGAGGAGAAAGGTCTTTTCTTCTTTGGTGAGCGGCCTCTCGTAGACCTGCCGTATGTCATACTGGCTGTTCCGTAGGGCTTCCTGGGAACTGCCAAGCAGCTCCTCTCTGGAGCCTCGGTTCATGCCGGTCTGCAAGAAGAATGTGGATTGTTAGCGTCATTTTGGTTTTGGGTTTTGGCACGGAGTCTCATCAGGAAAAAATGAACATTTGTTCAAATAAATCTCAATAGATAGCTCTATAAGCACGAAAAAAAAATTTGGAGAGTTACGGCGGTCATGTTTCTTTGTATGAGAATAGGCATCGTAGTATTATATTATCTGTGGTTTCGGGGACATATAAGAACTCCCTTCGACGTTATGTTGGCTGCCCTGAATGTCAATATGTTACAACGTTTCTAACGGTGTTGGAATTTTTTTTTCAGTACCAATTCTCGTTCAGCACTTTTAAGTGTCCTAGGCATTACTTTAACTTAACAATCTACAAGAAACGATAAGACCTAAATAAGAGATGACAAACAGGGGAGCCAACATAGCATCGAAGGGACTTTTTATGTGAAACGCTATATAGAGATCCTTATTTGTTAGATGAGTCATAGTATCCAACCATAGTGCAATAAAGGGGGATCCGTCAAGGTAGCCCGAAAAATTTAAAGAAAACTGGCATACGCCCATAGAACGCTGGGCTTCAGATTGTGTATGTCGGTACAGATATGAAATTAGTTTGGTGTGATCGAGTATTTTAAGAGTATTTAAATTCATTTTTTATTTGTTTTTGTACGTAATTGGGTTAAAGAGAAATCTTCGTATTTGTGACAGTGAGGTTAAGTATGGTGTGAATGATCCAATGAAGTACAGCCCGACTAATGAGTTCTCAATTCAAAGGTTTTAGTTGCTGTCGACATGATATTCTGTGGAGGCACGCGCCAGCTAGCATGCACCCGTTTTTGTTTTATTGGTTTTTTCAAAATGTCAACGTCATAATCATTTTATTTCTTATTTATTTCGATTTGTGATTTCAATTCTTAATCTTTAAGATAAATTAGGCAAAGAACAATTAAAATATATTTTTATTTTTGGTTAAGCTTTCATTACTGTACCATATCAAGCCCAAAACTGCCGACGTCCTTTCTGTCGTTATTTGCAAATTGCAGCGCTGCTATACGTTGTATGTTGATCAAAACTTAATACGCGACCATAATGATAATATATTTATGAAATAATCAGTAATCATTGAAATCATTAACATAGCTCTTGAGGAAAATATAATTTTGTGAAAATATGACGATTTTCTTCAAATATAATTTCGAGAGCTATAATATTGAGCAAGCATAAGCATGTATTGAGCATACTCGTTATCCTTAAATGGTTTGGTCATGTTGAGAGGATGAATGAAGGGCTATTCACAAAAGGAATGGAAATGGAAGGAAAGGAATGGAATAAGGCGGATGCATGGGCGGATATTAGTGGTTTTGTTTGACGAAACACCTTTTCCAAAATCACGTCGGGGTCACCAATTTTGTGTGTGCGTGTTAAGCCGGGTCCAGACGGGTGTAACGTGTAATGTTATCCACTGTGTAATGTAACACGAAGTCTACGTGTGGACGGCACTACGAGCATTACATGTAAAGCTCGCGCCGGCGCTCCGGCTGATCCATCGGCTGTTGGTTTTTTAACCGACTTCAAAAAAGGAGGTTCTGTATTCGTCCCGTATGTATGTATGTAAGTATGTATGTATGTATGTTTGTATGTGCGCGATTTTCTCAAAAACTACTGATTCGATTTGGATGGGGTTTTCACTAACGTAATCTACATACTTTCAGGAAGGTTTAAGTATATAATACATTATGTAATCATTCCTATGTACAATGTTATATGCATAAATGTACACACTACGTAGAAGATTTACTGTTGAACGAAGTCGTCAAAGTAATCTAACGCGAGATAAAGAACTAAAAAGGGAAAAATAAAATATTTTTTAACAAAAAATAACCGACTTCAAAAAGCCACTACAAAGAAAATAATAATTTTGGTTTCGGAAGTCGGTGGCAAAAAAAGCAAACAAAAACCAAAGCCACCGACTTCCGAAACCAAAATTATTATTTTCTTTGTAGTGGCTTTTTTGCGCGAACACAAAGGCGCTCGCAGAAATAGATTCGCGTACAGATATCGCTTTAAATTCGTGTGGCGTCCACACTGTTGACGCTAAATTACACGTAATCTTACATTACACATTACACCCGTCTGGACCTTTAAAATTAAAGGTAAGGAACCTTCAGTGTGTACACAGGGAAAATTAAAGACTAAAGATCACTAAAGTGTTATATTAAATTGATATTACAAATTAACCGAAACAATGTATGTAGGTAGGTAGGTACTCTATAATATTAGTAGGTACTGTGCATATTATGTCTGTAGTGCGGGGAGTGTGCGCCTTTTGAGGTACGGAACCCTAAAATTGACAACATTTTTGTCCCACTCAGGAATCGATCCCCAATTCCTCACCGCAGCTCGAAAACGCAACTCCATCAATTAACTTTATCTCGATCTTCGTAAACATAATCAATTATTTTAACTACAAAGCCGCTATAACTGTCATTCTAAACTTACATCTGTGTTAACTCATTAGTTATTTTAAACTAAATAACGGAAGACATAAAATAGTGTAACTAAACGTTCGTTCAAACCACTATTTGGTATCAATAAAACAGTTTGTGTTAACAGACTTATGATCTGTTAGCCATTAAATGGGATCGTTTAGAGCTAAAATGAAATATATTATATTATACCTGCCTGAGATGCAGGTTTATCCTAGTTCAGGTAGAATCCAATTATAATATACCTCTAGTTTAAGGCCCTTATGTTGTAATTATTTATGTAAATCTATTATTATTTCAATAAACAATTTCAATAATATTTCAATATTTAGTTATTAAACTTTAGTCTTTATGTATGTACCTCAGATCATAGAAACAAGGAGATATGCCATCATAGCAAATTAGTACGGGAACAACTGTCGCCAGTTTTAGTACATTTTTCAACACAATTACAAGCGCTCCTCGTGAATATAATAGATCTCCCACGCATTGAACTTTCCGCACACCCTCAATCTAACACTGTTAATACTCAATACTAGCACTAAACTAAAACACTGTATTTATACCATCGATCGTGTTCGGTTCGTCGCCAGTGCGTACGTTTTTAACCGACTTCAAAAAAGGAGGTTCTGTATTCGTCCCGTATGTATGTATGTATGTATGTATGTTTGTATGTGCGCGATTTTCTCAAAAACTACTGATTCGATTTGGATGGGGTTTTCACTAACGTAATCTACATACTTTGAGGAAGGTTTTAGTATATAATACATTTAATTAGGTAATCATTCCTATGTACAAAGTTATATATGCATAAATGTACTAACTACAACTTTAAGAATGTTGTCTGTGTGTCTGAAGGTTTTTCGTGCCGAATAAACTTTTTTTCTTTCTTTCTTTCTTTCTTTCTTTCTTACTCACTACGTAGAAGATTTACTGTTGAACGAATTCGTCAAAGTAATCTAACGCGAGATAAAGAACTAAAAAGGGAAAAATAAAAACTTTTTTAACAAAAAATAACCGACTTCAAAAAGCCACTACAAAGAAAATAATAATTTTGGTTTCGGAAGTCGGTGGCAAAAAAAGCAAACAAAAACCAAAGCCACCGACTTCCGAAACCAAAATTATTATTTTCTTTGTAGTGGCTTTTTGAAGTCGGTTATTTTTTGTTAAAAAAGTTTTTTTAATATGAGCAATTTGCTCAAGATCAGGCATCAAGCTCGATAGCGCCTTGGCACATCTCCTTGTTTCTATGATCTGAGGTGGAAACGCATTTGAACTAACGAGGCTGTCAAAATTCAAGTTTAGAAAATAAAATAAGTAAAAATTATTTACTTCCTGGAGAACTATTTACGTAACTAACATTAATATGGTCATTCGCGTATTTACTGCCTTAGAATAGCCGTTGAGCCGTGAAAGTGGATTAGTTGCGTGAACATGTTTGACATTGGAATTTATATACTCGGTGTCAGGTTTTGCTACATTTAATACGAGTACTTTCTATGTTATCCTGGTTAATAGGCAATCACAATTAATGACACTGCACTAGCTTTTGCATTTAAAAAATATGAACTTAAATTTTAAGCCTAAAAAATGTATATAATCTAATAAAGATTTAATTAAAATCTCTTTAGTCATTTAGGAGTAAGTAGTAAGTGAATTTACGCGTAAATCATTGGTGACATTCGATTTTTTTTTTGTAAAAATAAATTAAGGAGAAAAATGAAATAAACTTAAAATTATCTATAGAAGAGGAAAGTTTTTTTAGTTTGTACCGAATAGGCTCCAAAACTACTGGACCGATTTTAAAAATTCTTTCACGAGTAGAAAGCTACATTATTACTGAGTGACATAGGCTACTTTTTATCCCAAAAAATGCACAGTTCCTGTGGGTCACGCGGACGAAGTCGCGGGCGAAGTGCTAGTTTTTAATAAATATCTAGGTACTATATTAAGTTACAACTTAATTTTTTTTTTAAGTATTTGGATCATCTGTTTAGGAGAAAAAGGCCTTCAAAGAATGGTCTTATTTGCACTTTAGAGTATCTAATCGCCTTAACTTCGCAAGAGAGATGAAGAAGAACATAAACATACTGTTGCGAATAGTATTTAGTATCAGAATGTTAAAGTCATTATTTCCGTACCAGTACGTATAGTATTATATTATCTGTGGTACCAGGCGTGAACAGGTTGATAGGTCGACTTAGATAATTATATTTTTTTTAATGCATCCTATGCATTAGAATTGCTTCTTTCATAGGGTGAATAAATGACTAAGGCCATGTTGTTTCATCTTACAGTTACGTAGGTATCTGTAACCGTCAAATATGGCGGCTTGTACGACAATTTCATACTGACTTAACGATTACGTACTGACTTACGAATACAGATGGTTTGAAGCAACCCGCCCTAAGTCGATAGGTCTGTTTTACCGCACATAGCAAACATGTGAATTTTTGAATAAAACTCTCTTATTAAAGGGTAGGTACATTGCATTAAAATATATATATATAAGTCGATTTATCAACCTATTCACGCCTGGTACGGATTTTTAATCTGTGGTAAAAAACTGGCAACACTAAATTCAAATAAACTACGAAACATGGAAAACGTATTTTATTATGTTTAAATGAACCTGCATAGAAATCCTAAAATCAGGAGTATTAGAAGTTGTATTCACAACACATACCTTACAATGCGTATACGTCCACCCCTGAACACGTACGTCCCCCATAACTCACTTTATGAACAAAATTTTGAGATCCAAAGAACACACCAGCTCGGACTGATGATTATACAAAACGTCAAGAAAAACTTATATGTTTATAATAAACTTATCATGGTAACACAACAGTTAACCGGACTAACTTGTTCGGAAGTACAAAGCTCACTAAAAGGTGTAAGTTGAACTACTTGTGGATGTAAATAGAGTGGATGGAAAGTCACAATGATATACAAATATTGTGTAACAGGCGTATTTTGGGAGTGTCTCTGACTGCTTTAGTTTCCGTAGCAATTGTTTAAAGATAGAGAATATCTACATAAGTGTCTTATCTGATTTTATTACAAACAAGCTTCCGCCCGCGGCTGTGTGCTATTCCAGACTATAATCTATCTCTGTGCCAAATTGCATCCAGATCCGTTGATTGAGTAACAAACGTCCAAACTTTCGCAACAGATAAACAGACAAAAATTAAGTTATTAAATATATAAGTGATTCTCGAAAATCATATGACCCGAGCGGGATTTGAACCCGTGACCTCTGCCGTACCGTGGCTTAGTGCTCTGCCAACTGAGCTACCGGGTCTCGCCAGACTCATTTGAAATTTGAGAACCCTTTGTAATACGCTTCTTAGGAGCGATTGGCGACATCTATCGGAAAAAGCTACGGTACGGCAGAGGTCGCAGGTTCAAATCCCGCTCGGGTCATATGATTTTTGAGAATCACTTATATATTTAATAACTTAATAGAAGCATAACATGGCTTTGACATGTTTCAAATTCACAAAAAATATACATTTACAGACAAAAATTCTAAAAATAACTTTTTGGAATTGTTTCTTTCTGGAATATCTTCAATGTACACCAGACACGGGTTTTTCATCAACTTTAACTGGCATTGAGTATTTAAAAGCAATCAAAACGCTATTCCTAAGTAAGTTTTGCTAAAGAAACGTAGGTAGATGCGAGTAGACCTAGATACTTGTACTAAAAGTCTATCTATTAAGTGCTTTGATGAAAATTAAAAAGGAAATGCATCAACTACCGCTCCAACAGTTCTAAGACTGATAAGTGTACCCTGCCTTAATGGAGTCGCTAAAAACCTTGCCAGTTATTAAATATTAAGGCATCGTCCTAATAGAACGCGAATGCGCGATCATCGTAAGTTCGCGCTAATTTTCTTCCATCCTAATTGAAAAAACTTGAACACCTTTTCCACTACTAGCCAACGAAGTACCTAGTTAATTGACACGTAATAAATCTATCACCCGATTCTATCGAAACATCGATAGACGAGACCGTATAAATTCGCACCTTTTTGTATTCCCGTGAGGGTTACAACGGGTCCGTTGTCACGAAATGGTATAAAAACTATGTAGGTACGTGTTGCCGGACAATTAGTACAAAACAGTAAGTAACAATTTAATTGTAAAATACAAAAGCAAATTGTGTGCAATTTTTTAATTGTTAATTTATATCTGTCAACTCGAATTGCTCGGTATCATTCAGATAGATACAAGGAGATATTATTAGGTATATCTCCTTGTATCTATGATCTGAGATGAGTTCTTTACCAATTTATAGCGGCTTTAAATCAATTACTACTGAGAACGCTTAAGAATTTAGTTATTTATTGAACTAAAAACTATAAACCCTTATATTTATTTCTTTCTAGAATTAATAAAACAATAATATAACTCAAGGCTTGCCAAAAAGTAGAACGATGAGCTATATATTGGTCATGTTATTTTAGATAAGCTATCGATAAAACTAGTTTCCATCTATGATTCACTGTGGATGTTATTTGTGTAGCTGTGCCTATAAAGATTCTGTTTGATGCTGGTGTATGTGAAAAAATGACGCATCAAATTATCACTGAATCACATCCATGTAATAAAAAAATCAAAAATATTCAGGAAGTAACGTTATGTCTGCAAGACAGAGAAAATATGTTTATACACACGGCTTTAAATCTTGGGGTATTGAAAATTATTAAGTAGTAGAAGAAGTAGAAATAAGGTCTTGGGTTTGATTCCAGGAATCGATCGAGATCAGGGACGATTAACCTCGCATATCGATCGATCGATCAGCGCGGCAAAATGTTATTGAATATTTTACTTATTAGAAAATTTTCAGTAGCAACCTAGAGTCTGGATTTGTGCTCGATTAATGTTATGACATTGAGAGGCCATGCAGAGGCCAGACTTATGAGTCTGGCCTCTACATGGTATTTAAACCAGGGACCGAAAAGGTCACCCGTATAGGGGTTAACCCGGGTTATTTTTTTTGGGTTAGGTGAAAAACCTTGCATAAAGGTTAACCCGTATTTTGGGTTAATCAGCCTAATAATAACCGGTTCACGCATAGAGTTCATTTTTGTTCCTTTTTTTTCAATTTTGTTCTATTTAATTTGGGTTAATCAGCAATATTAACCGGTAACGGTATCCGTATTAAAGGGTTAACCGGTTACCCTGCATTAAGATTAACCAAGAATATGGGTTAGAGATTTAACCGGTAACCTTTTAACCCGATTAATCGGTCCCTGATTTAAACATAACTCTTCGTCTGTCGCAATTGAAGACACAATTGATTTTGACCTCCAGGAGGTTGATTTTTCTGAAACTGGAGACTTGGAACTGGCGAAATGTGGGTGTGGTATAGTTCTGCTGAATCCTTTGGGAAATACAGAACGTGATTTTTTGTAGTTAGTTTTATTAGTCTGTAGTTAGATTCAGTAGCGCGTTTCGTTACAGCGCGTCTGCATGGCTTCTTTTGACCGTTTGTCGCCTTTGCAACGCGAAGCTGCATCGATACAAACGCGCAGCTGCATCGATGCAAACGCGCGACTGTATTGATTTAGCATCGCTACTAACGCGCGCTGCATCGATGCAAACGCGCATAAGCATAGCATAAGCATAATCGGCCTATAATGTTCCCACTGCTGGGAACATTGCCACAGGCCTCCTCTGTGAGACGGAGGGGGCCGTAGTCCACCACGCGGGCCCAGTGCGGGTTGGTGGACGTCACATGTCTTCGAATTTTTGGTTCTAGGACATGCCGGTTTCCTCACGATGTTTTTCCTTCACCGTTAAAGCAAGTGATAATTAATTTCTAATACGCACATGACTTCGAAAAGCCAGCGGTGCGTGCCTCGGGATCGAACTCGAACCATTCGCCGTGGAAGGCACATGGTTTATCCACTAGGCTATCACTGCACTACGCTGCAAACGCGCGACTCTATTGATTATATATTACAACAGGCGTTCACAGGTAATCACTACAGCGCATGAGTGTATCGATGCTGCATCGCATCTCTATCCATGCACTATCAGTACCGCTATAGTAGCGATGCGAAATTGGACCTAGTTATGCAAAAAAGATCTATTTCACAAAAACGTCCCTTTCAAGCTCAGATATTAGCGATCATTTTTGACATTATTGTGGGTGTGTATTGGATCTTTTTTGCATAACAGTACTCAATTGTGGTAATGTAGGTGAAGGTAAACGACCAGCGATAGCATCGCGGTCTTTTCGCGATTGTATCGCTACTAAATCGGTGCAAAAAGTTACCGTGAGTGATCTCCCTTCATTTTAGAATTTGTGAAACTAAATTATTATTACTTACCACATTGGCAATGTTGAACCTCACCCGGACCTTACTGTCTTTTTTCCGCTTTTTAACTTTACTCATTGTTCGTTCACTTTTAATACGGTCACTTAACCCATTGTGTTACTCACTCGTTCGTTCTTTTATAAGTTAACACTTTTGGAAGTCATAACGACACTATTTTGGGGAACTTTTTCATTTTTCTAAACGATTTGGTACCTACTTAGGTAGGTAATAAGTATCCTTTGTTTTTATTTATTTTATAATGTACCTTCAATTTTTAAATATAAATAATATAGTTTAAAATCACTGTTTTTAAAACAAATAGGCAAAAATTGTTAATTAAATAATATATTGATTTTATTTTATTGTTCGTTTCGTAAAAAAAAGGTTTTCAATTTCAAAGGTTCAATTTTCTTTGTTACCACACCGAAACTCAAAAAGTAAGCGCCTTTTATCTATTAGATTATTTAATTTCGATTACTTTCACGAAAAATCAAAACTGACTCAATAACGGAATTAAAAACACATTCTAAATTCAAATATTTTTTTAAACACAAGAACGCGGAACGCCGAACCCAAGCAACCGATTTCGAAGCTCGCATCAATCGATTAAATCACCCATCAATCGTTCACTCAGTCACTTCCCTAATTATTGACATGATAATACTGAAACAGTGTTGTGTGCTGTTTGCGCTTTCGAGCGCTGCAAAGCGCTTCACGGATGCTACCAAACTAAATGGTGAGTATAGTTTCGTTGCGATCAGTATTCTATTTTTAGTTAAAACTGGATTTGTGAATGAATGTTTGTTGCCTTTGAGATATAACTGCTGTAAAGCAATGATCATGATTAGTTTCGTATGTTGGGTATTTCAGAAAAGTTGCCGAAACGATGTTAAGATGAAATTTTGTTGAAAGCTGCGAAGGATATATAATTTTATTTCTTGAATTAAAATTCGAAAATGTATCATCCATGCAGTGTGAAGTTGGACATTTAATGTGTAAGTACCTACTAATATTTAAAGCTGAAGAGTTTGTTTGTTTGAATGCGCTAATCTCTGGAAATACCAGTCAGATTCGAAAAATCCTTTTGTATATGATAGCCAGATTCATGAGGAATAGTATGGGCTACTTAACATCACGCTATGACTCTTGGGTGCCGAGCTACTGAGGTGAAACCGCGCGGCATAGCTAGTCGTAGTATGAGAACTATAATAATATATCACTTTACAAAGTGGATATCTTAGGTGATCCGCACACTGCCCCGCATCGCGTAGCGCGGGGGTGCGTGATGTTCCGTTGTTTGCAAGTACCTACCTGTATTTGTATATAGAAATCACGTATGGTGCAACACACTGAAAACGCATTCACGCGCGGGATTTTTGTTTCGTCCAGTGACCGAAAAGGTCACCCGTATAGGGGTTAACCCGGGTTATTTTTTTTGGGTTAGGTGAAAAACCTTGCATAAAGGTTAACCCGTATTCTGGGTTAATCAGCCTAATAATAACCGGTTCACGCATAGAGTTAATTTTTGTTCCTTTTTTTTTCATTTTTGTTCTATTTTCTTCGGGTTAATCAGCAATATTAACCGGTAACAGTATCCGTATTAAAGGTTTAACCGGTTACCCGGCATTCAGATTAACCAAACATATGGGTTACATTTAACCGGTAATCTTTTAACCCGATTAATCGGTCCCTGGTTTCGTCGCCACGCACCCCGCAGCGTAGTGCGGGGCGGTGTGTGATTCGCCTAAATCTATAAATTATACATCCCGCGCCAAATCTGGGGCCATCCGTTTTTTAAGTATAAACAAATTCACATCGCCAAACGTCTGGATCAAAGGCGACGAGACTGTGGAGCGCGATCAACAAGGATATTAATATCTAGAAGTGTCTTTTTTGAGCGTACTTGAATCTGATTTGAGTGCTTTGTTGATCAATTGATCGCGAACGAGCTGAGCCAGGACAGTACAATCTATGGCACGGGTTTAGGTAGGATTTCCCGCTTAGGGTAACTTTGATCCAATGGTTATATTGTCATCTTGTTAAAACAACCGTGTGATAAAAAAATTTAAATGACAAAATGTCCAATTGTTATTATGTCTTAAGGTGGATCCGTCAAGGTTGGGCGCGAAATTCAAAATATTTTGAGTTTTTTGCAAATTGCAGTGCTGTTTTACGTTGTATGTTAATCCAAATTCGCCCTCGCCAATATAGCCCTCGAAATTATATTTGAGGGAAATCGATTTTTTTCTCGAAATAATCGTATTTTCCTCAAATATAATTTCGAGGGCTATATTGATGATTTTAATGATTATTATCTAATAACTATACTATCATTATTGTCGCGAATCGAATTTGGATCAATCTATAACGTAAAATAGCGCTGCAATTTGCAAAAAACCCAAGATATTTTGAATTTCGCGCGCAACCTCGACGGTTCCACCTTACTATTAGCAAATTCTCATTTCTCAGTAGCTTTTTTTATACGACGATGGTGGCCTCAGATCATAGAAACAAGGAGATGTGCCAAGTCGCTATCGAGCTTGATGCCTGATCTTGAGCAAATTGCTCATATTAAAAACGTACGCGCTGGCGACGAACCGAACACGATCGATGGTATAAATACAGTGTTTTAGTTTAGTGCTAGTGTTGAGTGACGATTAACAGTGTTAGATTGAGGGTGTGCGGAATGTTCAATGCGTGGGAGATCTTTTTATTCTCAAGGAGCGCTTAATTATGCGCGTAATTGTGTCGAAAAGTGGCATCAGTTGTTCCCGTACTAATTTGCTATGATGGCATATCTCCTTGTTTCTATGATCTGAGATGGTGGCAAACTGGCATACGGCTCACCTGTTTATAAGCGGTTACCGTAGTCTATGAAACGCTTGCAACACTGAGTATCACTTGCGCTTTATCGACCCTTTAGAATGAGTCAGTGTGACGATAGGACAAATAGCAGCCTAATTACGTAACTCAATTTCTATCGTAGTTTTTAAACTTTCGCGAATTGTACACATGTTTTCAATTATATCGGGACTTTTCGCGCACAAACATAATCAATATATAAGCATTTTGACTTACCTCGACGTTTCGATCAAGTTGCATTGACCGTGGTCACGAGAAGACTGAAGTGTGTGGGTATCATCGTCTTGAGCGGCGGGTGCTGTCTCGAACTACCCGCGCCTGGTTTTGTGAAACGTAACTGTCTCAATCACGACACACAAAACCAGGCGCGGGTAGTTCGAGACAGCACCCGCCGCTCAAGACGATGATACCCACACACTTCAGTCTTCTCGTGACCACGGTCAATGCAACTTGATCGAAACGTCGAGGTTAGTCAAAATGCTTATATTTTGATCAATTTCTATCGCCATGGCTTTCATGTTGACAGTTCAACAACATTCATTGCGGCGTTGAACTACATAGTTACTGGTGCACGGATTATGAAACAAACGGCGTAATGAATGTCAAAATCAATGCCATGGTGATAGCAATTGAGTTGCGCAATTAGGGTGCAGGTCCTCCGCTGTCAACACAGCGCAGGAGCTCTGGCGACCTTACTCACCACAGGAACACAACACTACCGAAGAGCATCGTTATTTGGCTGTAGTATTCTGTTAGGTGGTACTGCCCCAGTCGGGCTGCTCCAGAATTGAGCGAGATATCCCGTTGTGCTCTACTTCTCTTTTACAATAGACTCGCCCAGTACTTACTTGGGACTTATAATTGGCGAAATGGAGTGGTTCATACCTCTGTCTATCCTTTTGAGGCGTATAGGCGTGATATTACATTATATTGAATTATGACTGAGTTTAAAAGGTACGCGAATTATCTTTACAGGCCGATTAGTCATCCATGCTTCTGGAACATTGCCAGGTCTTTAGAATTCGAATTCGAACTCGAACCAAAACCAGCAGAATCAGGCAAACCCGTGCAATCGAAATTAGAACCAAACTCAAAATTAGAATCAAAATCAAAATGATTAACTTTATGATAACTAAATATAATTTCGTCAACACTAGTATATAGTAACCATTAAAAATTTAGAGAAATAAAATGTTAAAATTCAAACTAGTCTTGCATCGTGCTTCGTTACAACTATACAACTTGCCAAGTATATTTACGCCATTGGCTAAAAGTATTCAGGAGTAAAATAGCTTTTTACTAGCTTGACGTGGTAATTAACCTAATTAGTTCATTTGTGTTCGAAACATAAGCAAACGTTTGGGTCCTTTGCTGTTTTTAATGAAGGAAAGGAAAAAAATGATCTTTATTTGCGTTGACGTGACGCAAAAAGAAAGAGCAGAACACATAAGAAAAGTGCAAATCAAAATTATACTTTATAGTAGGTAAACAATAAAATTACAGTATAGGTATCAAAATAGCTGTCACCAATACCTACAGGTACAATATTAATCCATACTTTATTACAGAATATCTTGAAAATCAGACATTCCAGAATGTTAAAGTTCTTATTCAACTCTAGTCTGATAAAGCGGACGCTCCATTCCGCCATTATTCTACAAAATTACGTTTGACTACTTGGATCTTTAATCCAGTATGTGTACCATTATTATGATAGCCTTCCAGCATTATTTTTACATCTTTGGCAACAGTTTTAGGTAAAACAGCTGGCTATCAGTTACACAGTCTTTATAGTTCTTTTGTCTTATAACACTGTAAGCCGTTGTAACCTAAATTGTATGTACCTTAGTATGAAATTCAGAGAAACGTCCCAAACGAAGCTCATGTAATGTTCTGATTACTAAAAATCATGCGTTTACTATGTAAAGTGCGATTGGTTGCAGTTGTTTTATAAAGGTTAGGATTTTATTGTTTCATGCTGTATTGCCATCGATCACTAATTAGTGATCGATGTGTATTGCAAAAAAAAACTACAGCATATTTACCTACTGTAATAATTTTACGTACATTTAAAGAAAAGTCATCATAATGACATCGTTAAACGATTAGCTGACACTTTCCGTGGCCAGCAAAGGCCTGGATATTTCTTTGAGAAAAGATTAACCATTGCCATACAACGTGGCAATGCTGCCTGAGTCTTTTGGGCACGCTATCAGTTCACACCGATATGAAGGAATTTTTTAACGCATTTTTTTATGTAAAATCAACCAATTACGGTGATTTATTATTCATATAATAATTATTGAGATGAGTTATAATATCTACTATCTGATTCTGACTGGCATAAAAACTAAATCATATCAGATCAATTTATTCTGGTTTATCTCATAAAAAGAGAAACCGACTACCTACCTACTGCATCACTTTTGTTCCGTCAACGATACAACGTGTATACAAACTGTTTTACAGTTGCATTTTATACTCGCACAACTATCGGGCAACCACAACTCTATCGAAATACGCGATGAGCCAATTATATGACGTGACGTATCAAAATCTAAATAATATCTATATTTAACCTCTATTTCGTAGTTTACGCGGTCTTCGTTATAGTAACATCTCCGGTGTGGCCAACCAAACCAATAAATGTTCAATGATTTATCATTCAAATGTATAAATCACTGTTGGGCGATTTTCCAAATTTGATGTGTGAAGGGAGTGTTCTCAAGTCGGGTTTAGATTGGAATGGTGTTTTAATGTGTTGTCAATATCCGGTTGTGAAGATTTAAAGGATTCTTCTACTTCTCTCGTATGGTAAAAATAATTACTCAGTTAGTAAGGGCCCGATCTCACTGGCGTCTGCCGGGCGTGCCGACACTCGCTAACCACTAATAAATAAATTCAATTTTCAATCAAAAGAAATAAAGGTAAATGCAGATTTGATTCATTATAGATTCGCCAGAAAAGACCATACATGGATAGAATATCTGGAATTTTACACCCTCTGGTAGCTGGGTTATTGCAGTAGTCTAAAAGGCCTGGCCTCCACCAAAGCGAGATGTGCGGAGATGTCCCAAGCGACGAGAAAATATGTTTTTCAGGGTAACGCGTATCCACCGAAGTTATGCGGAAATGCGTACTGGCTAGACTGGGGCGGAGATGTGTGCTGGCTAGAGCAAGCTTGTCTCCACTGCACTCTCGCCAGCTTGTGAGGCAAAGCTCACATCTCCGCTTCGATCACGCCACACAAATATGATACATCTCCGCTCAGTGGTCTCCACTGAAGCTAAGTGCAGACGAGATGTGTGAATAACGAAATTCAATTGGTTGTTTAAAACACAACTCACGAACAGACCTCTTAACACAATTTTGGTCTTGCTGTAGACCACTGGTGGCCCGCTAACCATCGGTTCAGAAGCGTTGGTCTTAACTCTAAGAACTTCAACATACTTGCGATTAATCGTAGAGCGACATTTGCACTGATCAAAAGAAAGCATGGATATGAAATAGGTGCGCGCACACTTGCAATTAGTTACAAAGTGATTATTCCATACTTTCATCAGTGCGAAGTCTATCGCACAACGATTAATTTCAAGTGTGTTCAAGCTCTAAAGTATTAAACAAAAATCACATTATTTTAGTCTGACGTTAAGACGAAATAATATGTAAGTAGGTAAGAAAATAGTAATCCAATCAGAATTCGCAATGTATCACGAAATTCCCCTATACGAAGCTTGCCTGAATTTCTCCCCGTTATCTTGTATTATGAAATTAGCATACATCTGTAAGAAATATAAAAAGAAAAACGTTACAGATTCAAAAATATTTGATTTAACGTCTTTAACGTAGGGTATAACGTATAGACTTATGTAGGTACGTTTATTTTGAACCCGATTACGAAAAAAGAGGAGGGGATGAATGTTTGTTTTGGTTATTTTACGAAAAGTTTGATAAAATGAAAAGTTAGAAATTACAAGTAACACTTTTACAATATTTTTTAAAACTAAATGAGGTCGGTGTTTTCTACCTTTGAGAAGAAACACCAAAACAAGTTTCAGTCCGAAACAGAGAATAACAGTAGTTAGATGCTTTGCCCTACGTCATACGGCGGGCCGGGCGAATTTACACAGAACACCCTTATAGGGAAAATTGCGAAACAATTGAAACAACAGCGTGTCTATTGTATACCGACACGCCGCGTGATATCACCGCGTGAGCTGCCAATTTGTTTGCGAAAGTTCGAGGGAGAATGTCACGGTGAGATTATCCCTCGAACGTTCGCAAACAAATTGGAATAGACAGCTGATCACGGCAAAACTCAGAAACGACTTAATAAAAAATAAATATCTTAGTGATGTGATTAGGTAGGTAAGTGAAATGGCAATATCCAACTAATGATAGGAGATTAAAACTGAATATGCTTTCAAAAACTGAGGATAAACAAGACTGCATAATCACCTAAGAATAAACTTCTTGATTTCTCGATAAGGAATTGTTAATTTTCTTGGTATTAACTAATATGCATGCGTTTGTACAATGTCCGGATAGATCAAACTAATATGCAAGCGTTTTCAAAATGTCCGGATAGATCAAAGGCACTATCTACTTACCAAATAAAATAAAAACGGTACTGAACTTCAGATGAAATTAGTTGCCAGTTAAGTAAAACCAAATAACCGAAACTTATCAGTAGGTGGTGAATTAAACCATTATTACTTCTTATGTAAGTATTAAAACTTTGACATTGGCATAATAAAGCTGATTCCATAATCGCATTTGCGGAAAAAACTATTCGATTCAGATTTGAAGCCTATCAATGATAGTCAAGGTCACATTAAATCCGTGTGATTCTATACCTACTATAATTTAAGTTTGAGTTTAGTACTGGCAATCTTTAGTCTCCACGATCATTAATTATTTTTTATGCCAGTAATTTCGTTAATCTAAGAAGAACTACTTACTGTTCATAATACATATTTTTGGCTGCAAAAGTATACATACACTTTGCAAAAAAATATATTTGTAAATTCGAATACCTAATTAAAAAAAACTTACCAAAAATATCTTCGAATTCGGTTTACAAATTCATGATAAATTAATCACTCACTAAGTTTATACGGCTGTCCATGTGTCGGTTAGTCCAACGGGACACTGTGCCGACATATTGTAAGTGTACACCACGTTAATCGAATTTTCAAAGAGGGCTCGCCGGTAGTGGTGGGACATCTGTCGATAAATTGTCGACATATTATGTATATTTTAAGATTTCTTCTGAGTTTGCACGTGTTGAAAAGAGTAGGTATTTGGTAGTTGTCGAGATTAAAATTATGATGAGCTGATTCTTATTGGAGTAATTAGTTATAAGTATCATACTTGTTAAAATAAATTGCACTCTCACTCACTCACTCGAAAGACAAAATAATACAGACTTCTAAGAAGAAGTAGCTATAGCTACTCTTTTGATTTATTTTTTAGTGGAATCATCAAGATAATCTTTTTTTTTCATCTCAATACACAAATAGAAAATTTAAAAGGAAAACAATAAAGAAAATCTTGATTTTACTGTCGATCGTCCAAACAAATGGAAAGTCGGAAACATTCAATATGAAACGTTGCATACGTTTACAATAACACTTGTCTTTTATATGAATCATAAACATAGGTAATATAGGAAAATCATCAAAATCCTAACATCAGCGGATGTCGGAAGGTTTTATTTTTAGAGTAGGTAGTATTTGTAAATTAAACAACCAATTTGCAGACATCCATCATTATTTTACAGACAGTTATCTTCGAAAATGGTAATGCATAATAATTTGGATTTAAAAAATATTGAAGAAGCAGCTGTTCAAGCAGAGTAGCGTATTATTTATTTCTAAAATACTCAATTTTTGTTATTTCGTAAGAAATTTTGAATGTTTTCTAAAGATTCATGATAAGGTTACGACGTAGGTATATCACAAATATTTGTAAGTAGCATGATTTTACTTTATTACAGGCACTAAATGGCTTGTTTTCTTTTGTAGTCTTTATCAGAGTATATTTTCAAATTTTTATTTGGTATTTATCCCACAGGATATTACTATAATTTAAGGTGACGTGCATTGCATAGAATCCCTTAATAGCGCGTTACTTCATCTCAATTTCACAATCAAAAATTCAATGAGACGCTTATTGATATGTTGCAGTATAAATCCAAATTCTTTAAAGGTTTATAGAAAACAATAGGAAACCAAAACTACGCGCCGAATACTTAACCTCCTCCATTTTTAAAGTTCATAAAAAAATATCATACATAGATACACATCGATGAATCAAGTAGTACCGCAGTACATCACTATAAAAAGTTAATGTCATTAATGTCGTCCGTACGCTGCCATACATCGCTTGTTTAAGTTGTGCGAATCATTATCAACTACACCATCACTTATTAATTGATATACCTATTATCTAAGATTAATTTGTTTGTTTGTCCTTTGACATATTACACGGGATCTTAATTACTGCGAACTCAAATATTGTTTTTGGGATCCGTAGCCAAATGACAAAAACGAAACCCTTATAATTTCGTCTTGTTCGTCGGCCCGTATGTCACGGCCATTTTATTCGAAGACTATTAGCACAGATGAAACTTCGCAAGTTTTCTATGAATCGCCATATATGGGGAGTGTAGTAAAATAAAAATATTTTTTTTTGAGTGGGCACTTCATGGGTATCTTTGGATAGGTCTTTGAACGTAACATGAAAGTTTCTAATTGACCTTTTTATTCACGTGAATATTTGGTGAGATAATTATCCCCCTCTGAATTCGTAAAAACTGTCTCCTCAATCCTCAATTATGGTGTGGAAAATTCTGAAAACAACTAAGGGGGCAGAATTTAAAAACACTACTTCTTCCACCCATAATTGGTTTTAATAAGATTATGTTGAGTAGTTTTTGAGATAGGCATGCGACAGCAATAGATTTATTTTAAAATATATTCTTCAAAATATCTTGCCGACCGCATTTTCTTCGGAAACCTGAACTTATCTAATAAGCATTTGTCCCTTAAAGGCTGAAAAAAAATCTGGCAAGCCTAGTGTGGTGTGTCAAGATTCCACGGATTACCTACTGTGGGGTACAATACAAGATTTTGATCAGCTCGACCGCGTACGGCCGCGCCGCTACGTGTGTTATTCGCCATAGTGCTCCTAAAGGCGCGATTCCATTAGGCAAGTCTTGCATGCAAATACGACGTCACATTAGCAATTTGTATAATGGAAACCACAGTTTGCAAACAAGTTGCAAGTAAAATGTTTAATTCAAATCACTTGCACACAAGTGTGACGTCATACTTGCATAAAAGACTCAAGCCTAATGGTATCGCCCCTTTAAGTATTCGGATCATGCGTAGGTACGCCATATTATTCGTCCATTTCCTGAACACTTCTTGAAATCGCAAAAATATTCTCAAGTCTCATTCTATCAAAACATTGACACACTATTCAAAGAAATGACGTTTAAATTTATAATAACACTCCGTCTGTTTGGATAGGATCCATCTTTTTGTAAGACAAAAAATTCTTCTAAAAGGGTTTAAAAATCTCGACCGGTCGTTATAAGGGACACTTTTTGTTGCTGTAAGATTTCGTATTATTTTGTCAATTATCAAAATTTTGGGTACAGTCCGTGACAGAAATAGGTGAATAAAACACAAAATTAATAGGCAATTTTTATAAAAAGTTGTTGTTGAGACATTGGAGTTTAAGATTATTCATATAGTATTTGACAGCATGAGTATACAGTTTGTGACATTTTAAGATTCAAATAGTGTCATAGAGTAATTCACTTCGAAATGTTCTATAGTGATAAGCTACTTCTATAGCTGACTGTACATGTTGGAATAAGTGTAGGTGGACCTTTTTTTTTAACCGTTTTTGTTTTAGAGAAACAAATCATTGACCTACATGTCCCTAGACAAGCAGTTCCGAACAAAAATCATGCCCCACACGCGGGTATTTGTCTGTTGCTCACCGCATTAAACGTCAAAGTGAATGTCAGGCAAGTGTTTTGCGGGCACAACACTTGAGTGTGACATGTTTAATTTTCGGAACTGCTTGTCTAGACAGGTTAATGAAACAAATGAACTCTTGTTAGATTAAAACTAGTGGTGTTTGTTTGAAAGAGCTAATCTCTGGAACTGCTAGTCGGATTCGAAAAAATATTTTTGTATATGATAGCCTGATTCATGAGGAATAGTATAGGCTATTTAACATCACGCTACGACCCTTAGGAGCCGAGCGACGGGGGTGAAACTGCGGAGAACAGCTATCAGTAATAAAGTGCAATACTCATCTTGTCTTTTCATCATAAAAATCTTTTACTAAGGGCCGTAAGATCAATCGTAGCTTAACCACGGAAGAGAGTTTAATCTCCCGTCGATTGTTTTCTAATACAAAATTCCAAAGAAACAATAGAAGACGGGAGATTAAACTCTCTTCTGTGGTTTAAACTACGATTGATCTTACGGCCCTTAGAGAATTTTCATCGCCGTTTATGTAATAAAATGAGTGGATGCATCTGAAATGGCTTCTGCGAAGAACTTGACTTTTACGTCATGTCAAAGTCAGTGCCAGACATCAATAAATAACGACGTGGATACGTCAATGTCAAAGACTCGGTAATAACCTCGAATGCAGGCTCAAGGCAGCTCTCGAGGTGTTCTCGCATGTTTGTATTCTTGTGAGTCTTCAGAAAATTTATCAATGGTTCTCCAGTTTGAACTAATTAGCATTATTCTTGTACAAAATATATTTTAGCTCTCTCTCTTGTTTCTTCTTGGATCTGTGGTCAGTCTTACTTTCTATTTCATCCTGATTTTCAGTCTAGTCAGTTTTTTGGAGACTTTTCATCCTATGAGGTTTTTTTTACCTCTTTTTAGCAATGCTTAAAATTACTTGGATCTTCGTCTTCTACCCAACTTTTGCCAAACATTATCAGATCGGTCTCCACTCAAGGATCCGTTTCATTGGTTGTACTCTTTAATATTGCTGACTGGGTTTATTTATCGTTGCCCAAATGTAAGACCGAGACGAGTCTAACCCCGTCTTTGGTCTCGGTTCTGCTTCAATACCCATAGTCGTGGTCTTAGTTTTAGTATTGTACATTCATTCTTGGTCTTGGTCTTAGTCCTCCTGTAATTAGGTGGTCTTGATCTTGCGAAAATGATTGTGGCAAGACCGATTTTGGGCAACACTAGGTTTATTATGAGACTCCTAAGAGCCCTAATATATATGACTTATCATGTCAGGGTTCATGTCTATTTATAACAGTACGCACCTTAAGGTCCGGTTAAACGGGCTAGTTTTTTGACAATTTCTTGCTCGTGCAACTCAGTAGAACAATTGCCGCAATCTTGCAGTATAGTCTGGCAATACTGCGAACTGCTGTACGATGTAGATCTCAACTCACGGCTATACAATAGCAGAAAGAAATTGACAAAAAACTAGCCTGTTTAAAAGCTATCTCATAACCGTCTGCTATCTCAATTAGCTGAAATAGAAAGCTTTGTTGGCTTTTCATTATATACGTTCCATAATATAACAATAAATAATTAGCATAATCGGCCTATAATGTTCCCACTACTGGGACTCAGGCCTCCTCTGTGAGAGGGAGTGGGCCGTAGTCCACCACGCGGGCCCAGTGCGGGTTGGTGGACGTCGCATGTCTTCGAATTTTTGGTTCTAGGACATGCCGGTTTCCTCACGATGTTTTCCTTCACCGCTAAAGCAAGTGATAATTAATTTCTAATACGCACATGACTTCGAAAAGTCAGCGGTGCGTGCCTCGGGAATTCGGGATCGATCTCGAACCATTCGCCGTGGGAGGCACATGGTTAAACCACTAGGCTATCACTGCTATGTGAAAAAAAAAAAAATACGTTCCATTATAAGAAAAAGTCAAACAGGATAAGATTATTTGGATATGAACGTCGGAGCTTTTAAAACATTAATTTGAGATTTACCTCCTAAAACCTTTTTGCAAAGTACAATGTGCTCGTATTTTGTTAGAACTCATGAAAAGGAATTCTTAAAATTATTCGGATGACAAGACAAGCCGTGCTTTTAAAAAAGGGTACTTTACTTACTTAAATTGTATTATTTTTTTCTTGAAATTGCTTCTTTTTTTTTTAATTGTAAAACTGCGTTATTGTTCGCTTTTTATGTTTTCTGGTATCGACTGTGATCAAAATTCGATCAATTTTGTTTGTTAAAGCGTTTTTTATGGAAAAAATTTTCTCGAGCCACAAATTCCAGAAGAACAGGCAGGTTTTGTTAAAGGCAAAGGCGCGCGGGAACAAATCCTGAACGTTCGCCAAATCATTGAAAAGAGCCGGGAATTTAACAGCCCTGTATTATTGTGTTTCATTGATTACACCAAAGCCTTTGATTGTGTAGAGTGGGACAAGCTGTGGGAGGTTCTAAAAGACATGGGTACACCTCAACATCTCATTGACCTAGTCCGATGCCTCTACATCAACAACCGCTCTTTCGTCAAAATAGACACCGACTGTTCAAATGTGTTCTCTATCAAGAAAGGCGTTAGGCAAGGATGCATCCTCTCACCTTTGCTCTTCAATGTGTATGGAGAGTATATAATTCGGAAAACTCTTGAGGGCTGGGAAAAGGGGTTTGCTGTTGGTGGAAAGCGCATTTCCAATCTGAGGTACGCTGACGACACCGTCCTCCTGGCTACAACATTTGACGACATGAAGGAGATACTACACAGATTGGAGGTGGAAAGTGGCAATTTAGGGCTTGCAATAAATAGGCAGAAAACCAAGCTTATGGTGATAGATCGGTCGAGAAAGCTATCGGGTGCCTTTAACATCCAAGGCATCGATACTGTGGACAGTTTCGTTTATCTGGGCTCTAATATTAATAGTGAAGGTAGCTCCGTCCCAGAAATAAAACGGCGGATAGCCATGGCTAAAGATGCCACGACACGCCTCCAGAACATCTGGAAAAATCGTGGCATAAGCTATAAAACGAAAGCCCGATTGATCAGAGCACTAGTTTTCCCGATTTTCCTCTATGGAGTTGAGACGTGGACAATCCGAGCAAGAGAAAGACAGAGGATAGACGCATTCGAAATGTGGTGCTGGAGGCGGATGCTCCGAATTCCATGGACAGCCAAACGCACAAATGTGTCTATCCTTTCCCAACTCAATATTAAGACCCGGTTGTCTACAATCTGCCTACAGCGTATTTTGACCTTCTTCGGCCACATAATGCGAAGAGGAGATAGCAGCCTTGAAAAGCTGGTCATTGTTGGCAATACCGAAGGAAAGAGAGCGCGAGGCCGGTCGCCAACACGATGGTCCGACCAAGTAAAAGAAGCTACGTCCTCAAGCAAATTTCAGCAGGTAGTGATGGCAACTGCGGACCGGAGTCGATGGAAGCAGATTGTCCGTTTAAAGGGGTCCAGTGACCACGATCCTCAGTAATGAGGGACCGATTAAAGAAGAAGAATGGAAAAAATATAAATTGTATGTTTCTGAACTCCTTCCCTGCAAAATACCTACTTAAAAGGGTTGGAGGGGGGGGGGGGCTACAAAGCTCTCTCTTCACGTATTATATCGTATAATGGCTTTTTACATCAGCAGTGTAAAGTGACCAAAAAGTAAGTAGGTATACCAAATTAATTGATTCATCCACATTTCGAGGTAACTAAAGGTACTTAAGGTACTTTGGCAAACCCTAAAGGGTAGACCTACCTCTGTTTAAGCCTTTTGGGTTTACCAACTTTCTACCAACCCATTATCGGCAAATGTAAAAGAACACCTATGTGTTTTATTTACATTTAAAATAGCTAGCTATTCAAGAATATTTAAATGACAATTAATTAAGTAGGTAATTCGCCGTTTTGTTCAACTTTTTATACGAAAAAAGTGATTTTTATTTTTAGTATATTAAACATTGATTTTCGCCGTATGGTTTCGTTCAATAGAAAATAGTGATCTATGATCAGAATTTTAGTTTTTCACACTTTGTTTGATCTAATTTACTCGGGTTAGGGAAAGTTTTTGATGCAATTTGTGTTATTCTTGGCAAGGCAAGAACTTTCGACAAGTTTTTGGGTCTTAGCTAAGCATGAGAATAAAATAAGCCATATTGAATTTCAAATAGTGTTAGTCAAATGTTTAATCTTAGATCTTATTAAAACTTGATGTGCGCATTCATTAAAAGTCTTAAATTGATTGGAAAGGCGTTAATTTTGTTTTTAGGGCGTTAAATGATTTAATTTAATTTGTTTTGACGAGTTAGATTAAAAAAAAACCGGACAAGTGCGAGTATGCCTCGCGCCCTAAGGGTTCCGCTAAATGATCATAGATGGCACTACTGCATACTTCTAGTGGCGTCATCTATGAGCACATGGCTCCACTTATGGTCCGGTGACTGACGGCGGACAACAAAGTGATCCTATAAGGGTTCCGTTTTTCTTTTTGAGGTACGGAACCCTAAAAATTAAAACACGATAAAGTATTTTTTTAAAGAATACCTACTCGCTGGCCTCTTTATTGCTTTCATCCCGCTGGAGTAAAGGGACTCCATCAAGATACCTAATACAATACATTAGTAAGAAAAAAAAAACAGTCAAGTGCGAGTGGTACGTACCTACTTACTCGCGCACCGAGGGTTCCGTACCGTTCTTGCACATATAAAAGTAAAAAATACCGGAATGCGTAACTAAATTTGTTTGTGAAGGAATTCTGATGATTTCTAAAAAACTGTGCTAGATACGAACATCGTTTTTGGTGCAATATTTAGGTAAATTTCTATCAACTCTAATTATTTCAGCGAACTTCGGAGATGGCCCCCCCTTATCTCCAGTTCGCGATATGTTTACCCGATTAACGCGATCGTTTGCAATTTGCACTAGGCACTCTTGTCGCTACTTCATTTCATCATAGGACGACGAGACGTAGGTAGGTAGGTACGTAGGCGATGCGCCACCTACATGGTGGACGTCCACCCAGACGCACAAAATTTTTTTGGAACACGTTCATTGTGTGTACCTACACCCAAAGAGACTCGAACTCAGAACTCTCTGTCGGAGTCTATGTTTCCCGATAGCTATAACTTGGGGATTTCAAGTCTAGAGTGAATAGGTTAGGTAGTTCTGGGCAAGCTTGCACTATATTTTATGATTCATGGGCCAGCGAAAGTGTTAAGATTGATGATTATGTACCTACCCGTATGTTTATTGTTCATCCGCATAAAAGTATGTGTAGTAAGTAGTAAGTGCAGTGATAGCCTAGTGCAGTGATAGCCTAGTGGATTAACCATGTGCCTCCCACGGCGAATGATTCGAAATCGATCCCGAGGCACGCACCGCTGACTTTTCGAAGTCATGTGCGTATTAGAAATTAATTATCACTTGCTATAACGGTGAAGGAAAAACATCGTGAGGAAACCGGCATGTCCTAGAACCAAGAAATTCGAAGACATGTGACGTCTACCAACCCCCACTGGGCCCGCATGGTGGACTACGGCCCACTCCCTCTCACAGAGAGGAGGCCTGTGTCCCAGCAGTGGGAACATTATAGGCCGATTATGCTATGCTTATGCTATGCATAAAAGTATAGTAAGCAGCTAGTCTTTGAACGTCGTGGTCGTCGCTAATCAAGTTTTCGTGACGAGTCTATAAAAAAATATACAATTTTCATCTCATCTCGAAAAAGAATAATAACTACTACCAACAAAGCAAGGTAAATAAACAATACAAACTAACCGGATTGCGTGCCGTCCACACACGGTTTACATAAGTCCAGTTTCCGTCCGGTATCGCCTTAAGCTAATTATACGAGGCAGTGGTGCTCAAACTGGTCAATATTGTAGAATAAATACTCATGCGTGTAGTGTGCATGATGAGCAGTGATAGCCTAGTATGAGCAATGATAGCCTAGTATGAGCAGTGATAGCCTAGTGGTTTAACCATGTGCCTCCCACGGCGAATGGTTCGAGTTCGATTCCGAGGCACGCACCGCTGACTTTTCGAAGTCATGTGCGTATTAGAAATTAATTATCACTTGCTTTAACGGTGAAGGAAAAACATCGTGAGGAAACAGGCATGTCCTAGAACCAAAAATTCGAAGACATGTGACGTCTACCAACCCGCACTGGGCCCGCGTGGTGGACTACGGCCCACTCGCTCTCACAGAGAGGAGGCCTGTGTCCCAGCAGTGGGAACATTATAGGCCGATTATGCTGTAGTGTGTATTTGCATTTATAAAGTCAATGTTAGGTGGGTAACGAAGACACTGTTTAATTGGCGACCTAGTCCTTACGCTGAGTTGCAGAAAAGGTAATTAAGTTTTAAAGGAGACTTTAACGATAGAAATTGTATAGGTAATGCCTCCGTTAAAATTTAATTATCTTTCTGCAACCGACCGTTAGTCTAAAATTCAAATCCTAGGTCGTATTCTAAAACAAGTCTGATCTTAAACTATTGAACAATTAATAGGTAGGTATTTCTTTCAAGTTTTTAAAAGATCTTTCAATTCTTTAAACCATTTTTACATTGTCCTCTTATTGTCAAGTTGTTGAATGGGAGTTTCGTGATTGCGTATCCTACCCTGAATTGGGGTAGGATACGCAATCACGAAACTTGAACCCCGAATAACTCCATCACGAAATCACGCCACCACGATGACATTTGAAAAAAAAAAAAAAAAAAAAATAGAAAAAAAAAATCAAATTTAGAAATCAGTAGGTACTTTTGTCCACTCCATTCGAGTGAGCAATTTTCTTCAAAAAAATTAAAAATATTTTTCATTAAATTATATAAATTGTTTTCTTTCAAAACTTTGAGAAACATAACGACGCCCCCAGGGAGCGATACTCACGACGCGACCGTCGATGTTTCCCAACAATGTCCGCATATTGCCGCCAGACTTATTATTAGATTATTGTGCTACCCTCAGATCATAGAAACAAGGGAGATGTGCCAAGGCGCTATCGAGCTTGATGCCTGATTTTGAGCAAATTGCTCATATTAAAAACGTACGCGCTGGCCACGAACCGAACACGATCGATGGTATAAATACAGTGTTTTAGTTTAGTGCTAGTGTTGAGTGACGATTAACAGTGTTAGATTGAGGGTGTGTGGAATGTTTAATGAGTGGGAGATCTTTTTATTCACAAGGAGCGCTTAATTATGCGCATAATTGTGTCGAAAAATCTACTAAAAGTGGCATCAGTTGTTCCGGTACTAATTTGCCATGATGGCATATCTCCTTGTTTCTATGATCTGAGGTGCTACCTATGTTGAAACAGCTAAAATTGTACTTTATTATATTATACGGTTTGAACTTTCACGTTATAAAATTATATGACTTACCTATGTTGGAACTCAGTTAAAATTTATTGTAGGTACCATAGGTACAATAGCCTACATAAATGTTTCCATAACTCAACAAAATGTATGGAACAGCTGATTTTATTTTCGCGATTTCAGGGTTGATCCCACAGTAGAAGTTGTTCATAATGATGAGTACAATAACCCCTTTTCGTATTTCGGCTGACTAAAATTACAACCTGTATACCACCTCAACCTGTACCTGTAAGTTCCACGTTATAAAATTATATGACATAAGTATTTCTGATTCTGCTACTTATGCGATGAATATGGCAGGCATGGCGGTCAATGCCTGAACGTATTAAACTACACTTGAAAATCGTATTAACCAATTGCGTATAAGCATAAGCATAATCGGCCTATAATGTTCCCACTGCTGGGACACAGGCCTCCTCTCTGTGAGAGGGAGTGGGCCGTAGTCCACTACGCGGGCCCAGTGCGGGTTCGTGGACGTCTCATGTCTTCGAATTTTTGGTTCTAGGACATGCCGGTTTCCTCACGATGTTTTCCTTCACCGTTAAAGCAAGTGATAATTAATTTCTAATACGTACATAACTTCGAAAAGTCAGCGGTGCGTGCCTCGGGATCGAACTCGAACCATTCACCGTGGGAGGCACATGGTTAAACCACCAGGCTATCACTGCTACCAATTGCGTGCCTGGCGAAAACTAAGGAACCCAGCTAACATAAAATCTGCGAAAAATAAAAAGACTACTTATTTACTTACAAAGAAAATAATTAAAAACTTAATCAAAGACAGCGACTTTAGAAACAATAATATAATTATATTGTTATACTAGAGTTTTAGTAAAGTAAAAACATTTTTTGTTTATTTATTAAGCTTCCGCTTTTTTGATAGGTTTTTAAGTCGGTTTTAAGGCCTTTGCCCTGCATTAAAACATTTTTAAACGTACTAGCTTGCACCCACGGCTTCGCCAGTGTAAATTGGGATTTTGCGTAGTTTTTAAAGGTTTTTCGATTTTCACGTGTTAACCATATCTTTATAAATTATAGCCTATTATTGTTATTTTGATGTATAAGCTATATTACTGTAAAGTTTTATCAAAATCCGTTCAGTAGTTTTTGCGTGAGAAAGTAACAAACATCCATACATCCATATTATATCCTCACAAACTTCCGCGTTTATGATAATTATGTAGTAGGATACAATTGCTTTTGAGTATTAATGTCGCGTAGCATAAGCATAGCATAATCGGCCTATAATGTTCCCACTGGCTGAGACACAGGCCTCCTCTGTGAGAGGGAGTGGGCCGTAGTCCACCACGCGGGCCCAGTGCGGGTTGGTGGACGTCACATGTCTTCGAATTTTTGGTTCTAGGACATGCCGGTCCTCACGATGTTTTCCTTCACCGTTAAAGCAAGTGATAATTAATTTCTAATACACACATGAATTCGAAAAGTCAGCGGTGCGTGCCTCGGGATCGAACTCGAACCATACGCCGTGGAAGGCACATGGTTAAACCACTAGGCTATCACTGCAATGTCGCGTATTCCTAAGGTACTATATCCCAAACTCCTCACATTCTGTTTTCGTACTACTATAGGTATCTCTATTCACTATCTAGTGTCGTTTTTCCGTGAATAGCTCTTACAAATAGTTGCATATCACGGCGCTGATTGATGAGTACAAATCGCTTCTTAAATACTGGGATTAGGGTTCAGATAGAACGTTTTTCTACGTGAATGTTTCCTATTGATGGTCATAGGAAAAACACTTTTTATCAAAAAACAACCGAATTCAAAAAAACCACTACAATGTAAAATATTTACAAATATGTATATGTAGCCTTAGATTCGCGCCACCACCTTGGTCCGCCGACATATTATACGCACTATCTTCAAAGACACTTGCGCGACTTGGACTTAGCTAGTGATGTACCTACACAGAAATATCAAGTACTCGACACAGAACCCCGTAAATTACGATAATTAATTCCGGGAATTATTTAACAGTTTTAATTTACGAAAATAAAAATAAATTTCATGTTTTTAAAGTGAATACTAATTATATCACTGACCTTTGGTGTCTTGCACAACAGAAGAGAATTCCTCTTATTTCAATTTCGTCCCTCATTCCCAATCGCCAATGTTAGAGCTGCATCATACTATTATTATTGCAGCCACGCGCTATTATCGATATTATTTCATCGAATACCATTTGTATCTTTCGCACCCCTATCTGTAACGAGATAGCTGATATAAATCTCAGCTCTGGTCTCCAGTTAACTTGCGTTACAATATATTGTTAAATACACACCAGTCATGGCAAAGTTCACTAGCTTACATTGTTATTAATTAGATGTAACAGATGACTGGTTATAAATAGGCTAACAATACTCCAATGGGTGATAAAAGAGCATTTTGGATATTTATAGGTACATGCAGATACTTGACCACTCTTGGATGCTATTTCTGGGTAGCCTATTCTGACATTATAATAGGATCATAGACATTTTCCTAATCTAGCTAGATTAGAAAAATGTCTATGATCCTATTATAATGTCATTACATTTTCCTAATCTAGCTAGATTAGAAAAATGTCTATGATCCTATTATAATGTCAGAATAGGCTACCCAGAAATAGCATCCAAGAGTGGTCAAGTGTCTGCATGTTGGATGCTATTTCTGGGTAGCCTATTCTGACATTATAATAGGATCATAGACATTTTTCTAATCTAGCTAGATTAGGAAAATGTCTATGATCCTATTATAATGTCAGAATAGGCTACCCAGAAATAGCATCCAAGAGTGGTCAAGTGTCTGCATGTTGTTGTTGCAAAAAACACATTTACATTGAAACCATCCAATGATTCATCCTAATTGTACTTACCTACAAGAGTAAAACAGTGAAGATAATTACTTCACCTCCATTACGGCTCATTAGATGATCAAAGGCTATTGAAATCAACATCGTTCATTAATCAACCCACTGCCGATGTTTCACAATGGGGACTCATAGGGGAAGTTAGCAAAGGTACCTACGTGTTCCGTTACATCACTGGTACCCTAGTATGATCATACATTATGGATCTGCGTACAGCGTAACTTTATCGCAACCTGAAGGCCAATACTCCGAATTAAAACCTTTTTTTTTACAAAACACAATTAAGTTCTAAAACCACTACAAAGTACTAGAGTCCGGCCGCTGAGAGAATGCGTTCCTGACACTTCATTAATTTAGCACTAAGCCATTTTAGTTTATTGTTGATTGATATTATATAAGAATTTTAGTTAATTTTTTATCAATAGTGCATATAAACGGTGAAAATATTTTTAATCGTAAAATATTTTCCACTTCAAAGTCTCGTCGCCTGTCATCGCCCATACATTTACGAACTGTCAGGAACGCATTCTCAGAGCGGCCGAACTGTTAAATATAATCTTTACTTCCTTACTAATATTATAAATGTGAAAGTAACTCTGTCTGTCTGTCTGTGTGTTACGCAATCACGCCTAAACTACTGAACCGATTCAACTGAAATTCGGTACAGAGATAGTCTGGAGCCTGAGAAAGGACATAGGCTACTTTTTAATGCGAAAAAAGGGCTGTAAAGGGTAGGGTAGGCGTAGGGTAGGCGTAGGGTAGGCGTAGGGTAGGCGTAGGGTAGGCGTAGGGTAGGCGTAGGGTAGGCGTAGGGTAGGCGTAGGGTAGGCGTAGGGTAGGCGTAGGGTAGGCGTAGGGTAGGCGTAGGGTAGGCGTAGGGTAGGCGTAGGGTAGGCGTAGGGTAGGCGTAGGGTAGGCGTAGGGTAGGCGTAGGGTAGGCGTAGGTTAGGCGTAGGGTAGGCGTAGGGTAGGCGTAGGGTAGGTGTAGGGTAGGCGTAGGGTAGGGGTTGGGTAGGTGTAGGGTAGGGGTTGGGTAGGTGTAGGGTAGGTGTAGGGTAGGTGTAAGGTAGGTGTACTAAACTTTACCCGTGCGAAGCCCGGGCGGGTCAGCTAGTTATAAATATTTGAGTATCGGATGTCGGCGGCTTTTGTTTTTGTTTGCTTCTTTGCCTTGCATCTGTGGCCTACCTTTGACTTCCGAAACTAAAATTATTATTTAATTCGTAGTGGTTTTTTGAAGACATTTTGTAAAAAACGTTTTTTATTTTTCATTCTTAGTAGGTACTTTATCCTGAGTTCTAATACTTTCACGAATTCGTTCATTACTAAATTTTATATGTAAATACGAATATGTAAGCTTATAATAACTCTGTACACGGGAATGAGTAGGTACGGTACCTAATTTGTTATATAACAAAACTTCCTGAAGGATCGCAGACCTACAAACATCCTACATACATACAAACGGGTCGAATATAGAACCTCCTTTTTCGAAGTCGGTTAAAAATATATTTCTAGTCTAGTCTAAGCAGAACAAGAGAAAACATGGTCTTCAGCTTAAACAATAGGAATCATTGCAAAGAGAGCTATTTTAGGCTTGTCTTTTGTAACCATGACTAATTTTAGTTCATTAGAAATACTATACAATCGTTCAAATACCACTGAAATGATTAAATATGTACAACTGAACTGATTGTAGCACCTTGATGTTGAATTCTAATTTAGTTCTAAATAGTTTGCACTAGTGAATGAAATTGTAACAGATCAATGACATGAATTGATCTCAGAGTAATTACCAACAGACTTGATCAACTAGTTTAATTTAAGCTGTCAAATAAACTATTACGGTTATTTGAAGTTCGTCAGTGTAGACTAGGAACTAATTATGAGTTATGACGTAACAAAACATCATGGTTGTATTTGCCGAAAGGGCAGAGGTGTATCGTACAGTCCCATGTTATATAGTAGACTAGCTTCCGCCCGCGGCTCCGCCCGCGTTTTTCAGGATAAAAGGTAGCCTATGTGTTATTCCAGATAGACTATTATCTATCTGTGTGCCAAATTTCATCCAAATCCGTCCAGCCGTTTCAGCGCGAAGAAGTAACAAACATACACACACACCCACACACACACACACACACACACACACACACACACACACCCACACACACACACACACACCCACACACAGACACACACACGCACAAACTTTCACATTTATAATATTAGTGTGATAACATTTCTATTGACTTATTATTGAGATTTCTATAGATGTCACTAACGCTCATAAGATCTAAAACCACTATGTTACCGTTAGAAATTGCACACAGAGCCATTTTGATGGTTGCAACTTTCCGATCTATTTTATTTTTCGGTCTCTTTGGCGGAATGAAGAAGACAGGGGGTGCCAAGGCTGCACGCGATTATTTCATCAGTCGATGCTCGTCGTCTATTGGACTATTCCCTATTCTGTATTGTCAACTGTCTATTGTCTATTGGGCCGGAAATGTACTATGCACGATCTGTGCACACGACTCATGCCGGTACCTATACGTACTTTTTATTAATATTTCTATACTTACAATAAACAATAAAACATGCGTTTATTTGAAACAGACGCAAACATCCTTTTCTATTTCCTGACAAGCTTCCTTCGTCCGCCCATACAATAGCGTGCTCGCATTTTGATATTGAATCACTCATTGAACAAAGCATTGAATATACAACGTGTTCAGAAATACGTAGTCATATTGTTTGGAGCAATATTTGATAGGTCAAACAAAATAATTATTTTAATAAAAACATTTTTTTAAGCTAAATTTTTATAACGGACTAAGAAGTTGAAATAATTTCTAATGAAATGAAAAACGTGAGGCGCGTCTTACTATTCTCTATTGCATGCGCCCCACTTTTTTAATTTTATTAGTAATTTCCGTACACCTATAAAGATTTCAGTGTCCAGTAAATGCCAAAAAATTTTAGGTTATTAGAACAAGCTCAGCTTTTGCACCTGTACGAAGGATACATAATATATTTTTAGACGGTGAATGACGGAATCTCTAACTACAAAAGATTGTAAACAGCGACTGACAAAACGTTATTTGCCATTTTCTATGTATGTCAGGGTCAAAAAGAAACATTTTCCAACGACACGAGACAATACAAATAACAAATACAATAAAAACATTGACTTTCGAAGCAATTGTTAATTAAAAATAATCTTCAGTAAGTACCAATGTAATTGAAGAATCGAGTTCCCTTCAAATCAAAATGGACTTGAAAAAAATTAAATTAAATTGCTGTAATGTTTTCTTTGTAATCAATTTTTTAATTTCCAATTAATTTGTCTTAAAGAAGAAAATGTATTACACAAAAAGATTGGAGGATTGTTACAAAAAAATAATGAATAGGTTTTCTTTTACAAATCTTAAAATACTATTAAAATATTGGTAATTTTTTTTCAAATCTATCTTAAATTATCGTGAATTAACGGGCACATGGGATTTTTCAGCTTAGTCTATAATCAACGGGTACAATGCAATTGCTTATACCATAATATTATAATTATAGACTTGGCCTTCACGGTATTACAGTCTGTTCACTTACGACGCATAAAATGTAGAAGGGTAAGTAGCAAGTTCGTAGCACTTTCGTAGCCCGTAGCGTTTATTTTAAGGGCTTTGTTATGCTCACAGTGTTGCTTTTTATCCTTGTTATATTTACGGAGGCAACTATACTGCTTGTGCTGAACAGAAATGGATAAAAAAACAAAACGTTAAGTAATTATTATAAAAAAAAACTTTTATTATTTGAAGTTGGTACGAACAAACGATGTAACGAGCAACAGCATTAATTTATTAACCGACCTGAAAAAATGGAGATTATTTATTCGACTTTGTGTTAAATCCCATAAAGAAAACAGCATTGAAAAACTAAAAAAAAATAAAAGCCGCCTCAAAAAAAAATATGTGTAAAACAGTTTAGGAAATCGATACTTCTACTAAATATTTAAAAACGTTACTCAAAATAATCTCTCGTAACCTAGCAACAATTTAGTGTAACGATCAACGCGAGAGGTATAAAGGCCTAACTGCATGTTATACGATATTTATACTACAAAAGGCCCAATTAAACCTTTAAGTGAGACATAACACTGCGCACTTTATGCTATTGTTGTCATACGACGCTTGTTTATTGCCTTAACGACTTGTTGCTGTTATTTTGCTTTGTAAAAACGCTGTAAGAACTATGGGGTTAACTTTGTGGACCAGCAACTAATAAGGTTCGTGTTTTTAGACGACGCGGCGACGTAGGGTTTAAATGATGACGACCAAATTCTTTCAGTGTGATTTTTTTGCACGACAGATGAAGAGACATATGGGGTCCAGAGAAGTCATTGTGCCGACAGCTTAGGGAACAAGCAGCGTGCGGTGACTGCCCCGACGACACGGCGCAGCACACGTTGGAGGAGTGCCCAGCGTGGGCAGTGCAGCGCCGTGACCTCGTCGCGGCTGTCGGTGCTGTGGGTGGCCTCTCGCTTCCGGCCGTGGTTGAGGCCATGGTCGGCAGCGAGAGCGCTTGGAACGCCGTCGCCTCCTTCTGCGAGGAGGTGATGGACGCCAAGGAGGCGGCGGAAAGGGAGAGGGAGGCGGTGTCCTCTCTCCCCGTCCGCAGCAGACCGACCGAGCGCCGTAGGGCGGCCAACGACCTCCGGCCACCATAGGGTGCGGCCTGCGGGCGGCGGACTTGGGGCGTCCGTCGCCCGAACGGAAACAGGCCCGAGACGGTGGCGCGCCGTGTTCCGCGCGCGCCTCTCAAGAGGAATTGCGGCCGTATGTAACGACCGCATAGGGTGACGGGGCCCGCCATTACCATTTGGCTGGCCAATACCACTGCCGGAGGTGCGGACGAATGCGTTAGTGACTCCCGTGCCCCCGGCGTAAGGTAGTTGAAGGAACACCGGGGTGGTTTTAGTCAGTAAGAGTCTGACAGACCCCTCCGCCCTCCCCAGGGCGGGGGACATCCATGAGGAGTTCCACCTCGAAAAAAAAAAAAACGGGACAAGCAGCTCCCCCGCTGTCAACACAGAGCATCCTCAAGAACTCTGGCGACCTTACACACCACAGGAACACAACACTACCGAAGAACAGCTAGTTATTTGGCTGTGGTATTCTGTAAGGTGGAGGTACTTCCCCAGTCGGGGTGCTCCAGATTTGAACGAGATAAGCTTCATCGTAGCGGTGGATCATTAGGCCCGTATTCAGTTACTGACGTTGAAGTACCCGCGGATATGTGTAGGTGGGTATAGGTAGTTTTGTATGTTTACCTAAAGCACGAGATCCCTAGTCATATTATAATGAAAGGGGATAAAATCGATATATTCACAGATATGTCTAACAATTTTGCAGTTTCGCAGACCCCTCATTATAGTCTTTTGTGGTCAAATTCAACACCTCTTATATGTAAAGATGGACGTGAGAAGAATTCGTATTTTGAATTCAGCTATTCAGCTAGCTAATTTCAGAAGGGCTATTTAGAAATATTATTCTACGAATCTCACTCGAGTGACCGCACACGTAATACGGAAAAGGTTTTTTTTAATTGATTCAGTTTTTATTTATCTATTTATTTATTGGGATGGCCACAGGCTACCTACATTAATTTTATTAAAACGCAGATTGGCACACAGAACTCTCACAATACTCTAGGCATATCTACTGATAAAATCTTCTATTCATCAGCAAAAATATTATGATAAGTATTGGCCCCTAGAAGACCTTTGAGTGCGGTGAGTGAGTGATACAACATTTAAACTAGTTAAGATTGACATGATTCATCTTTCCAGTTTTATTTCATTATCTTTTTTTATTGAGGAAGACTTTGGGAAAAAAATAGCTACACTCATTTCGTAACTGAGAATAATGACAATTTATTAACTTGTAAACTAATAGTAGCCAACAAAGTTGTCACCCAGTGGTCGAAATTCGACCATAAATAGGTACCTATACATAAATTGTAGCTTTTTGCGTTCCGTCGCCATATAAACTTTAACTATGCCAAATCTCACGCTTCTCCGTACGTTTTTCTCTTCACAAATTAATATACAGAGAAGTTTTACTTGTGTGCAATTAGTTCCGAAACTCAATACTGTTCATTGGTTCGGAAATAATTGCACACACGCAAAACCTCGTATATTTATTATAAAAGAGGTTAAAAATTATTAAGGTTAAGAATGAACGTCAAATAAAATATATTTTTACTTCATATCTATTGACTTAATAAAAACGTTTGATCATTCATTATTAACTGTGCTCATTAGGAAGCACTGAAATAGAATTGTAATTAAATGTCAGATAATTTTTTTCTTCGAACTGTTTCACTAATGATGTGTGCTTTATTCATAAAACTAAAGCTTACCGTTAAACATTGAAGGATTTTTTTACAATTTCAGGGTTCCGTACGGATCACTTTGTGGTCCGTTCGTCTGTCCGTCTGTCAAGACGCTTTTTTTCAGGAACCGGTAGATGTATCAAGTTAAAATTAATATCAAATACTAAGGCCTACGATTCCCTGGAGTTCTAAAATATTTAAGCTTATAAGCACAGAAATCTAAATACATACTAAGTCAATAGAAATGTCATCTACTACATTTTATTCCCAGAAAATTCCGAAAAAAGCATTTTGTTTTTGTCCACGAAAAAAACAAATCGTGGTTTTTTTCCGTTTTTTTCGCATGTTACATGGAAAAACTCACAGGACGAATCTTCGATCGAACGAACATCACATTTTTAAACGCGCTCTCTCGATGTAGTGGTTTCGGTGCCTTACACAATTTGATCGTATGTGGCGACAAGGTCACTTGCGATTTATACTGACTTATTATTTCGATTTCTGTGCTTCTAAGTCAACGCAATCAAAAGATATGGGCGGGTTTGAAGGGTATGGGTATACATTTGTCTCTAGGGTATCAATGCGCCTGCGATGTTTCTGGTATTGCAGATGTCTTTAGGTGGTGGTGATCATTTACCATCAGGTGAGCCTGCACCCTAATTGCGTAACTCAATTGCTATCACCATGGCATTGTTTTTGACATTCATTACGCCGTATGATTGCTATCTGTGCTCCTGTAACTAGCTCAACACCGCAATGGATGTTGTTGAACTGTCAAAATGAAAGCCATGGCGAAAGAAATTGTGTTACGCAATTAGGCTGCTGCACGGAAAGAAAAATAGTCTTATTTCAAGAATATATTTATTGGTCAAGAATAATATGGTTTCATATATAGGGAACACTTTATATTCTTGAATTCAGAATTTTATTGTTTTGGTTTAAATGCTCAAAACAACCATTTATTATCTCAAATAAAGAGGAAATATTTTCGGTTGCACAAAGAAACAAAGTCTTTAAAGAAGAAGAGCAGATTTCTTGAACTTTGAGACATCTGATTTTCTCGAAGAGAATCAAATTAACTATTTAATGAAAAACTATGATATTTTTGATGGAGAAAACTTTTTTTTGTTCGAACTAACTTATGTCTTACCTTGACAATTAGCGCTGTTCACATAAGACTTGTGTCACTAAACGAAGATTTGAATAACAATTTAATCCGAAACCAAACAAATCTTATTTGAAGTTTTTTAAATGTTAGTACAAGACAACTCTTTTTCTCTCTCAAGTATTTTTATTCTTGTAAAAAGTAATTATATTTCTGAATTGAGAGATGCAGCATTTTAAGGTGAATATCAAAATTCTTAATTTGAAATACCAGAACTTTCGTACTAAAACCAGACTAGTCATATTGAATAATTTCTGTTGCTTAGCTCAACATTTTTTAAAATTTCTATTAAGAAAGTATAAGATTTCAATTAAGAATTCCGCTTCTAAAGGTGAGTATATTAATACTCTTAATTTGAATATCCGGATGTTTCATAGTAAAACCAGATTGAGCTTAGTTTTACAATTTCCGTGCGTTCTATAAAGAATAAAATTTGCTTAGCTCATGTTCTTTATTTATCTAAAAGAAGAATGTGTGATATTTAAACTAAGAATTTTAGTTATTTAAGATGAATATATTGATATTCTTAATTAGAATATCTGGATGTTTCATATTAAAACCAGATTGATCTTAGTTTTACAATTTCTGTGCGTTCTCTAAATAATTTAATTTGCTTAGCTCAAGTGTCTCAATGTACCTTAGTTCAATAATCATGCGTTTTTAGTGAAGAAGTTTTATTTCTTAGTTTAATAATATTATCGAATTTAAACGGAGATCACATCGTCTAGAAGGAATAATATCAATGTTCTTAGTTCAATATTTATGCGTATTTCAGTGAAGAAGTGTATTATACATATAAACCTTCCTCTTGAATTACTCTATCTACTAAATATCGAAATCCGTTGCGGACCTAGTTTTAAAGATCTAAGCATACATAGGGACAGACAGACAGCGGAGCAACTGTGATGATGATAGTGATAGTGATGCTATATGCTATAGTGATGCTGCTCGAAGGTTGCGCTGATGTTCAAGCTCGGGGTCACCAGTTTGGGGGATAGAGGAACGAGGTGGAATGTTCCTCCATTGAAAAGGGAAGATCCTCCTACCAGACCGGGTGTTATGGTCTGGCGGGCCACTGCCCCCCGACAGTTGATGTCAGGGTTTCTGTATATATGCAAATCGCTGTGAAAACTCTGCTTGCGCGATGTAGGTTCAGCCAATAGCTGTCTAGCAGTGTTTGGTAGTCTTCGCTGTTGTCGGCAGATGTCGCTACAATAGTCATAGTGATATCATCCAAACGGGTGTTATAATGTTGTACTAAACTTCATTATGCAACTCCTTTGCTTTTTCGATCCCTTACTTACGTGGTATCTTTATGAATTTCTATCTCGTTGATTTTTAACCGACTTCAAAAAAGGAGGAGGTCCTCAATTCAGATATTTATATTTTGTTTTATGTATGTTCGGACATAACTCCGTCATATACAGGGCGACTTTGAAAACATGCGACAAAATTTAAGGGTCTGTTCTACCCATCAATATGAACAAGTTTTACAATGGGAACAATTTCGAATTCGCAAAAAAATTTGGACTTTCTTATAAATGGTTCAATCGGGTATGTATAGGTACCTTTTTATGGGAAGGTCATTTTTTTTGCGAATTCGATCTTGGTTCCTTAGTGTTCTAGGAGTCCTGAGAGTTCTTGGTTTCAGAAGCCTTTATAGAGGATTCATATCATGGGTGTAGATTAGTCTTCTAAGCAACTGTACCTACATAATTAGGTAATAAAACACTCATGTGATACTACTTGGCTTCGCCTAGTGTGATAAACCACATTCGTGTTATTGTTACCACTTATTAGACAACAGCAGTGCGATTCTGTAACCATCTCACCGTGAAAACTTAGGTGCAGTGAGCGTGGAGTGAGCTGTCAATAGTGTCAATTCCTAGCAAACACAAACTCACTTCAACTAAGTTTTCACGGTGAGATTTTTACAGAATCGACCGGCAGTTGCATAAGTAACTATTATCCTATATAATTCTAGTTCAACACAACAACAACTTATTCCCCCAAAAAAAAAGTTCTTATTATACAACAGTTGACGACCTTTACTTAAATAATTTTAGATTCCCACGTCAATGCTACTATTGACTTACCCAAAAACAAACTCTTCTCAAACTAAACTCGTATTTTCTTATTAAAAAACGTTAGTATATCTTATTTTGAAACAATTTAGATTCCTATTTCAACACCATAACTTTTTTCCACAAAACAAAAATATCTTGTTTGATACTACCTTTATTTGAATAATTTCGATTCTTACATCAATGCTACTACTTACTTATCCAAAAACAACCTCTTCTCAAACTAAAGATATATTTTTTTATTTAAAAACGTTAATTTATCTTATTTTGAAACAATTTAGAATCCTAGTCCAACACCATAACCTATTTCCACAATACAAAAAAGTCTTGTTTGAAAACATGAAATGACCTTTACTTGAATAATTTAGATTCTTACACCAATGCAACTATTTATTTACTCAAAAACAAACTCTACTTAAACTGAACACGTATTTTCTTAATAAAAAACGTACGTATATCTTCATTTGAAACAATTTAGATTCCTAGTTCAACACCGTAACTTTTTTCCACAAAACAAAAATATCTTGTTTGAAAACATTTGACTACCTTTACTTAAATAATTTAGATTTTTAAGTCAATGCTACTACTTACTTATCCAAAAACAACCTCTTTTCAAGCTAAAGATGTATTTTTTTATTTAAAAATGTTAATTTATCTTATTTTGAAACAATTTAGAATCCTAGTCCAACACCAAAACCTATTTCCACAATACAAAAAAAGTCTTGTTTGAAAACATGAAATGACCTTTACTTGAATAATTTAGATTCTTACACCAATGCAACTATTTACTTTCTCAAAATTAAACTCTACTTAAACTGAACACGTATTTTCTTAATAAAAAACGTACGTATATCTTCATTTGAAACAATTTAGATTCCTAGTTCAACACCGTAACTTTTTTCCACAAAACAAAAATATCTTGTTTGAAAACATTTAACTACCTTTACTTGAATAATTTAAATTCTTACGTAAATGCTTTAATTACGTAAATTTACTTACCCAAAAACAAACTCTTCTTAAACTAAACACGTATTTTCTTACTAAAAAACGTTAGTTTATCTTATTTTGAAACAATTTAGATTCCTAGTTCAACACCATAACTTATTTCCACAAATCAAAAAAGTCTTATTTTTGAAAACATTGGATGAACTTTACTAGAATAATTTAGATTATCACGTCAATGCTACTATTTACGTGTGGTACTTCCTGGCCACGCCACAGTCACAATTTGAATCGGAGTTAGTATCAAACAATTGTACGAGAAATGTACGATTTTGTACGCTAAATAAAAAAATATGTACTATAAAGATTCCCGAGAAATTTAACAAAATCGGTGGCGTGGCCAGAAAGTGTGCTTCCTAGCCACGCCACCGCGTACGCTGCAATTATTAATGTAATCAACTACAAACTCATTGGTAAATAATTGTACGTATATTGTTTGTTCTATTAATAATGGGAAATGCTGCAAAAAGCCATTACCTACATCAAAAAATTAATATCAAAACTAAAATACTACATCGTCATTCTAGCGGTAACATGACATCGTACGGACTTGAGTCTAATATCAAAAAATTGTACGTAAAATGGTCGATTTTGTACGCTAAATAAAGAAATATGTACTATAAAGATTCCCGAGAAATTTAACAAAGTCGGTGGCGTGACCAGATAGTAGGGGAGACCCAATGACGTATTATATATAGACACGTCATACACCAACATCACTGTACTAAAAAATGGCGCAAATACTTTAAATAGCTAAATAGCTACATATCAGTGCATATGTGCTAAAAAAGGGAAAGAAAACGAATGCCTTACTTAGCATGCCTACCTCTTGTTTAGTAGGTTTTTTTTTTTGCAAAATGTTGCAAGAAATGACGTTCAGCCTAGAAACTGGTTGGTGCATGACTTAATAATTGGTGGGGAATTATCTTACTTTTTTGTTGCCATTTTAGATCGCGGGTAACGTATCTATAGTTTTTATATCATTGAGGAGACCGGGGATAATTGACCAAGTTTCTACTTAATGGTATATATCTCTTGTGTTATATGGTATAATTTCTTTTCATATAATTTTTACATCATATAATCATATACTATACAGGGTGTCCCACAGCTATGCCACATGGAGGGAAAGTACTTTAAATATTTGAGATAGGAAATTTTTGAAAAAAATATTGAAAAGTTGCTTGCTTCATCTGGGAATCGAACCGACCAAATGTGAAAAAATAATCATCCTGTATTTTTATGATGCCGATTAAAATTATTTCGAGCCTATGATTCCTATTATTGCAAAAAAATGTAGTTCCTGTGGGCCACGCGGACGAAGTCGCGGGAAAAGTGCTAGTAACTAATATAACGTTAAGTAATCAAATAAATATAAATTTATTATTTAGCTTGTGACGAAGTCATCCTTCTTTCATTATTTAGTGCTGGCAATCTTCCATTACTGGCCACTTCATTCAATTTGAACTTCAAATTTCAAAATTAGAACATCTCATATTTTTATGCATTTATTTCACTCTTTGTCTGGTCTCCAAAGACATCGGTCGTGGACCGCTGACCGCTGATCTATTATATTAATAATATTACCTATATTATAAAGTGTGCAATGTTATAAGCAAATAGACTGTTTTATAACTCCTGTTTTTATACCGTTGAAACATCTGGGTAACAGTTATAAAGTGCAAATAATAAACCAGCTACGTCTCTACACCTCTCCCAATCCTGCTGTTATTTTATTTATATCAAGATCGTGTCCGGAGACTCCCTCCGATAGCTAGCCGAGGCCTGAGAGGATAGAGAGAGGGAGGGAGGCACTCCGCAACAAACTTAATAGTGTTCCTAATTTTATCTAAATACATTAAAACACAAGAGATAATCAACTATCCCCGGTCTCCCCTACTATCTGGCCATGCCACCGATTTTTTTTAAATTTCTCGGGAATCTTTATAGTACATATTTCTTTATTTAGCGTACAAAATCGATCATTTTTCGTACATTTTTTTGATATTAGACTCAAGTCCGTACGATGTCATGTTACCGCTAGAATGACGATGTAGTATTTTAGTTTTGATATTAATTTTTTGATGTAGGTAATGGCTTTTTGCAGCATTTCCCATTATTAATAGAACAAACAATATACGTACAATTATTTACCAATGAGTTTGTAGTTGATTACATTAATAATTGCAGCGTACGCGGTGGCGTGGCTAGGAAGCACACTTTCTGGCCACGCCACCGATTTTGTTAAATTTCTCGGGAATCTTTATAGTACATATTTTTTTATTTAGCGTACAAAATCGTACATTTCTCGTACAATTGTTTGATACTAACTCCGATTCAAATTGTGACTGTGGCGTGGCCAGGAAGTACCACACCTATTTACTTACCCAAAAACAAACTCTTCTTACACCAATTATGTATTTTATTATTACAAAATGTAAGTCTATCTTATTTCGAATTATTTTAGATTCTTCTTTCAAATCCGTTGTTTTCTCACATTCAATGTATTATTCTTAGAACGAAAAATATTTTTCTTCATCGAAAACGTTCCTACTTTCTGATCAAGAGAATCGTTAATTACTAACAGGAAGAAAATGAGGTTCTTGAACTTAAAATATGTTATTTCATATCGAGTCACATAAAAATCTTATTTAAAAAAAGTAACATATTGTTCAGACAACACTCAAAACTTCTTGAAAAGAGAATCATTGTTTCTATTCTAGTAAATATAAGAAGAATAATATTATTTTTCGTGGAGAATATCATTTCGGTTGGACTGAGATATTATTTTTAGTTCAAGTAAATATTTATTTGACATTATACAATATTCCTGAGACTAAAAATATTCTTGGACGAAAACTAATTCCGCGAGCATTTTTTTCCGTGTGCTTGTTTGCCATTCAATAACATAAATAATAATGAAGTATTTATCTTCAAGTGATCAGAGGGCTGGCCTATATTTTGGTCAAAGAATCAGCATTGCCATTGAACGTGGTCATGTAGCCAGCCTTTTAGGAATGTTAAAGCGGATACAGACATTACGTGGCAAGCGCAGCGCACGGCGCTCATCGCATGCTTCGCAATGTGTGAACGTTCATATTCGTGGTAAGGCATGTGCAAATTTATATCGTGGCGTGCAATGTCTGTATCTGCCTTTACCCGTTGACAGCGATGCGGACGAATATTTTAATGCCTATTTTTTTTTTTTGTTATTTTATTTTAGCTTGTAAATACTTAGTATGTGTGTGTGTAATATAAGGTAATAAGAATTTATTCATTCAAAAACATTTCGGCAACACAAGTAAAAATACTCAAGAGTATTTTTACTTTTATAATAAAATGGAAAATGTTTTCACTTCTATCAGTGTCGACGTAGGTATATAATATACTGCTCACCCCTTTGTTATTTTACGAGCAAGAAAGTGATTTCGCGAAAACAAGCTATGTACTTATGTACCTACATTAAATTCTCAATAATTACCTTTTAGGCTTTCTTCCTCAATATCAAATCAATTACAAAAGCTCATTAACATCAAAAGTAGACTGATGTTTCCCATTATTTTTAAAATCATTTCCTCTTAAATAATTTGGCTAAGCACCTTTTAACTGAAAGGTATCTGTCGAATTTAATTAATGAGATCGAAAAGGAAATAAGGTTATTATGAAGTGATCAAAACTTTTTCGATAAACTTCATTTTATTATTTATTTAAATAAAATATGAAATGAATGCTCAATCATTACACAATAATGCTTTATTAAGTATTGCAACAATTCAATACATACTATTTTATTAACATCGATTTAACTTTTTAAATACATATTCTGAGTAATTAAATGTAACTGACTAATTAGTGTGGGCATCCGAAATTGAATTAACACCCAGCCTATATATTTCAGATGCTTACACTTGAAATGTACAATTTAATTTACATTTGAAACTAACATGAGGAAAAAAATGAGTTTGAGAAAATAAATGAATAATTATAACCATTTCTAAATATAAATAATTTATTTATTTAATTAAAAATATTACATATCTAATATACATTTGAGGCCCACTTATCAACTGTTACTAATTTTATTTTATGGTAAGAAACAATGTTATATCAATATTTGAGATCAAAATATAATTAAGCGTATAATGCTTTATGATAAATATTTTATTAGTAAAATATTTTTTAAATGTTTAAGGTGTAATTTTCTAAAATATTAAACCTATAAATATTTATTCCATTTTTATATATTTTTTAAAATGTCATGCATCACATCGTTTAGCCTCATTAGAAAACTTTAGCCCGTCCGAAAGGATTTTGAAGAGAAATGTATCTAATACAATGAAAAACCGCAGTATGAGACAGTACGCACTGCTCACTTACTCCACAGTTACAGTATTAAAATTGACAGATTTAAATACAGACATTCAACAGCAGTTTTAGAATAAAGTAACTGTATCTTCGCAACCAATCAAGTATGAAGCAAATCCTTGAAACCAAATATCGTCGGCGTAGAGGGAAAACGAAATAACAGTTTTTTTCTAGTTTCAAGAAAAACGTGATTTACTAGTTAAGTTTTTAATATTTTGGCGTAAGTAATTATTAAATGGGAGACTTACCGACACATAAGGTATCTCCCATGTAATAATTACGCCATAAAATTAAAAAATATACTAGTAAATCGTGTTTTTCTCGGATCTAGAAAAACGGAGGTTTTTAGTTCTCCCTCTACGCCAACTATATATTATATTCGTGCCTAAAACTGCTATCCAATACCTGTTTAGTTTACAATAAAAATCTCATACAGCGGTTAGCACAGCAATGTAAACGTAACAAAGAGATTACGACTGGCAGTCGTGGCACGTTTCCGCGGACCTCTTCCTTCTGCTCTCCTCAGATTCCTCAAATTCGTTCTCATTCATTTCTTCGCTGTCCCTTCCGAGCCTGATGAAGTGGTCCCTCGCACGGCTTTTCCTCTGAGGGTATCCGCTGACAACCAGCTCAGAGTTTTGCTCAAAAGCGCTTTTACCGTCTTCCACAGAACGTCCTAAGCGGATGAAGTTGGGGTCTCGGCCGAAACGGACGAAACTGGCTGATTTCTTGGTCATGGGGGTGTCGTAGTCTTCTTCGTAGGCACGCAGGAGGGAGACGAGGTCATCGGTGGAGAGGGTGAGGGGTTGGGAGCGACCGAAGCGGAGGAAACTGTCTGCTCGGCGTGTGGGGCGCTGGAATGCTTCTCTGATGTCAGCTGCGGAAGGCTCTGCTGGGTATGACCTGCCGAATCTGTTGGGATAAGGGAAAACATCTTTATAAAATTGCCAAAGAGAAGGAACAAGCTAGGGATTCTAATAGGTCTTTTATATGAATACTAGCTGTGCTCCCTCCTTAGTGCACTTCTGCCTTAGAAGTTAAAGGGAGTGCGGGAGGAGGGACTCAAGGAATATTTCCTCCAAATATCAAATCTCTATGTTTACTGGCTTCGGCTGTGCGTTGTCTATCAATTCTATCATGGTACTGTTTCATAAAGTATAGAAGATAGATTAAAAATATGTGGTTGCTCAATCATGGCTTAATAGATTTGGATAACGGATACGGATTTGGCACACATGATAGCCTATAATCCTGAACAAATACAACTTTTTATCCCTAATTAGTTCTCTAGGATCCCAGTGTACTACTAGGTTCTTTAAATTCTGACTAACCTGATCATACTCCGGTCGATGGCACTTCTGCGCCTAGCTTCAAGATCTGGAGATCGTCTGACAGGAGAGGAAGTGGCTCCTACCACCAGCCACACCGCCGCCAGCAATGCCACGCTCCGAGAACAAGTCATGGTTGGATGTGAAGAACTGCAAAGAAGGAAAGACATTTAAGGTATTTATTTAAAGAGTTTAGCAAGAAGATGGGTGGCAGAATTCCTGGTTATTCTTTTCTAGCATAAAAAATACTGCCATCCCAATAATTTGTAGAAGTGATTATGGTAATTTTCTTGTGACTTTTCATATATAAATATGTTCAGGTCAGCAGTAGGTACAAGAGCGGATATGATTTTAATTATAATCTTGTAAACATTTTTACAGTGTTCGTTCACGATGTATCTTCAACGTTTACGTTCAAAATTGCCTTTTTATGTATCTTGAGTTGTGTTTGTTTAACTTAGATCGCTACCTGCATTAAGTGTGTTGTTTGTTTGCTCCCGAAAACCTTCGGAACAAAGTTATCCACAATTTTCTACAAAATCACTTCAAGTTGAGATTTAATGTAACGGATGTATTTTCGTATACAATTTATAACAGAATTTCTCACGACTAAAAATGTAAGGGTACTCCAAATTTCCAATCACAGCATAATCAGGACTATAATGTTCCCACTGCTGGTACACACGCCTCCTCTCTGTGAGAGGGAGTGGGCCACCACGCGGGCCTAGTGCGGGTTGGTGGACGTCTCATGTACAAAGTGTCACTACAACTAGCCACCAATGACGGTCCGAGGGGGGGTGGTCCCCCCCCCAAATCGTACAAAAACGATCATCATCTGCCTGCCTAGCCTTTTCCCAAATTATATTGGGGTCGGTCGATCGATACACGGTAATTCACGGTATGGCACGTGGGCACTAATGGTATGACCTAAAGTCTTTGGCTGCGACCAAGTCTGCTAGGCCACCACTGGTCCCTATCACTGGGCCATATTATTGTACCACTAGGCCATCATTGCTGTACCACTGGGCCATGACTACTGCGTTCCTTATTTTTTTAAAACCGCATTGAAAGATATTTTCTCATTCAATGAATAAACAAGCATTGATTAATTGATTCCCATATTATGCTTGCTTAATGTTAAAATTTCCCACATATCCTCACGATAATTTCCTTCACTGTTACTCAGTGGTGAATTAAGAAAACAACATTTTAATTGACTTTTCAAACGCGTTCATTGTTAATTGAAAGCTTTTGTTTTCATTACAACACGGTAATTTCGCTTTATTCACGATCTCTTTGTACAGTGATCAGTGCATCATCATCATTATCGAAACTCCGAGCGAAACGACATTATCAACTTGAGTTTTATGTTACCAGAACAATTACCGCAATCTTGCAGTATAGCCCGGCGATATTGCAATGGAATTAAATGATGGTACATGTTCTACCTCAGATCATAGAAACAAGGGAGATGTGCCAAGACGCTACTAAAATTGACGCTTTGATACGGTCACATTGACCGTATATAAAATGTACAAGCTGGCGACGAACCGAACACGATCGATGATATAAATACAGTGTTTTAGTTTAGTGCTAGTGTTGAGTGACGATTAACAGTGTTAGATTGAGGGTGTGTGGAATGTTTAATGCGTGGGAGATCTTTATATTCACGAGGGGCGCTTGTAATTGTGTTGAAAAATGTACTAAAAGTGGCGACAGTTGTTCCCGTACTAATTTGCTATGATGGCATATCTCCTTGTTTTTATGATCTGAGTGTTCTACTGAGTTGCATGATATAAGATCTCAACTTACGCCTGTACAAATGCAGCAAGAAATTGTCAAAAAACTAGCCCGTTTAACCGCATCTTTAGTGCGAAGTAAAGTTTTAACAAAAAGAATAAACATTCAGTTATTTTGTAAGTTTTCCAATTAATTAAAACATCTGCCCGCGTAACAACATGTCGACTATTGTATGGTTTCACATTAGATCTGAAATAATGCTTATTACATCACAATACTCACTGTTGGTACGTCTACATTAATAGGTGCCGAATTTTTAAGGACTGTTTAACAAAGAAATATCCGAATAATGGTGCTGATTCTATTGAACGTCGCACTAAACTAATCACACTACATCTCTTTCTTACAAATAACATTGAAAAAGGACAGAAAATATTTAGAACTGTCAAATTAGTCTACGCCCTTGTCATTTACGGGAAAATAGTCGTGACCTTTTGCGATTACGACTAAATTGACAACAAAACTATTCAAGTGGACTAATTTGACAGGATTAAATATCTTCTATCCTTTTCTCATGTTTTTTATTAGAAAGAGACGTAGCGAGACTAAATTAGTTTAAATTTACCACATAACATTCCTTTGCAGGATGCGATTCATTTTAGCAGTACTTAATGCCTGGAGAAATAATACTGGGTGATATATATATTTTTTTAATAAATAATAGGTCATGTTATTTTTGGGTGCCGGCGCCGGCAGCGGAGTCACTCCCTAAATATTATTGTTCTATTAATGCCATTTAAAGTACGTATACGTGGTATCATTTAATGTGATATTCTCAGCGCTCTGTATTCCCCGTTGCCACAAACCTTCACCTTCAAAGCATATTTTTCTCAATTCTACACTGAATGTAAGAATATACGTTTCTTTCAAGAAATTGTGTTAACGGTTGAAAAATATGTAGAAAAATACTCTAGTATACGTTAGCTGAGCACGCAAGAGAATACATGGATAAGTTTACAAGTACATTAAGAGGGCTCTCGCATTTGGGACCTCTCTTGCTCGCACAGAACCATAAAATTATATTTTTTAAGAATGTTAAATGAAAAAATGCATTTCTGAAAAATGTAATCTGATAACGAACTACAAAAAGCAACATAACTTTTTTTATGTGATTCAGTGGGAAACAAACGTGTGGCTCACCCTGATGGTAAGTGATCACCACCTATGAACAAGTGCAATACCATACGCATTGTAGATGCGTTGTCCACTCTAGAGACATAATTGAAATGCCTCATGTGCCTGTAATTACACCGGCACCCATACCCTCAGATCATAGAAACAAGGAAGATGTGCGCTATTGAGCTTGATGCTTTAATTTGAGCAAATTGGGCGTAGTACAAAAGTACACGCTGGCGACGAACCGAACACGATCAAAGATATGAAAACAGTGTTTTAGTTTAGTGCTAGTGTTGAGTGACGATTGACAGTGTTAGATTGAGGGTGTGCGGAATTTTTAATGTGTGGGAGATCTTTATATTCACGAGGGACGCTTGTAATTGTGTTGAAAAATGTACTAAAAGTAGCGACAGTTGTTCCCGTACTTATTTGCTATGATGGCATATCTCCTTGTTTCTATGATCTGAGCCCGTACCCTTCAAATCGGATCACAGCAATGAGGCTTAGCAAGCAGTAATAAGTATGGTGGTAGTACTTCCCCGGATGAGCTTTTTCACAAAAAGATCTACTGTTTTATCTAATAATTTGTTTATTTATCATTATTTTAATAAATGATCTCCTATTTACACACAATTAGGTACAAACCGTGTGTAGTTTGTACCTATACACCATTTACTATAGCATTAGAAAAATAACGGCGAAATAACGATAATTATCTATACTCTATACCATTTATACTTCTATATCTATACTTAATATTATAAAGAGGAAAGATTTTTTTGTTTGTTTGTTTGTACCAAATAGACTCCGAAACTGCTGGACCGATTAAAAAATTCTTTCACTAATAGAAAGCTACATTATCACTGAGTAATATAGGCTACTTTTTATCCCGAAAAAATGCACAGTTCCTGTGGGACACGCGGACGAAGTCGCGGGCGAAGTGCTAGTTGTATTGTTGTAATGACTGCGTTTTTGTGTTATTTTTTTTTGCAAATAGTAAATAGATTACATAGCTTTAAATATATCGTGAAATAACGATGCTTAATAGACGCCTACATCCAAATAACGAAACAGCTATAACCGTTTTTTGTCTAATGTTATAATAAATGGAGTATAATTGTGTGTAAGGGCGGGTGTAATCTGTGGTCAGTAGTTTACTTCGCTCTCTGTATTGTTTTACGATTAAAAAATAAAATAAGCGCTCATCCTTGGTGAAAAGAAGAAAAGTGTTAAATAACACATAGACTTACAACATACATTGTGGACATTCATCAATAACAAGTGAAAAAACGTTAAAAAAGTTAAATAACTCGAGTGAAACTAAACCGTCATTGTGTGTTATCTCGCGACAACTTCGAACAATAACTACATTTTAGTGAACAGTCTTGTGAAACCGTGTTGTGCAAGAATAAAACACACATTATTGTGGACATTATAACGTAAATTAAAAATACATAACCTAAATTCGTCGCATGACATTACAAAAACGGCTGCCTATAAACGCACTCAGCGCCATCTTTTGACAGTTGCGAGGACTAAGTCAATAAGTACCGAACCACACTTAACGATCGATCAAATCTACCACTAGGGTTATTAGTGCGGAGGCGAGCCGCGAGAGGTCACTACTAGTAACCAAAACAAACACTCCCTTCAATAGTATATTATCAATTATACCAATATTTCATTTAACAAGAAAAAAACATGGAAGAAGTCTTGAGTGCACTCCGTAAAATTCAAAATGAACTAGATGAACAAAAAACAATGATTCAAAAAAGCGGAGAAAAAGTGACAGAGCAAGTAACACAAAATATTAATAGCATATTGGACGAGAAGTTCAAAACATGGGAAGAAAAGTACGAAAATCTCAGTGATAAACTGGAAAACCAAGAAAAAAGATTATATTTTTTAGAAAAACAGGCAAGGCAGAGAAATATTGTTCTTTTCGGACTAGAGGAAACTGAAACATCATACTCCAACTTGATAGATAACCTAATCAGTTTCATAAATGGACATCTTACTGTAAATATAGATCGCAGGGACATACAGGAAGCAAAAAGAATAGGCAAAAAAGGAGAAAGACCTAGACCAATAATCATTACAGTCTTAACACTTGGTACAAAAATAGAAATATTTAAACAAAAGAAAGTATTAAAGGACACCCCATATTATATTAAGGAGGATTACCCAGATTACGTCCTGAAGAAAAGGAAAGAGTTACAAGAACAAGTGCGGATCGAAAAAGAGAAAGGGAACTTAGTAATTATTAAATACGATAAATTACGTATTCTTAACAAAAACGCAAATTCATCAACCACCAATAAAAGAATGCTTTCAAACTCTCCAGAAAATAATCCCAGCGATGAACACAAAACGCAGGCCAACAAGAAGAATAAAACTAGAACTCATTTACAAAGAACATCCAGTTTATCCGAGGGGCCAGTAAAACCAGGATTATTGAACTTCTTTAGTACGAAAAATTCACACAACACGTCAAAAAATCAGGAAAATATAAATAATATGTAGCAATCAACACCCTCCTCTCACATAGAACATATAAGGAGAAAAGAAAATGTAACACATGAAATATGTCTTCCAAGCCGGCTGGTCACCGTGGAAGACTATGACCACAACCCTCCAGAAAAATTTAAAAACAATCTACATCTACATAACAACAACATCAACAGTACTACTAAGATATTAGTGGCTACCTACAATGTCAGAACACTATCGTCCTACGAAAGACTTATCGAATTAACAGAAGCTCTAAACAATGTCAAATTCGACATTCTGGGCTTATCAGAAGTAAGACGTCTTGGAAATAAAATAGTAGACTACGGGGACCTAATACTTTGCTATACTGGAGAAACAGCAGGACACCACGGAGTCGGCTTTCTAGTCAAGAAACACGTAAAAAACCACATAGAGAGCTACTTTGGGTTATCAGAAAGAGTAGCTCTATTAAATCTGAACATATATAACTACAAGACAACATTAATACAAGCCTATGCACCAACTGAAGCAGCCGGCGACGATGAAATTGATAGATTTTATACGACCCTCAATGAAGCCATGAAAATAGCCTACAAAGAAGTCTTAGTCATGGGCGACTTTAATGCTAAGATTGGCCAACCACGTGCTGATGAATACAGAATAATGAAAACAAATGGATACGGAACACGAAATGCGCGAGGAGAAAAACTGATTGAATTTGCCTTGGAACATAAATTATCAATCATGAACACCTTTTTTAAAAAAAGGCCCGGACGCAAATGGACATGGCATTCACCAAACGGGCAGTATAAGAACGAAATAGACTTTATCCTATCAAGTCAACCGAAGTCCTTTCAAAACTTAGAAATACTAAACATAAATTACCCATCCGATCACAGAATGATTAGGTCGACCCTGTCATTCACTAAAACTAAAAAAAGTAGAGTAAATTACAGTAACAAGAGTTGTAAAACATTAGGAAAAGAGAAAGAAATAAAACAATTTAAAGAAAAACTATCTTAGAATTAGAAGAATCAAAAACAGATACTATTCAAAACTGCTACGATAAAATACTCAATGCTATTAACATAAGCCTACAGCAAGTAACCACCACAACCAGTGCCCACAAAAACACAAAAATATCAGAGCGCTCTAAAGCTCTCATAGAGAGAAGACAACAGATTCAAAAAACAGAATTTAAAACAAGAGCTATGAAAAACGAACTTAAAGCATTATATAAGCTTACCAGTAAATACATAAGAAATGACTACCAGAACTACAGAAAAAACATCCTACAAAGGCATTTAAAAACCACTGGGAGTATAAAGAAGGCTCGTAAGGAGCTACAAACACATACGACATGGATCGACAGCTTGGACAACCAAGGAAAAACATCTCATAACAGAAACGAAATCCTAAGAATAGCAACCGAATACTATAAAAACCTATACGACTCACCAACATTACAAAATGGAGCACAGAAAAAGGACGTGGAACAAACAAGTGACTGCAACATTCCGGAAGTAACACCAATAGATGAAATAGAGATACTAAATAATATCAAGAACCTAAAATCAGACAAAAGCCCAGGGCCCGACGGCATAACGAACGAGGTACTAAAACACGGAGCATCAATATTAAGTTACCCATTGTCGTTTTTATTTAATCGAATACTTGATACTGCTACCACACCATCACAATGGTCAAATTCAAACATAATATTAATATACAAGAAGGGTAACCCAAATAATATCTCAAATTACAGACCTATAAGTCTATTGCCAAGCCTCTACAAATTATTTTCGTCAACAATAGAAAAACGGATAAGCTCTACCGCACAAAAACAACAATCGGTTGAACAAGCAGGCTTCCGCAAGGGTTTCTCTACAGTCGACCACATACATACTCTAGAGCTACTGATAGAGAAATACCAAGAACAGCAGAGACCACTATATGTTGCCTTTGTCGATTACCAAAAAGCCTTTGACACATTAATACACTCAAGTATTTGGGAAGCGCTTAGTCTACAAAACGTGCACACACGCTATATCGAGGTTCTGAAGAATGTTTACGAAAAATGCACTAGTAAGGTAAAATTAGAAACCTCAGGCCCACAAATTGCAATAAAAAGAGGGGTAAGACAAGGAGACCCGCTATCTCCTACACTTTTCATCTCTGTGTTGGAAAATGTGTTTAGACAACTAGACTGGAATCGACGCGGCATATTTATAAAAGGCACCTATTTTAACCACCTAAGGTTCGCAGACGACATAGTCATAGTATCAGAAAGCTCTAGCCAACTACAACACATGATTACTACACTTCACTCTGCAAGTATACAGGTGGGCCTCGAGATGAACTCGTCAAAAACAAAAATTATGACCAACAGCATACAGAAACCTATAAACGCTAACAAAATACCACTTGATTATGTAAATGAATATGTGTACTTAGGAAAACAAATTTCATTTGCCAAAAATAGCAATTTAATGGAAGTTGAACGAAGAGTCAAACAAACATGGAACAAATACTGGAACTTAAAGGAAGTATTTAAAAGTGACCTCCCAGTAGAGTTGAAGAAAAAGGTAATGGACTCAAACCTCCTCCCATGCCTAACATACGCATGCCAGACTTGGAAATATAACAACTCTGTCAAGAACAAAATCACCACATGCCAAAGGGGAATGGAGCGCAGTATGCTTAACATAAAAAAACAGCAAAGAGTCCGTCACCAAAAAATTAGATCTACATCGAAAGCAATCGATGCCCTTACACACGCACTCAAACTTAAGTGGAAGTGGGCAGGCCATGTTGCAAGACTGCAGAGCAATAGATGGGCCAAAAAGATGACTTCTTGGACAGGACCGGTTGGCAAACGCAAACGAGGAAGACCACATACTCGCTGGGAGGACGAGATCGTGCGCATAGCTGGATCACGCTGGATGGACGTAGCGAAAGACAGAGAAAGATGGCAATCTCTGGAGGAGGCCTTCACCTCAGGGGTTCTCATATAAAACCATTTTAATTTTTTTTTATATTATGCAATAGCTAATTCTCATTGTATTAAGAGAAATATAAGGCTTTTTTATTTTTTTATTATTTATAATTGTGTGTAAATATGAGGTAGGTAATTTTTTATAGAATGAAAAGTATTTATATAGTTCTTTGCATAAGAAATTTTGGGGACTTGACGGAGTTTTGCTATTAACAATCCGTGAAATTAACTGGCTAATGGCTATTTTTATAGGCACATAAACTGGCTATCTTTATGGGCACCTCAAACAGTTTGCAAGAGTCTTGATTCAATGTACAGTTGGTCCATTATGATCCCCTGTTCTTCAAATTGACGTCAACACAGTAAAGTTTGCTTGATAAGGCCTCAAGTCCCATGAAAATTAGTCGGTAAACTTGATTCGGTCTGGCCACAAAAATCTATTGCGTATTAGAAATTAATTGTCACTTGCTATAACGGAACATCGTGAGGAAACCTGCATGCCTGAGACTTCTCCATAAAGTGTTTGAAGGTGTGTTAAGTCTGCCAACCCGCTAGTCAGTTCCTTGAGGCAAGGATCGCTAAAAAATAATTTTATATAGGTACTAAAGAAATGAATTTTAAAAACAGCAGTTTCTGATTGTAATCAGTCGGCACATTTTATTCTTAAACGGATTTTATATTAGGTCCATCGTCTGAAATTCCATGAAGCGAATACAGTAAGTAGATTAGTCGTTTCTGTTAATCCTAGCGTACTAATAAGGCTAATGACTTCCTATTAATACGCTTATTAGTTACGGCATGCATTACATAAGGGATGTACCTTGATGTACCATGGAATGGCAATAGCCTGATAGCTGAGGTGATAGACCCAACCCATAAATTGTACTATTGACAATCACGAAGCTTCAATAGCTAAACGGTTAAGGTGGTCAACTAGCAACCGTAAAGTTGTGAGTTCAAACCTTCGATCAATATTGTTGATAATTTTTTGACTTTCGCTGTATGGATTTAATATATCAACATAGACGAATTGAATAATTAAATACCGTTTATTGAAGCTGGTTAAAATCCTACTCAACCAAAATTTATATAGGACCACAGACTGCGCAAGCTTTTGCTACCAAATGAAAAAAATAAATAATTAAATTGGTTCACAATGGGCGACGAAAAAACAACTGAAAAAAATAGTCGAATTGAAAACCTCTTCATTTTTAAAGTCGGTTATCAAAGTTAGAAGTGAATTTATATGATTCGTATAAAAAATACCTTCTAAAACATCATGGTAAACTGTATTACCTACTGAACTATAATTTAGTTGTACAAAGTTTAAATGACAAACCAGACAAACTACCCCAATCAATCGCAAAAACATATCCGTATGACATTTCCTAATCACGACATAATCACAATCAAGCTGATATATCAGTTCCTGTGATTAGCTAACCCGTATGAATCCCACCAATCGCTAATGCTAAGATCTGGAGCCACAAGGTCGTGAAGGCAGACATCCTGGCGCCGGAGTGGGTGGACCGTCTGACATCATACAAGGACATTACAGAAAATTATGTCCGCAAAATAGTTGTAAATAATAGAGAAAGAAGATTTGTTGTAGCTAACAGATGGGTGGGTATGTGTGTAGGTGAAAGCTATTTGGTACGTCATACTTTGTCTGACTTATAAAGTACTAGCTTCCGCCCGCGGCTTCGCCCGCGTTTTCCGGGATAAAAAGTAGCCTATGTGTTATTCCAGACTATAATCTACCTGTGTACCAAATGTCATCCAAAAATCCGTCCAGCCATTTCAGCGCGAAGAAGTAACAAACATACACACACACGCACAAACTTTTGCATTTATAATATTAGTGTGATAGTGTGATTCTTGCGTAAGGATTGGTAGAGAATTTATTAAAAACTAGCTTCGCATTTTACGAGAACTAGTTAATGTACCCGGTTAAAAATAATTCGAAGTGTTAACCTGGATTAATACTAAGAATACCTTTTACCTGGTCTATTTTTGTGTTAAAAACGCCCTTGAGTGCGGCAGTTACAACCAAAAGAATTTAACAATGGAACCGCCATAAGACGTAAGCGACGTTGAACTACTGCCGAACAACATACACTGTGGCGTATAACCTTACTAAGTGGAATTGTTTTATTCGTAAAGTGTCTGCGCCATGTTCGTTACATTGACCTACAGATATTTTGGCAACGAACTGAAATACATATCAATGTTTTGGACGCAATAAAACCAACCAAGGTCTCCATGTCCAAGCCGAAAACGTTTCTGCATCATGGCTTCTGGTACTCGGCCAAATAGATGTCTATATCTAATGTCGGCCTTTTTAGGGTTCCGTACCAAAATGGTAAAAAAGGATCCCTTATGGTGTGACTTCGTCTGTCTGTCTGTCTGTCACACCTGCTTATTTCAGCAACTACTTATGCTATCAACTTGAAATTTGGAACAGTTATAAAGAATGCTTGTTAAACTTTATTGCAAATGAAAAAAGTGCAAAAATATTTTATTTTCATTGCAAAAGGGGCCGGAGTGGGGGTCCGAAATTTTAAAGTGGGGTAACTAGGTCAAGTGTCATATCATATAAAAGGGCTTGATTTGCACATTTCAAAATATATTTTTATTTTATTTTATGTCTCACAGTTTTCGAAATATGATGAAAAATTACCAAAAAAATACCATTCCCCCCCCCTTATCTCCGAAGTTTGCGGCGCGAAAAATTTGAAATAATTAGAGTTGATAGGAATTGACCCAAATATGGCACAAAAATAAAACGATGTTCCTAACTAGTACAGTTTTTTCAAAATCATCAAAATTCCTTCACAAACAAACGCACGAGTAGGTACGACTCGCACTTGGCCGGTTTTTTTTTGTGTGGGCGGCCTAATACATTATTGTGATATGCTATATTGTTGGATAACTGAAGCTTACGCTGGTAAGTACTGTAATAGATAGGATGCTTATTCTAGGACTAAATATCATCTTGAAAAAAAAAATATAAGGTCGGCAGAACAATGCTGCGGTTCGGAATACATGACACGAGTAGGTACCTAAGCCCGCGACCATTGGGTCGCGGGCTTGGGTACCTACTCGTGTCGTGTATTTTCATTTTATACTGACTTACTACGTAGTGAGGGGCTCGTGGCTAAATGACAGCCGCGCTGATCGATCGATCTGCGAGGTTAAGCTGCGCTTGCCGCGGTCTGTCCTTGGATGGGTGACCGTTCTTTACACATCGAGACCCCTCCGTGCCTCGGAGAGCACGTTAAGCAGTCGGTCCCGGTTGTCATATGAATATCTTTGACAATCGTTACGGGTAGTCAGAAGCCCTAAAAGTCTGACAGCTGGTCTAACATTCGAATACCTACCGGTATTACCCATTAATTGGGTTGTGGAGGTCAGATGGCAGTCGCTCTACGTAAAATATTGATATTCAGCCGAAACTAGTTAAACTGGAAGCCGACCCCAATATAATTTGGGAAAAGGCTAGGCAGATGACTGACTTACTACGTAGTGAGTATTGTGACTAATTAATACGGAAACAGATGATGTGTGAAACAACCCCCCTGCTCAACTAAATAATGAAATACTTCTTATACCCCCAACAGAGGCGTAAAGGTTAATCTTTTTTACAACACTATGACCTCAGATCATAGAAACAAGGGAGATGTGCCATGGCGCTATCGAGCTTGATGCCTGATTTTGAGCAAATTGCTCATACTAAAAACGTACGCGCTGGCGACGAACCGAACACGATCGATGGTATAAATACAGTGTTTTAGTTTAGTGCTAGTGTTGAGTGACGATTAACAGTGTTAGATTGAGGGTGTGCGGAATGTTCAATGCGTGGGAGATCTTTTTAATCACAAGGAGCGCTTAATTATGCGCGTAATTGTGTCGAAAAATGTACTAAAAGTGGCATCAGTTGTTCCCGTACTAATTTGCTATGATGGCATATCTCCTTGTTTCTATGATCTGAGACTATGACATAGGTATAAACTCGTACGTAAAAGTCATTCAAATAAAGACGTACAACACTTTGTGTTAGCGGTCATCCGTAGGGCTAGTTTTCTACGACATTTATTGTTCATAAAATAAATCTAATGGAAACTTTACGTTTATGAACGGTTTTAGTACAATAAAGTACCTACTTACTAAAATAATAATAATAATATCAGCCCTGTATAGAAACTGTCCCACTGCTGGGCACGGGCCTCCTCTCAGAATGAGAGGGGATAGGCCATAGTCCACCACGCTGGCCAAGTGCGGGTTGGCAGACTTCACACACCTTCAAGAACTTTATGGGGAACTCACAGGCATGCAGGTTTCCTCACGATGTTTTCCTTCACCGTTAAAGCAAGTGATAATTAATTTCTAATACGCACATGACTTCGAAAAATCAGCGGTGCGTGCCTCGGGATCGAACTCGAACCATTCGCCGTGGGAGGCACATGGTTAAACCACTAGGCTATCACTAACCTACCTACTATAAAATTAAAATGTCTTTTATTTTTGTTTTTGTAAATAAAAAAATTTGGTAATGCTGAGACATTCAGTTATTGGAGAAATAGTCCAAACTTTTGTATTTATAATATTAGTAGGTATAGACTAGCTTCCGCCCGCGGCTTTGCCCGCGTTTTGGGATAAAAAGTAGTCTATGATTGTGTTATTCTGATGTATAACTAAGCTAGGTATACCTATATTACTGAAAAGTTTCATTAAAATCCGTTCAGTAGTTTTTGCGTGAAAGAGTAACAAACATCCATACATACATCTATCCATATATCCATCCATCCTCACAAACTTTCGCATTTATAATATTATTATCTAGACTAAATGTGGAAGTTAAATGTCATTTCATATCTCCGTTTGCCGTTGGCAACACTGAAATGCCCAATAGCTATTTGCAGTTAAAAGCAAAAGCAAGGATGTTCCCGTTTCTAAAAGCGAACGTCCCAAAAATAAAGTCCATGACTTTGTCAGTGGATTAAACTATACAATAATGGGAATTTCCCTAATGTTACTGTCTGTGGAAAGTACATGAGATGCTATTTGGTTGTCACGCGAGGACCTAATCTGTGTAATGGGATAATTTGCACTGAATTACAATTTGCAAATATATTATACGACCTCAAATTTTAGGACATTGACCTTGATTTTGTTGAGTACTGACTAAGCTAAACTATTGCCTACTCTCACTTGGGAATATGATAAGATAGATATAGGTAGGTACTTAGAATATGAACTGAAACATATACATATATGTAGTCTGAAATTACGAGTATATAAATAATCACCGTGGGAGAGCCATGCTTCGGCACGAAGCATTTATTTTAAGAGTCATTTCACATACAAGACATCAGACAAGGATATAACTATTTGAGTAGCAATAGATCGAGATGACATGTCGTAAACGATTTTGATATGAAACATGAGTTTACATTAAGTATTATAGCTTGTTTGTGTAGGTAAAATAAATACAAGGAGAATTAATGTAGGTACATGAAGTCTTCTTTTTACTAGGCTTCTAAGAGTCATAGCGTGATATTAAATAACTTATATTATTCTTCATAAATCTGGCTACTATATACAAAAATATATTTTCGAATTCGACTGGTAGTTCCAGAGATTAGTGCGTTCAAACAAACAAACAATATGGTAAAAATCATTTGATGATATAATTATAGTCGTCATGACAGTTGGCGACGATTGTTGTACCCTCAGATCATAGAAACAAGGGAGATGTGCAAAGGCGCTATTGAGCTTGATGCTTTAATTTGCCCACATTGGGCGTAGTACAAAAGTAAACGCCGGCGACGAACCGAACACGATCGATGATATAAATACAGTGTTTTAGTTTAGTGCTAGTGTTGAGTGACGATTAAGAGTGTTAGATTGAGGGTGTGCGGAATTTTTAATGTATGGGAGATCTTTATATTCACGGGGGGCGCTTGAAATTGTGTTGAAAAATTTACTAAAAGTGGCGGCAGTTGTTCCCGTACTAATTTGCTCTGATGGCATATCTTCTTGTTTCTATGATCTGAAGTTGTACCTATATGGTGGACTCATTCGTTATAACTTTATCTCCAATATCAAGCATCTTCTATATGTATGGTAATATATTCCTTGTCATATTTTATCAACATAATATTTATGTATATAAAAGATAATTCTCCTAGTAGAAAATTATTTGTGTAAACATACCGCATATTTTATTTATCTAACCATCTGAAAAAGAGACATCGTTCTGATATTTCCTTGTGTTTGTTTCCAAAAAGGCTGTTCTAACGGTTTTTCAAACGAAAACATACCGCATTTTTCCTTTAAGGCATTTGTTTATCATGACTGGAGGGGAAAAGTGATCAAATACTACATTTTTAAAATATATACTTACCATGAGATTTCTCATTTATTTTTGGTAAGTTACGTATGAGTGGATGGTTATAAAAATATATAAATGTAATAATTACTTATTGTGTTTGTGGCAACAGTTTTTTAAATAAACAAAGCTTTTCTATATGTCACAAAATAATAATTGTATACGACGAAGTTATTAAATATATAAGTGATTCTCAAAAATCATATGACCCGAGCGGGATTTGAACCCGCGACCTCTGCCGAACCGTGGCTAGTGCTCTGAACCAACTGAGCTACCGGGTCCCGCCCGACTCATCTGAAATTTGAGACCCCTTTGTAATACGCTTCTTAGGAGCGTTTGGCGACATCTATCGGAAAACTTATGCAGTATTTCCAACTCAATGCCAATTACTTTGCAGTTATCGGACGTCGATGCGATATCACCATCTATACATTATAAATGTTTTTTTTTTTTTTTTTTTTGTGAATTTGAAACATGTCAAAGCCATGTTATGCTTTTATTAAGTTATTAAATATATAAGTGATTCTCAAATTTAATAACTTAATAAAAGCATAACATGGCTTTGACATGTTTCAAATTCACAAAAAAAAAAAAAAAAATACATTTATAATGTATAGATGGTGATATCGCATCGACGTCCGATAACTGCAAAGTAATTGGCATTGAGTTGGAAATACTGCATAAGTTTTCCGATAGATGTCGCCAAACGCTCCTAAGAAGCGTATTACAAAGGGGTCTCAAATTTCAGATGAGTCGGGCGGGACCCGGTAGCTCAGTTGGTTCAGAGCACTAGCCACGGTTCGGCAGAGGTCGCGGGTTCACCCGCTCGGGTCATATGATTTTTGAGAATCACTTATATATTTAATAACTTAATAAAAGCATAACATGGCTTTGACATGTTTCAAATTCACAAAAAAAAAAAAAAAAAAAATACATTTATAATGTATACGACGAAGCTTCATTTATCGAGAAAGATGCAGCGTGCAGACAGACAGACAGACAGACAGCTTGTCGGTCAAAGATGTCGGTCATCTGAATATCGTATCTGTTGACATCGCTCAAGTGTCAGAATAACTGAAGGATGAAATACGACAGTTACATGTTTGTTTACTGTTTTTGGTGTAATTGAGTCAATCAAGCAAGCTGTCTGTGATCATCAATAATATTAAAAAATAGCTTAACCTTCTTGGTGATCATGAATAATTCTGACGTATGTTATCGTAAATGTAAGCATATTTTGAGTCTAAAATACAACAGTCCTAGAACACTTTGATAAAATTTTATACAATTTACGCATTTTAAAAAATACAGAGAAATAAATAAAGTCTGTAAGTAATTTATATAAATATTGAATAGCAAACGTACCTATAATTTACATTTAAATTATGCTTACATTTACGATACCATACCTCAAAATTATTCATGATTGGCTCACTGATAGTAAATGATCAACGCCACTAGACATCTGCAATACCAAAGGCATTGCAGGTCCACCCTAGAGATCAAGTTGACATGTATCATGTGCCTGTAATTAGGTACACCGGCACTCATACCCTTTAAGGCGCTGATAACTGCCAACGGCCTTGAGTGATTTGGGTGGTATAGCTTGAGTGTTCTGCGCTGAGCTCAAGCAACGCGACATACGTCTACCGAGCAATACGACTCGCCCATCAAGGAGCGCGCTGTGCCGAATTAGACGTATTATTACTTTTTAGTAGATATCTAAAATATAAAATAAAAATAAAGTAACAGGCAATATTATAGGTAGTAACATAGTCTTTTCACACAAACCAAATCATGAAAATATCTTAAGCGATTTGAAAGTAATTACGTTTTTATGTTTTGCGTAGACAGTAATTCATGAATTTATTTCATTAAGTATTTTACTACAATAGTTAAATATTCACAGGTACGATTGATGTATATAATGTTCTAGTTTAACATTAAAAAAATGCACAACTGACCTGCATTATTTGACGGCAAAATAAGAGATATAAAACTTGAGATTTACGGCCGTTACCATTTACCGTCGCCTTAAGCTACTGGTATGACAAAATACATTGAGAATGTGTTGTCGCCGTTATTGGTTGACCAAAATTCGGCAATACGCCAAATGCGGCATAATTTCCGCCTGATGAGTCAAAAGTAAGTTCAAAACAGACGTAATAGTGCCGTATAAGTTTGACTTCGTGTGTCGTATACAATATTTTTCACGAAATAAAATGAATACAATCTGTTACCAAACAATTTACAAGAAATCCAGCTACCTGATTTATTTATCACTCAAATCGGTTCGGATACGGTTATTGTGATGCTGTGAACCGATGATGGCCGCATCGTAATACACAATACAAATGCAACATCTTCGCCCGTCGGATGACGTCAAAATGACGGAACCGACTTCCTATATAGATTGTGCAGACTCCCTGACTATAAAAGGTGAATAATAATGTGTGGGCTAGTTATGACTATTGTGTGGATTATAAAGGGAAATAAAGACATTACAACACGTTCGGTCCCCTACATTTTTTTAACAACCTAAATGACCAACATCTTTCTATTCGATTTCTATGTTAGGGTTAGTATTCTCCCTAATAGATTCGTCACATGTCCATCTATCTATCTGTCTGTTTGTCTGTCAAATCCTCGTAAAATCTACAGGCTTAAAACAATTTGTATGAATCTTCGTAGTTGGTTGTCTTATATAAATCGCCATAGAGGCGTGTAGTTAAATAACAACAATAATAAATTCTACTACAATAATTCTATACAAATATCAACCAACAAAATCTTGTTAGACAACCCATGAATAAACACAGATTTATGGTGAATCTTTAGGAAACAATAAACAACTTGATAATATTTCATGGCTACCATAAAACTTGTAAGAAACACATAAATATTTGTGAGAAATCACATAAAATGTGAGACATTGCTGCATTGTAACAGAAAGAATATCGAAATACTAGACTTTTCAAATATATATTGGAAACGTACGTAGTACCTACGTCTTTTTCGACAGTTTTCTCCCGCTAAGGATGAAAACTGCAACTCTGAAACGATTCTTTTACAATTGTCTCTGTGTGCCGATCACGAGTTATTTTGACGTATGGTATCGTTAATGTAAGCATAATTTGAATCTAAAATACAACAGTCCTAGAACATTTTGATAATATTTAATACAATTTGCACATTTTAAAAAATACAGAGAAATTCATTAAGTATTTAATTTAAATAAGTATTTTGTAGGTAGCAAACATATTTTCAATTCAAAATATGCTTACATTTACGATACCATACGTCAAAATAACTCGTGCTCGGCCCATTGAACTACATACCGAAGTCATATAAATCGTTTTCAAGGAAATGTCTGGTCTCCAGTTTTATCTAAGTATATCCAGTTTTATCCAGTTCATGTCACCAATGAACGTTTTACCGATAGAACGTTTTGTCGACAAACTATTCGCCGACGAAGAACGTCTCGAGATAATATTTTAACGGCATACGTTTCAAATAGATATCAGATAGACAAAGATAAATAAAAAAAAATCTTGCTGGGGTTTATAAAAAGTAGGCGTTTATTTATGCAAATATTATAAAGCTGAAGAGTTTGTTTGTTTGAGCGCGCTTATCTCTAGAACCACCAGTCGGATTCGCAAAAATCTTTTTGTATATCATAGCCAGATTCATGAGGAATAGTATAGACTATTTAAAAACACGCAACGACCCCCAGGAGCCTAGAAATTGGGGTAAAGCAGCGGGGAACAGCTAGTAAAAAATAAAAAGGAAGAGTATTTACGGTCGCACGTGCCTCGAACTATCAGTGAACTAAGTTTCACAAATTGTTCAAGCGCTTGACAGCGCTTGATAGTTCTTCGTTCTCAATCGCGCAAAAAAAACGTCGTCTACATTTTACAACCCTCGACATTAGATGCATTAGGCAGCCCCGGATCTTGAATTATTTCGAGGCACGGCAAAAACTGAAAAATGCCGCCCCCGCCCGACAATATTATTTTACCTTTATCATCATTCCAGCCATAACACGCCCACTGATGCTGATGGACATAGGGCTCCTACAAAGAACGTCACAACGACCGGTCTAACGCTGCCCTTTGCGATTACTACGCTCGGTAGACGAATACACTACTCAGTGTATTCGTCTACCAAGCTTGAATATGCCGCCCTCTGAATTTGCCGCCCGGGGCATGGGTCCCGGCTAGCCCCCCCCTAGATCCGGGGCTGGCATTAGGTCGTAGATATCTACGAAACTTAAGGTTTATAACTTGATTTCATTAACTTATGTATTTCCTTAGTGAATAGAGATAGGAAAACCAAAGTCAGTGGGTTCGAAAGAGAAACGGAAGCTCTGTGCAAAAAGTGATTTTGGGTGGATGTGTACATCCAACACGATGCCTCTGATTTCGAGAACTATCAACGAAAAAGACACATTATTATTTTAATACAGAGACAAAACAGTACCCCTATCATGAGTTTTTTTGACGTATAGTATCGTTATCGTAAGCATATTTTGAATTGAAAATACACGTTTGTTACACAATATTTATATAAATTAAATACTTAATTAATTTCTCTGTATTTTTTAAAATGTACAAATTGTATAAAATTTTATCAAAATGTTCCAGGACTGCTGTATTTTAAATTCAAAATATGCTTACGTTAACGAAACTATACGACAAAAAAACTCATGATAGGGGTACTGACATGTGAGTAGGTATAATAACGTGTCAAAACAGAACAAACATACCTCAATAGGTATTGAGTGAAGTGCAATGAATCGTTCAGGTTTCACGTGTTTTATGCAAATAAAATATTCAGGGTGGAAAGATACAGGTAAATGTCGTGAGAAACGTTTCTGTTTATGATTGGAAATTTTACGGATGTCTCCGTAATGGGTTATGCCCGCAGTTAAGTAGTGGACAGCAAGAGGTAGGTATGTAGGTATACTTAATGATAATGTTGATAATGGTTCGTTGAACTCGCAAACCCCGAATTACCGTCAAGTCATCAATAATACCTATGTGATGGATTATATATATCAGCATATAATGTGCCTACTTTTGGGATTTATGCCTCCTTTCTGTGAGAGGGAACGGACCGTAATCCACTACGTGGGCCCAGATGAAGTTATGCCGCTTTGAGCACCCTTAAGAAAACTTACCTTCACGAACATTATCTCTCTTACTTATAGACGATGATCAAATTAAACAGCTCTTAAGTCAATAAATTGTCATCTCTATTCATTGTCGTACAAATGACAAGGATAGTCGTAGATATATTTAATCAGTGGTTAAAGATAAGAGACGTGTTAAGTAAGGAGGTAAGTCGATTAAATGGCTCTCACACGTAGTAGTGTAGTAGTCTCCAATGAAAATGTTACCCTATTCGAATAGAACGATAATAATGGTAGATAATAACCATTTCTACCTATCGGTTTCGAACCATTACATCGTGCTACATGTTCTTTATAAACGACACTTCTCTCTAATAGCCTCAATAGGTTTCCAATATTCATAGATTTTATCAAGTAAAGCAAACTGGTAAAATTAGCCATTAGCCATGCCTAAACAGGTGCGATGATATCGGTCGATAATATCGCATGCGTTATTGCGATAATGCGTCCCTGTCTTGTCCATACAGCTGCGTTTTTATCGTCCGATATATCCAACATGTCTGTGTTACTGCGATAATCGCGTTGTTATAATTATCGCAGCAGTGTGTAAGATCGCGTGCATCCTAACATAAAATGTACTAAAAATATATCGTAATATCACAGCCGGCCTAGCATGACCACGATAGAAACGGGTTTTGTCTACATAGAAATAGACAAAGTGACAGATTGTAGAAACATTTCTACCGTTTCATTCATAAAACGTAGAAATGTTTCTACAATCTGTCACTTTGTCTATTTCTATGTAGACAAAACCCGTTTCTATCGTGGTCATGCTAGGCCGGCAGGACGCAATAACTCAAGCTTTCTACTTGTATCGTGCAGTTTATTGCAGCAGTGTGTCTGTACCTAATAGAACAAATATTGCACTTGCAATATTATCGATTATGAGTTGGAAGAGCTCCTGGCTAAATAAAAGCTACATTATTCAATCAGAGGTTCACTATTCAATGAGAAGTTAAACTGCGCTTGCCGATTCCTTTACACATCGCGATAACTCCGTGTAGTAACCAAAAATAATTATGTACTTATTCTCTTCACAAATAAATAAGGTATCTATATCATTCCTTGTGATACTTACGGTACCCTTAAAAACGTATTTAAACGTTACTACGATTAATCACAAAAAGATTTCAATGAAAACTCGTTGTAAGGGAAAATAAAAGAGGATCCTTACATGAGGACATTTAGGATTAAAACGATTAAGACCCATTCGGGAACCTAGTGGCCCATGGATTTATATCAAAAGAGGTTTTATCCAGTATCTTCGGGTTTTGCTATCGTAGACTGTTTTGTGAATACTTGGTAACGAGTTTCTTTGGTAAATATCTTAAAATAGTTTAAAACAAAGTCGCTTTTCGTGTATCGTCTGTTTGTCTGCTTAGTTCTTCTAAACTACGTAAGGGATTTTAGGCGAAAATTTATTCCGGGAGGTTAATATATTTATTCCGTCAATATTTAACTTAGATAAAGCACACTAATCTCACAGAATAACATAGCATTTGGTAGAATCCAGTAGTTTAATAAAAACAAAACATAGTTTACAAGTCCAAACATGATGTAGTGACTTCCAAACTTACTGCCGACCCTTTGGAATATGCTTAAAGCGCCATCTATCAAAAGTTTTGGGTAGCTTTCCACCTAATATGATTATTGAAGGGTTACGTAAAACCATATTTCTGTACCTTCAGTGAAAAGTGATACATGTCGACCCAGATCGGTTTTTATATTCTCTGATTAAACTTATTAAAAAAAATTAACTTAATTTCTATCTTATCCCCGTTGTTATAAGATTAAAAATGAATGAGATTTTTTTGTGTATATTGATATAAGTAAGCAATTTTTTATTGAAATTATTGTGTAAAATAATACTTTTTGATTCATACCAAAGTGAACCGAACCGATCTTAATATTTCTAAAATGTATTTTAATACGACTCGAGTTACCACATCTTACGCGAACTGAAAGCTTTTACTTCAATTAATCCAAAGTGATACAAATGAAATCCTATCACAAAACTTAAAAAAATTGAAACAATACATTCTAGTGAATATTTACGTAGGAATTTTAAATAAAACAATGAAAAAAGGTTGCTGATAAACAAAATGATCATAATTAGTTTTACGACTTTTTCTCACAACAACTATTTGCAGGCAAAACATGCCAAAACACAAGCCTTATAACATTTCACACAAAACGGTAACTAAATGTGTAAAATAATTCATTTCATTATAGATTTAAATACACAAAAATAAGCAAAGAAAACTATAGTGTACGGTGATATAACTGGCTATTTTTACTAATTACTTAAATTCCGTGCAATAGTATATTATGCAATTAGTGAATAAAGGACGGATTTAAAGCGAGGGCCATAGATGAATCACGAGCTAGTGAAGGATTCTAACGATTGAATCACGACCGTAGGGAGTGATTCATGATGATTGAATCACGAGCGTAGCGAGTGATTCAAGTATTAGAATCCTGAGCGACGCGAGCGATTCATGGCCCTCGATATAAATCCGTTTTATTCAAGAGTTGCATACTATACTTTATACCATGACTACGAGAAAAAGAAAGATTTAAGTGAAAATATACATATAATGAAGAAAAAGTAAAGTTAAATTGGCTTTGATGTAAACCAGCCGTGATTTTTTGGGTAGCAAGCTTTCCACCTTTCCACTATATCGGCCGCCCTCTCTTTCACAAACTCAGGTGTTAACACATCTTCATCACTAGAATGCATTTTTAATCGATTAGAACAACACTAAACAAACACAAAATTAAAGATTAAAGTAACACTAAACTTTGTGTTCGTACAACTTACAGTATTCAAAATAGCGCCAATTTACTAAGGACAGCAAAGAACACAAAACAGTTTTTATTCTAATGCTAAACTCCTTGTCGAAAATGTCGACCAATCAAATTGAATTTAGAACACATCAATATAGGTCGAATACACAGATTACACTTACACTAGATACGGCAAGCCACGACCAAGCGTGCCCTGCATGTTCGACTGTTCGTACTAAAAAAAGTCTGTTAGCTCAGTGACGCTTAGTGATTGAAACAATTCTGTTTACTCTGAGCACATCACTAAATGGCTGGGGTGAAGTTATCGTAGGTATGAAAAAGATGACACGTTCGGTTTTCATACAATCTAATAACGTGCCGCATCTAGCATAGGTTCTTTAAATCTGTGGTCGAATACATTGGTGTGTTCCATTTTCAAACATCAAAACAGTGAGTAAAAGTGCTTTTTATTCACTGTTTTCAGTGAATAAAATAAGCTTTTTAGAGGGGGAATGGTATAAAATAATATATTCAAACCAAGCTCTTTATAATCTTTATAATATTATCTACACATACCACATATCGTTTTTTATTTTAGAACGTTAGAAAAATAACGAGATTTTTTTAAATCTTTAACCTTAAATTACTCAAAACTATGATTTTTCACTTATATCACTTTTCACTGAAGGTACAGATTTTTGATATTGACCGATATATCAAAAATATGCTACAAGCCGAGCTGATCGATCGATCTGCGAGATTAAGGGGATGGGTGACCATTCTTTACACGAGACTTTCCTCGGAGAGCACGACAGTTGGTCCCGGTTGTCATACCTACGATCGTCACAAATATTTATGTAATAAAGATGATTTTTGCCGCATACTTTATGTTATTTGGACGCATAGTTTAAGAGATAACACGATATTATTATCAACGTGCGACTGTAAACTAAACTTAATCCGCGAGAAGCCGGGGCGGATCAGTTAGTGGGTAATAAAAAAAACTTTCATACGAATTATTGGAACTTCATTCCTGACGGGGGTCCCTTCACACACGTTTTTTTTAAAAATTATATTCAGCTATGATTTTATAAATATATAATTAAGTGTTCATGGACTTTCGTTGCTGATCGTACCTATCTTTTAAGGCGTAATATTATAACCCAGAGGAGCTGGATGATTCCCAAGCCTAGAAAATATTCTTTAATTTTCATTATTTTCATTATCTATCAGTTTAACCCTTCGGCGAAACAGACTGATTGAAATATAAAAAAAAAGTTCCTTTATTTAGTAATTAGGTATTTTGTTTTCCTGTTTAATAATTAGAAAAAATTATAGGCACCAAGTCTAAAACCATGTTTCTATTGTATTCGATGAGCAAGTAAATATTTTTCTAGCTCTAAAAAAAATAAAAAATGACCTTTAAAATATTAACACAGTTCTCTGTTCCTAATTAAACGGTGTACCTAACAAGATAAAAACGTAAATACCTTCCTGTTAATATTATAAATCCGGTTTTATTAAGACATTCATTATTTTTCATACAATTTTGGGCTGGTAAGGACTTTTTCTTTCTTCTTACAAAAAAATTAGCAAATGTAAAGGATAATGATACATGGATACCTACTATTATTAGTTTATTAACCTGTAAGCTACTCGTAACATCCCACTGGCTGGCAAAGAACAACATTAACATTGGCAAAGATCAACATTTTTCGTGATCGGCCCATTGTTCTTATCCACAGAATTATAACAAATCTAATACGCCAACACAACACGTGACAAACTTTCTTGATATTTGTATACAGATTTATAACATAATATTTTCCTGGAGGTAACTTGAATCTCTCTGCGCCGCCTGTCGGTTTGTTTAGATTACCTACCTACATCGCAGAGTGGATGCTGTGTACTCAATGTCTTTGTAACGTGAAATATTGAATTATTGATGGTTTGAAGTTTCATGTGACATTTCGACTAAACTAATATTAGAGAATTGCTATCTTTTTCTAACGAACAGCACGAGAGAAGGACAAGTGGCGTTTTAGTGGTGTCAAACTAAATTACATCTTGATTTGAATGAACTTCAGCGTCTTATAAGGCGAATCACACACCTTGCCGCGGTACGCTGCGGGGTGCGTGGCGACGGAACAAAAGCCCCGCGCGTGAATGCGTTTTCAGTGTGTTGCACTACGCGTGATTTCTATACAAATACAGAGGGCCTAGCACGAACGATTTTGATGTTGCGTATCGTAAACGTAAGCATATTTTGAATTGAAGACACACGTTTGCTACACAATATTTATATAAACTAAATACTTTATTTAAATCTCCGTATTTATTAAATTGCGCAAATTGTAATGTTCTATGACTGTTGTATTTTAGATTCGAAATTCGCTTGCGTTTACGATTCGATAAGTCAAAATTATTCGTGCTAGGCCCACAGGTTGTACTTGCAAACAACGGAAGATCACGCACTCCCGCGGTACGCAGCGTGATGCGGTGCGTTGTGCGAATCGCCTTATTGTCACGTTCTGGCGTGTAGTCTGAAATTGTATGAACATTTTAGTCAAACTAAAGCCAGTTTTTATTTAGGTATGTCTTTTTCTTGTCTCATCCATAAAATAGCAATAGCCTAAATTAAGTTTAGTTGGTGCACAATAGAATCACCAGTGTCTGATACATCCCTCTACACTGCACACGGACTGCACCCGTCTGCCTGCCTATTCTTGCCTATTCTAATTTGCTTGCAAACGTTTGAGGGAAAATGTCACGGTGAGATTCTCGCGGTGATATCACGCCGCGTGTCGATACAAAATAGGAGGCTGGTGTGCTCCGGCTTAAAAATAACACTACACATGAATTCGAAAGCAAATTCATTTGTTTTTGAAGTAAGTCAACGCGAATCCTTCGAATTTCGAGGCGATGTTTAGATAAATTAATTAAACGGAATTTTAGAACAAATTATTTCAGTTCGGATGTCAAAGGCACTATCTTTCATTACAAATTGAAAAGTTTAAGCTATTTGTATTTTCACAGAAAATTGTGACGTTGTTGTCAACATCTATATATGTTGTTATCGTGGACATTATAATAATAAGCTCAACTAAATACCTTGACAAGTCTTGCTGATAAACATAAACGTTTATCTACCAACTATTTAATTGTTCCACATCATTTTTACATGCTGAAGTTTATTCAACTAGGTACACTCGACGCCATTGACGGTCAACCACTTTTCACCCTTATGTTCTTAGTAATAAAGGTGAAAAGTGGTCGACCGTCAATGGCGTCGAGTGTACATACATAAGTCGCGGACATACCTATATGCCTACTTACATACACACGGGTGAATACAGAACCTAAAAATATATTCACCTAATTAAGTCAGTACTTTTACGACACCCACAATCCCACAGGTTGTCATAAACTCATACGACAACCTTTTTCATGTAAACCGTAGTATGTTTCTTATTTGTATTATTGACTATAATAATATCGATAACGTATTCTATTGCTTCACCTTTTGTTAACAAAAATTGCCCAAAGATATTACAACCTTTGTCAGACCTCTCAGTGACGTCATTACAAATGTATTTTTATTCGTTTGTGGTACGATAGAAGAATATTTTTACTAGTTAGTGGTACTGCCATATTGGTTTACCTAAAGGTACAGTGATGGCGACGGCGACGGCTACCGAGCACAGCTGCTGTCGCCGAGTGCGAAGGGATACTAGTGGTTCTTATACATTTTTTTATGAAATTATACAGGGTTATTGAAAAAACAGCCTCTCAGGCCTATATTATTAGTAATATAGGCCTGAGAGGCTGTTTTTGATGATGATGATGATGTTAGCATCATAATAACAACTTTTGTTCTATGACTTTTAATAATTCATCTTTTATTTTCATACAAATTTAAAAATATTAACTGGCTTTTGCGCAGAAAGCGCGGAAACTCGTATATAGTTTAGGTACTTACTTCGAATTATTATTATGAATGACAGCGCACGGGAGACGTTACGTAATTTACTACAAAATAAATATCTAAAACGTGTACGGTAGTGCAACAAAAACTTGAGGGTCTATTTTTGTTAATGTATTGTTTTGTAAAAAGTCATAGAACAAAAGGTGTTTGTTATGTCATGAAAGGTTAGTATTCTACCAATAACCCTGTATTATGAAAATACATGGGTACCGAGCGCGGCGACACTTTCGCCAAGTGTCAGCGACAGCAAGCGACCGCAGCGGCACAGGACAAATGTACTGCCGGCCAAGCGTAACCACAATAGAAATGGGTTTTGTCTACAGAAGAATAGATAAAGTGACATATTGTAAAAAAATACTACCGTCCATTTTCATTAACGGGAACTTTTTTGGTATGCTTACAATGAAGAGAAAAAATGTTTCTATTCTATATCAGACAAAACTCTGATAAGCCAAGCACGCGCACGGGTTGCCGTGCCGCATGCTCGGGCAGTAGAGATAACGAGTATAGAAAGAACTTTGTCTATTCTTTGAATAGAGATAGAATTGGTCATGCTTAGCCAGCTGGAGGCGATAGGCTATAGCGTCAAATGCACCTTCATAAAATCTCATAGAAAATGTATAGGAAATAGGAACCACTCTCAGATCATAGAAACAAGGAGATATGCCATCATAGCAAATTAGTACCGGAACAACTAATGCCACTTTTAGTATATTTTTCGACACAATTACGCGCATAATTAAGCGCTCCTTGTGAATAAAAAGATCTCCCACGCATTAACATTCCGCACACCCTCAATCTAACACTGTTAATCGTCACTCAACACTAGCACTAAACTAAAACACTGTATTTAGTCGCCAGCGCGTACAATTTGCTCAAAATCAGGCATCAAGCTCGATAGCGCCTTGGCACATCTCCTTGTTTCTATGATCTGAGGAACCACCAGTCTCGCTTGCAGTCGACGACAGTGTAATCCTCACGGCGGAGTCTATAGTGGGTACGAGCCCCATATAACCATTATGTTTTTTTTTTAAGTGTGTGGAAAACGCACACGCATTTTATCCACCAAAAATCAGTTTTAAAATAGTTTGGGTTGAAAGCTTGGAGTTTTTGCGGACTTTAACTTAGAATTTATTGAGTGGTTTTAAACTCAGAATAATTATTCAAAGTCAAAGTTAAATAACTTTGAATTTGAATTCAATTAGGCCACTTACAGGTACTTTTGAATTGTCAACAAGTCGGTGAGTTAGATGAAGCTAGATTTAGATTTTGTATAGATTTAGATTTCTAGTCGTCTACATAACATATTTTACTAACAATTTACTAACAAAACGCTATTACAAACATTAAAGAACTCAATTTTAATTGAATTTTCGTTTTTGTTCTACAAAATCTACATTCTACAACAATGTGTACCCGGGTAGTGTTACATTATGATAATGGACCAAGTTGTCTATTGCTCTAAAACTGTTCTTGAAGCACTTAAAATCGTCTTGACTGAATTATTTTAATTAAAATATAAATATATGGTGTAATATACACATATTTGTTTTTAATTAGTGTATTAATATAGACTATTCTGAACTTAGCTATAGAGATGAGAATAGTCTTATACCTGCTCAAATCTCTCCATCGCTCTAGTTGCTGTAAGAAAACTAATTTTTGAGTTCAGCTCGCCTTTGTTACATAAAATATCAATAAATATTGTAGGTAGATATTTGTATTTGTGTGTGCAATTAAGAACATGAATATGAAACTAAAAGTCAATGAAAAAAAGTATATAAGGAATACTTAGGGAAATTATTTAAGTAACTTTTTGATACAATACTTGAATCACAGATAATATAATACTGCTTGAATTAAAGGAATCAGCAATATTACTGGTACATTATTAAATTAGAAACTTTTTATGGAACGGAGTAAAAACAGACTTACAAAAATGTAAACCCCAAGAATTCACACGTAATGTACAATTGTACGTCATTCATACATTCTTTAGGTACCTAAGTACTTAAACCAAACATACAAAGCTCGCACGCAAGAACGAAGTTCCTTGGTAAGACCACGGGGTCTCATCAGGAACAAAGGAACATTTGTTGAAATAACTCATAATAGATGGCGTTATATGTATGGATTTGTTATTTAAGTTTGTGTAAAATTGAGAACATGAAAAAATACATCATGAAAAATATTTGTTCAAATTTTGAAAAATCCTTTAAGCACGGAAAAATGTATAGCTCGAAGATAGCCCGCGCTAAATCGGTCACATTTCTTTGTATGAGATGAGGCATCTGTACGTATAATATTATATTATCTGTGGTAAGACCAACTAGCAGCGCTCTTTTGATTCACTATAATTAATTCGAAAACACTTGAACTTTCCTCGTGAATGCTTGTGAATGAATGCTGGCTGTGTGGAGGCACCTTTATGCGAAAAACGGTTTCGGAATTCGATGTTTTTGGTTAATTTATGCTTTTTTTATTTAATAAATAACTAGCGATTGAATTGAGAACCTCTTTCTCTTCGGAGTCAATTAAAAATATGTCTACAAACAATACAAGGTGTTGGAATAAATAATTTGTTTCTAATTAGGGTTTGTGCCTTTCTAAAAAGGACCAATCTATAATTTAAGTGAATTTTGTTGAATTAATAATTAGTTTTTACACAATTAAAAGTTCAAATATGCCTATTGACAGCTATAATTATGTATTTAAATGCGATTGTGGTTCAGTTAATAGAGAAGTTTGAGATAACTGTTTGTTGGTCTTGATTGTCGCGAAGGGATTCCAAAGACGTTTTTTTAGTATACTTGTAGTAATAACTTCAGTACCTAAATTAGTAGATCGTTTCATTTAAGTGCCGTGAAAGCACAAAGGTTAAAACACGCTATTCAAAGCATGAAGATATGAATTTGAAACCTAGCATGTACCACGTGACTCTTTCATCATAGGTAAGTACTTATTTTAAGTTTATCTTGGTTATCACTCATCATCATCATCTGCCTAGCCTTTTCCCAAATTATATTGGGGTCGGCTTCCAGTCTAACTAGTTTCAGCTGAATATCAATATTTTACGTCGAGCGACTGCCATCTGACCTCCATAACCCAATTAATGGGTAATACCGGTATTCGAATGTTAGACCAGCTGTCAGACTTTTAGGGCTTCTGACTACCCGTAACGATTGTCAAAGATATTCCTATGACAACCGGGACCGACTGCTTAACGTGCTCTCCGAGGCACGGAGGGGTCTCGATGTGTAAAGAACGGTCACCCATCCAAGGACTGACCGCGGCAAGCGCAGCTTAACCTCGCAGATCAATCGATCAGCGCGGCTGTCATTTAGCCACGAGCCCCCCCTTTATCTTGGTTATCACTGATATACGGTAAATGGAAACATCGTGAGGAAACCAAACCAGGCCTTACATAAAGAAAACATAAGTCTAAAATCGCTTATAATAATCATAGGTAACTTTTTAAGTTTATCTTACAGACATCACTGACGTAGAACTTTTAAAACTTTTGCCAATTGTACACATGATTGAAATTTTGTAGGTATCGGGACTTATTGCGTATTACACGTAATCAAAATATCAGTGTTTGTACGTATAATCCACCATGTTGGTCCAGTGCGGGTTACATCGGGTATACGGGTCACATGTCATATAAATATGTCTTCAAATTTTTGGTTCTAGGACATGTTACAAGTAACGTATAATCATGTTTACACTATTAATAATATTGTGATCCCTTTAGGCGTCACAATAGATCTTTGCTGGTCATTGTGGCCAAGGGGTTGCCAAGGACACTATGTTTGTACAGAATACAACACTATTAAGTAGGTATTGTGAATGGAGTGCCATGTACCTAGCTATTTAAGTTTTAATTTTAATGCGGGTTTCATCACTATTTAAAGAATTTATTCTGGAAGGTTTCTATGTGTATTTCCGTTAATATTGAACTTAGATACAGAACAGAAATCTCGATCACATGTCGCCTCATCAGTTATAGATTGCCGTTCAAAGCAGTTCATTATATCGGATTTTTACGAAACATAGTTAAAACCATTTTTCCATTAAGAGAAAAGGATGGTGCTATACTCTCGTATAACTCGATCTCTTTCTCACGCCGGCAACAATTATGGCCATTAAACATCATAGGACATTCCAAAGACTGTAAAAGCTAGTCATGACTAGATACCAGTTTCTCCTTGATAAAATCTAGGAGTCATATTTTGCAACCCTGAATTTTAACATTGGCTGTGTGCCAACCATAATGTCCTTGTTACGAATATACAGGGTGATGGCTATACGGATAATTTTTTATTTTATTTTATGACAATTGCCAAATAGGTCTAAGTGTTGAACAAACCTACCCTGGGTTCGCGTGGTGGCCCCAGCAGTAATCTTTATAGGCCGATTATGCTATTATGCTAAGTGATTGTTCTGGAAAACGTGAATGGATGAATTTGAATACTGTCTTTTGTCATTTTAATGCTCAAAAACATTCAAATTAAAGAGTATTTTTACCTATCTAGTATCTACTGTTAAGATATTCTTATTAATCTGATAGTTGTGAGAGAGCTTTTATAATATCTTCTAAATATTTTTTAAGTTTGAATTACCAATAATAATTTTCTGAAGGAAAAGTTCACAATGATGATATTAAAGAAGAATTATTATACATAATATATTATACCTACAAAATAATTTGCAACGCCATATTATGTTTTTAAATCTCATTTGGATTTGCGTACTGTCTTTGACACACAGATAGAATATAATGGTACGCTACAACTGTCGGTCGATTCTGTAAAAATCTCACCGTGAAAACTTAGGTGAAGTGAGTTTGTTTTTGCTAGGAATTGACACTATTGACAGCTCACTCCACGCTCACTTCACCTAAGTTTTCACGGTGAGATGGTTACAGAATCGCACTGCTGAATACACACATAATAAGGTCTTACTTTTTTTTTTTTGCGGACGATCAGGGTTAGAAATGGTAAGTAGTTCGTACTTGCAACTTAGATTTGATAAAGTATTATTTAAAAGTGCAAGTAAGTGTTTTTTATTGAAACTTAACTCATCACATGCATACTCTTGAGCAGTAATTCACATAATAGTGCTTGACGTTAATTAAGACGATGACGCTTAAAACTTAATTACGATTTACTTTACATGTTTGGAAGAAAATATAGCCTTATTATTTGATTCTTGTATAATTCTTCAATAGAGAATTTATTAAGTAAGTATATGATATTTATTTCGTTAATATAGTATTTCATTTTTTTTTTTTTTCAATTACGTCCGTGTAACTAAAATGGTGCTGAATATAATTTAAATTTTATTTTATAAAAATCCTACGGCATTTTTTATTTTGAACTTAAAAGTAAGTAGTAAAATTGATAACTTAGAAACAAAAAAATTGAAATCCATAAAAAAATCGTACTAATTTTAAAATTTACCTACAAATAGTGTATAAAAGTTGCAATCAAATCTCTAATTATGTGCTCGACTAAGATAACTTCAAAGTTGGTTTGTATAGTTGCATAAAACTTTACTATATACCACTGTAATAACACTATATACAAATATACACAATAAAATATACAAATCACATACCCGAAAATATCACTTTATGTCGTACGAAGTTAGCGCGGTTCGTGCGTAGCGCGTCTACGCCGTAGCGGTGGTTCTACGGTTTTGGTGGCTGTAGCGGGTGCGCGTAGCATTTTATGTGGTAGCGGTGATCACCCGTGACGTCATTTTGCTACAGATCATGGGACGTGGGATGGGAGTACAGTTGCACACATAACTCATTATTTATGTTACGTACGCTGTCTTTGTACAATCGAGTGAGAAAGTCATTTGACACGTAGCGAATGTACCGATCCTGTGACTCCTTCAAAATTATCGTACTTAAATTAATTATAATTATTTCATTATTATTTCTTTCACTGGTACAATTATTTCATTTTTTATACTAAAAATACCCATTTAACAGAAAAATAATTTCGCCGTCAATTTGAATGTTGTAAAATTCTGTAAATAATTTGCAATAGAAAAGTTTATGAAAGATTATATTAATTTTTTCCTGTACCTATACATTTTTTTCGTGATTGTACCCGTTTTGTTAATTCTACGTTACTAATATTTATTGGTCGCCCTGCAAAAGACTTCAACGAATGCTTGGTTCAAAATAACTAGTTCTACTTCTTTCAGCTTAAAGTTATCCAGTGTTGGGCATAAACTTTTTATAAGCGAGGATTAATCCTTGAAACCAAGAGAAGGTTAATAACAGCTGCTTTTCGTTCAGGCCGACCATTCACGGACTGCTTGAAGCAGTCAATATCAACTGCTTCAAGCTGCGACTGCATAGCAAACTACAGTCTTCTACGTACCTACACACGTACACGGAACCGCTCGAGCAGTCACGACTGCTTTGGGCGGTCGTGCGGTCAAGCAGTCACCAGGCATACACTGACTGCTCCAGCTGTCGACTGCTTTAGCGCAGTTACCTCCGTCCGCGATCTTCATTCCACGCTGTGCGCGCCTTCCGATTTAATACTTTTAAATTAGTTACGAATTTCATACATTTTTGAAGTGTCTTATATCCCTTATCCCGTCTATTGTTTCCACCCACAACATTCCATAAATATGTATCTAAAACTGCGTAGTCCTTTTGATATTATCGTACTGCAACATCATAACAATATGGTGACTCAGCCAGCCACTAGGTATCTAATAAAATCTATCTGCAACGCCCACTGATAGACAAAAGTTAGGGCTTCAGAAAAAGACATAACTCTCGACCATCACAGATTATTTTAATTTTACTTTTTATTTGTGATTCTAATATAAAAAGAAAAGTCTTGATTCACTCACTGACTAACGGCTTAGTCACATCACCACTTACATGGTGCTGTACCGTGAAAATAAATGGCACGGGGCCGTGTCATAGCTAATTCCGATGCGAAGCCTATGGTTTCTTTCTAAATGTGGAGCGCTCATTCTTTATGTCTTTTAAATAGCTGAAAAAGATAGGCTAGATAGATAGGATAGATAGGATAGATACAGGATTTCGTACAGGGGTTTTAATCTGCCAGAAAATTCGACTGCCTCATTAGGCTGTGTCCACAATAGGCAAACTGTGAGCAAGCTGCAAGCTATTAACTGGTACAAACATCTGGCGTTGTTCGCTCGTCTTGTAAGTATTGTAAATTGCTGTCAGCAGTTCGGTAATGTAGGTATAAGGGCCGTAAGATCAATCGTAGCTTAGGCGTGGAAGAGAGTTTAATCTCCCGTCTTCGATTGTTTCCTAAGGTTGTGTCCCCAATAGGCAAACTGTGAGCGGCCGACTGAGTTTGCGGCGTATCGGTTTAGTAGGTACGCCGGTTCCATATATTTGAAATGGAGAGTCCACAGTTTGCTAGTTTGCGCTAACAGTTTGCTACTGCAATTTGTTAGCGCAAACTCAGCCAGCCGCTCACAGTTTGCCTATTGTGGACACAGCCTTAGTCTAGTGGTCGCAAGCACGTCGGCTGACATAATAATCTTACTATTACTAGATTAAGCGCTATTAATAGCGAAATTATTGTACCTTACTTTATGAAATAAATAGTTTGAAATTTTTTTTTGACCGTGTGGGGTCCTGGGTTCGATCCCCGGGTCGAGCAAAGTATTATTTGGATTTCCATTAGGAATTTTTTAGGCCTGGGCCTTGGACTCGTGCCCGGTTAATGGCAATAAGCTCAGTTTTAGTGGTAATACCCTTGCGCTCAGAGCTACATGTCCGCGGAATCGGATAGCGCGGAATAAGTCCTCATTTTTTTCTTCGTTACGATTTAACTGAACAGGTATAGGTAGATGACACATTTTTTACGATGATGATTTATGATTACAACTGAAGCAACTAACGAGAAAACGCACCGTGTGTGCGGGGCGTCAGTTATAATATAAAATAGTTCAGTTAAAACTGCATGTAGATATGAGGGGACTAATTTCAAAACCCCCTGAAATGACTTCGGACACATTTACATATTTTTGCACCAACATAAAGTTTTAAATTTTACTTTCAATATGACTATACGATAACTTTCATAACCCACTTAAATACACAGTAAAATCAGTTTAAGAAGTAATGTTAGTTGCAAATTCCGCTAAAATGTAAAGAAATATTTTAGATTTTTCACGTTTTTTTTATTGCTATGCAATGACAAACAAATAAATATCAAAAATTTGCTATTTGCATTAAGTTTACCACAAAATTTTACAAATAACATTCTTGTGAAAAATTTCTTCAGGATGATTTAGGGGGTTTTGAAACTATACCCCTCATATGTATACGACAAAGTTGAAGAGTTTGTTTGTTTGAACGCGCTAATCTCTGGAACTACCAGCCGGATTCAAAAAAATATTGTTGTATACGATAGCCAGAGTCATGAGGAATAGTATAGGCTATTTAACATCACGCTAAAACCTTTAGGAGCCGAGCAACGGGGGTAAAACCGCGGTGCACCACTAGTGATACAAAATAGGTTAAAGTAGTAATATATCAGCCGTATTTGTCAGATATCTATTTTTTTACGTAAACAGACATGGCGTAGACGAATCCGACAGGTCAGAACGTGGGTAGCCCATTCACGGCTAGACTTGGAGTCGTGCCAAAAGACGGAATAGTTCTTACTATGAGTGCTGTTGTTATTAATGTTGTAATAAAATGACAGATCAATTTACATTAATTTAGCCGATTCCAAAATGGGTTATTCTTAATTGAACTATATTTTTTTCTGAGTTATAATACTTATGCTCACAAAAGTCAAAGTCGTTATTATTGAACCACCACAGCTCAGTAAAATGGTTGCGCTAAAGGTGCGGTTAAACGGGCTAGATTTTTGACAATTTCTTACTGCCGTAAGTTAAAGTCTTTATCGTGCAACTCAGTAGACCAATTGCCGCTATCTTGCAGTATACTTAGCAATAAAATTGATTGCAATTAAATTAAATGGTACATCACAATAACTGCCGTACGATATAGATCTCAACTCACAGCTATAAAATTTCAGCAAGAAATTGTCAAAAAACTAGACCGTTTAACAGCACCTTAAAAATCCCGCAGATATAGGTAAAATTACCTACCTACTAATAATATTTTGACCTGGTTTTTCGGAACCAGTGGATTTTCTAAGTTATAAGAGTCAATTACATTTAAACAGGAAACTCACATACGTAGCAACACTTAGGTACAACTTTTAAAATATGAGTTGCTTTTGAACTTTTTCCCGTTTTGCCTCCTAGTTTTATTCTGCCTATCAGTTCTTCCCTTATGAATGACATGAATTAGTTAGTAAAGAGAATCTGACATCAGCCTATGTTCTGACATAATGTAAGACCTTATCTGTATACAATGTCTAACAGAAATGCGCAGTCATATATTTAAGAACGTTGTTTGGAGACTTATTCAGAGCAACGTTTGATGGGTAGAATAAAAAAATCGGGCAATATTTTTTTAATTCTTCATATCAATTGGCCCAATCAGCTGATGCTATTTGTATGGAGAGTCCAAAAAATATATTTTTTTTTTTGTTTGACCTATCAAATGTTGCTCTGATTATGAGTCCAAACAATTCCCCTAAATGACTGCGCATTTTTGATACTTAGGTAAATGTTGTTTAACTAAATTAAGCAAATATTTTTTTCTGATTCGCTTTCTACTGAAAGTTGTGCCGTTTGTAAACAGCCTTAACTGATAGTGTTCCATTACAACAGTGCTCTAAATTACAATCGAAGGGAGATAATCGTCATAAGTTGCTGTTAGTGTCGGGTTGTCGGCGCCTGTCGGTCGGAATCCGACACTGTCCGATCACAAGACATAACTAACCAAAGACTGTGGTTAAAGGCGTTTAAACCTGAAAGATGTATGTCGCCGACGCCTACACTTATATATTTGGTGATATTATTTGATAAGGCTGAAATTAACTATCTAGTATTAAGTACCTACTGCAAAAGATTATTGTATTTTGGCATGGACATATAAACAGAACCTCCTTTTTTGAAGTCGGTTAAAAAGACGGGATATCGCTATACTAACATTAAATGATGCACCCATAGTGTGCTGGCCGTCACTTCGCAAAAAAGTCGTTGTCTTAATTTAAAATTTGTTAGGTAGGTAATTAATTGTGAAACAAAGTATAAAAATATGTGTGTTAAAACGCTGCCAAAATAACATAGTCTCATGAAAACATGCCACGGAATCACCTTTCATCGGTAAGTGGGTAATTTATCACTTATATTAAGTAAGTATTCCAAATAAGTAGGTAATTATATTCATGAAAAAAAATGACGGCCAGCACACTTATCACTTATTGTTTAGTGAGATTCCGTTTTCTTTTTATATACCTACGTCCATTTTTTTTCTTTTTGACAAGTTAATCCAAAAAAAATATATAGAGATGACAATTGATATAAGAGCTGTTTAATTTAACCATCGATAAGTAAGGGGTAAGAGTGTAAAATAATATTCAATACTGCTCCATAAACAAAAGAAAACCGCAATCGTTCTACTTAACGCATAAACTAAGATATCAATCAATCAACTTTCGAAGCTAAGTGGTATCTCACGAAAAATAGATCAGTGAGACTGAAATGGCTCCGTGATTCCGTGAAACGGAACGCAATGCGGGTGAAAATGTTATTTAAAGCCCCTACCAAAGGAACTCACGTTGTTTTCATATAAAATAATGTAAAATTACAAGAGACGTATGGGTTTAGGAAGCCGCTTTTATTTATCTACGAGGTTAATCTGCGCTAGCTGCGGCCAATCTGTGGATGGGTGACCATTCTTTTTACATTTTACTACACCGAGCAGCCCAAAGTCCGACAATTGGAAGAAATTCATGCCTGGCGACCTTGATTGGCAGCCATTGGCAATTTTGCAGGTACCTATAATAGCTACCTGTCAACAAAAGATAAAAGTGCGCTAGCTGCCTTGTCTAGCTGCTTTTATAAAGAAGACGGTCAATAAATGTATGGGGCTTGGTAAGTAATCACGAACAGCAATCTGCACTATATATATACAGGGTGTAAGGCAAACGCTTCCGAAAACGAAGACAGGTGATAGAGCTAGTGATTCTCGATACGATACCATCAAAAAATCGGGGAAAAAAAATACAATTTTACCAATTTTTTTTACATTTTTCGTACACTATGCTGTGAGAACAGGTAACTAAAACCAATAATTGCGATTAAATACATTTTTTTTCTTTGCAACATTAACACGCCATGTTCTCGTAAATAATATCAGCTGACGCTCGCGCATAACCTCGAGTTCAAAGTACACGCGCTCGCCGACAGCCGCGCGGCCGACGACCCCAGCTCCATCCGTTTGCATTTAGGTTGTATATAATCTACGTTCTGGCTTCGGAAGCGTTCTCCTTACACCCTGTATAGGCTCAAAGAGCGTAATTATTTTGATTTTTTTTTGTTTTCAAAATACACACATCAAAAGTATCTAGGGATCAACATATATTTTTGCAATAACTTTTCTCCTGATTGATATTAATTACAATTTTCTTTAAGGATTCATCAAATAAAGTGTTTTCGTTTGTCACAGTAACGATAAACCAAGTCACCTTTGCATTAATAAAGAAATTTGCCATTTTCCTAATAAAGGGATTTTTGACATTTGAACCACTAACATTAAAGTTCGAAAAAAAGACTGAAATAACAGTTTTCTTTAAAATTTTATTGGGTAACTTAAACAATTAATAATCCGTGTTTCTACCGCGAACACTAACAACACAAGAACATCGGTTTGGCATACTCAAAATGAGTTCATCCAAATCACGCTGTGGAATGGCCGCCCATGTTCGTTGCAACAACAAAAAAAGGTCTTCTTGCGACTGGATACCCTCCATATTCGGCAGAGCTCTTCTCTGTAGCATATCCCATGCATGCTCAATCGGGTTCAAGTCTGGCGACTGAGCAAGCCAGGGCAGGACATTGATGTTAGCTGCGGCGAGAGTCTGTCTTACAACTCTTGCGGTGTGCGGTCGTGCATTATCATGCATTAACTGAAATAAGGGACCGATTTGCACTTGTAGAGGAACGATGACGTCTGATACAATCGTCTCAGCATAAATTTGAGCGTTGAGGTTGCCTCTGATCCAAATCAACTCAGTTCTTCCGCCGATCCAAATACCCGCCCATACCATGATGGTTCCACCACTATAAGGATGGACTTCCTGGCAGGATTTTAATCGCTGTTGGCGTCCGTTGGGTTCTCCAGTGTCGTATACGTCTTGTATCCGGTCTCATACCAAAACGAGACTCATCAGAAAAGCACACGAAACGCCATTGTTCTTCTGCCCAATTTCTGTGTTCAAGAGCCCATCGATATCGAATCCTACGATTGTGCATTGCTATAGGTGGTACCCGTAGCGGTCTTCGGGAATGAAGGTTCACTTCATGCAAGCGGTTTCTGACTGTTTGGTCGCTAATTAAGTTCCCTGAAGAGTGATGAAGCCTCACGGCTAACATCATGGCGGTTATTGTTGGAGCTCTTCGAGTTAAGATTTGAATGTATCGGTCTTGTCTCCGTGTGGTGCAGTGATACCGTCCTCCATGGCGCTCAGCCACGGTACCAGTGCTTCGGTAACGTGTCCAAAGTCGACTGATAACACTCTGACTTGTATTCAGAGCTAAAGCTACAGTACGTTGCCGGGAACCAGCTTCTATCATTCCCACGGCTCTGAGCATTTCTTCCCTGCTTAAATGACGTCGCCGCTCCATAATAACGTTGGTTTTAATCAGTAGTAGGGAAACAGTAGCACTAATAATGTCTTCAATGCGTTGTATGTTTTTATAGGGAAAATATTGACAGCTTATTTTCATCTTTTACTCGAATTTGATTGAGAGTTCCTGATTCAAATTATGAAATGCACCAAAAAGGATCCATATAAATTTATAAAATCATAAATTTATTACAAAGCCACATCTCAATCTCAAGAAATCCGCATAAAAATGCTTGATCCCTAGACACTTTTGATGTGTGTAATTTTACAGGCCTGCGTTTTTTTTTTATGAAGAAATGAAAAATAAAAAATTATAGGTTTAAATCACTACAAATATAATTTTAGGGGTTGGCAACCCTGTGCCAAATGACGTAACAGTGACAGAAATGAGTAAGTAAGATTTTGACAGTTTACCAATTTGACCGGATTTGATCCTTTTGGACACGTTTTGTTATTTATTTAACATTATAATCAATATTTTTTGTCATAATTCGATGGAGATGTAGCTAAAATTATATTAAAAACTCAAAGTATTGAATAGAAACGGCGACTTAAGCTACATTTTAAATAATTATATTGCATAGAAACGTAAGGGTAATCTGCGTTTTGTTTTTACTGAAACATTTTTCACTTTTTTACAAAAACGCAGGTGTAAAAAATCATTTTTATATAGAATCGAGTACTTAGCTTATTATATAAGCTTTCTAAAAAGGTATAACACATGGGTGTTCGAATTTCTTTAGAATATTATACCACTTTTGACCGTCTCCTTTATCTAATAATCGCACGTAGTTATGCAAAAAAGATCCAATCCACACCACAATCAATATTGTCAAAAATGAACACTAATATTGGAACTTTGAACGCTGATTTCTCAAAAGTGAGGTTGATGTGGATCGGAATTATTTTCTATACATATATTTACGTCCAATTAACTCTCTGTAAATTGCTAATGTAACATGGCTTTGGAAAAAGTTCACCAATCTATTTAATATTAATAAAATCATTAGTAGGTACCTAAGTAATACCGTAGTAAGGCCCCACTTTCTCACTTAATGTGGAAAAACAAAATTAAATTCCAATAAATTACAACGATTTTAGCGGTCTGTGAATATGCCACGATCCTCAATAGCGTCATGGAACAGATACCTACGTCATATTATTTGATTACCAGACTTCTCATTGATTATTAGAAAAATACTAAAAACGTCATCATTTATGAACGTAAGTTTATTTTAATTTACAAGGCTGGACATGCGACATAGGACTCTTTCCAGATGTTTGATTTGGGTCTTCCCCACTGCCCACAGAACCTTGATTTGTTCGGAGTTATTAATGGAAGTCCATTTCCCGATCAGACAGGCCCGAAGATGCGACGCGCCATATTCCGTGCGCGCTTTTTCTGAGGATAGTTCGGCCCTATACCTCAGATCATAGAAAAAAGGAGATATGCCATCACAGCAATGTTGCTAATTTTAGAACAGTTCGCGACACAATTACAAGCGCTCCTTGTGAATGTAAAGATTTCCTACGCATTAAAAATTCCACACACTCCCAATCTAACACTGTTATTTGTCACTCAGCACTAGCACTAAACTAAAACCATTGACTTAAAAGGTCAATGACTAAAACACTATAATATTCATTTCATCGATCGCGTTCGGTCCGTCGCTAGTGTACACGTTTTATTTATGGTCAATGTGACCTTATTAAAGCGTCAAGCTCAATAGCGCCTTGGTATCTCCCTTGTTTCTATAATCTGAGCCCTTATAGGCTATACCTAATGTTGTCCAAGTGGCACATCCACAGCTATGGATTACCATCGCAGCTACTCGGAATGTCTTCTTTTAATTTATCATTTTTAATATGAAAAAAACCGGCCAAGTGCGAGTCGTACTCGCGCACCGAGTGTTCCGTATCAATTTTGGACGTATAAAGTGAAAAAAACTGGACCGCAAAACTAAGTTTTTTTGTGAAAGAATTTTGATGATTTTGAAAAAACTGTACTAGTTAGGAACATCGTTTTATTTTTGGTGCCATATTTGGGTCAATTCCTATCAACTCTAATTATTTCAGATTTTTCACTCCGCAAACTTCGGAGATAAGGGGGGGGACTGGTATTTTTTCAGACATTTTTCATCACATATCGAAAACTGTGAGACATAAAATAAAATAAAAATATATTTTGAAATGTGCAGATCAAGCCCTTTCATATGATATGTCACTTGACCTAGTAACCCCACTTTGAAATTTTGGACCCCCACTCCGGCCCCTTTTGCAATGAAAATAATTTTTGCAATAAAGTTGGACAAGCATTTTTTATAACTCTTCCAAATTTCAAGTCGATAGCATTAGTAGTTGCTGAAATAAGCAGGTGTGACAGACAGACAGACAGACAGACGAAGTCGCACCATAAGGGTTCCTTTTTTACCATTTTGGTACGGAACCCTAAAATTGTGTTTGTATTCGGTTCGTGTGCCATCCTGCCAAGCTTACTGTTCATTACTCAGGTTCCCCACACAATGGTGACAGCTACCGTCTCCTCACGTACGTCAAATGAAAAGCAAGACTTGTCATGCTCATCCTAATTGATGAAGCTACTCGGGCACATACGCCGAAAATTTAAAGGTTTGAGAACAAGATTTCAGTAGGTACCTAGATATTTTGTTTTAGTTGAGCCATAATAAATATTAATTAAAGGTATAGTTGCCGGCACGAGTCTTGAGCACAAACGTCACCTGCGCATTAGTTAATTTTTCGGTCTCTTTGGCGGAATGAAGAAGGAAGGGGGCGCCGAGACTGCACGCAATTGGTTCGTGTGTCCATGCTCGCCGTCTATTGGACTATTATATTCTCTCTATTGCGTGATGTCAACTGTCTATTGTCTATTCGGCCGAAAGTGTATGCACGATCTGTGCTCATAACTGACGCCGCTACCTATACCAAATGAGTTTTAAACGCAGAAAGAGAATTATTACATTAAAACAGTTCGGTCCGATAATGGAGATTTACTCTTACAGATTTGGAACAAAAAAAATACAATAGGTAATGAATTCTTTTCAAAATACTTAGGTACCTACTTGCCTACTTAGACCAAACCAGTTTTATGCAAGTCGCTGATTTGTAGCGTGACGTTTGTGTTCATGACTGGTGCCGGTACCTAAACCTAGGTACCTACCTACCTAGTTATACAGGGTGGCGATTAGGTTATCACATTAAATGAAACCATGTATCCTAAATGGCGTTCTTTGTACATACACAATAAAAAAAATTGCCGGTTGCTGCTTTTACAGGTCAGTAAATGTACCAATAAATAGTACAACTGTTAATACAAGTTCGTACATTTACTGACCTGTAAAAGCGGCAACCGGCAATATTTTTTATACAAAGAACGCCATTTAGGATACATGGTTTCATTTAATGTGATAACCTAATCGCCACCCTGTATGTTAGGAACTGTGCGTCTGTCGAATACAAATTCCGTGGTCTGTCGGATAGCCTGCCCTACTCTGCTTACTCAATTTCCTAATATTTATGATTGTCTACTATCTGGTACAAATACCGAATACCCCAACTGCACTTTTGAATAAACTGGATACACTTGATTGTGGCCTACTATCTATTCATAATTTCTGTGCTTCTTACGGGGGGCGTCTATTAATGAGTAAGGCGTTTAGGGGAGGGAGGGACTCGAGCCAAATCTCATACAATCTCACGTGGGGGAGAGGGGGGGTCTCGGCAAACATCACGTAAGTGCCTACCTATTTTTTTTTTATATTATTATTCTTTTATGAATTTTTGTAGTTCCTATTTATTCTAGATTCTAGACTACCTACATAATAATTAGGGAGTGCCTCCGCAGCCGGCGGCGGCTCCCAAAAATAACGCCGTTGGAAACCGGTGTAGCCTTGGAGTAGCAGTGATACCAGACGAAAATAATTGCAACCTACCGTAGCAGCAGATTAATGTTGCCGTGTTTTAAGTTGAAATATCTACCTTAGACTGACTTTACGCGGGGCTCCGTCGACCACCTCCCTCCCCCTTGTAAGTCCAAAAAAGTTTTATTTTGTTTTACATTGACACTGTAATTTAAAAGTCAGTCTATATTTCAACTTAAAACACGGCAACATTAATCTGCTGCTACGGTAGTTTGCAATTATTTTCGTCTGGTATCACTGCTACTCCCAAGGCTACGCCGGTTTCCAACGGCGTTATTTTTTGGGAGCAGCCGCCGGCTGCTGAGGCGCTCCCTAATAATGATGTTGTGTCCTAAATAAAAATAATTAAACAAATGATTTTTTTTTAATTAAGTCCAACGCAATCAAGCACAGATTAATGTAGGTAGGTAACTATATTTCTATTTACACTTAGGTGGGGCCGGAAGGGGGTCGAGCCAAATCTCACATCTCACCAAGGGTCGAAAAATCGCCAAAATCACCTCATGCTATTAATGGACGCCCCCTAACCTAAGGTCGTTCCATAAAATATATTTTTATTAATTATGTAGGCAGGAGCTGTGCAGCGCCATCTAAACTGACACTGAACTTTAATAGCGACACCTACAGGCTTAGAAGCGCAACTCTAGGTACAGTCGCCCAAGAAAGTCCTGTACCACCCTAAGGTTGAATATCGCTTGCAGATTTATAGGTGATAAAGATTAGTTTCGCTTGCAGATCGATCTGACAACTTCTATTGCCGTCTTTATCTAATTATTGATAACAATGATTACTGTTTGTGACGTGACAGCTGTTCTTAGTTTGAACTTGATGGAACCAATGACGTCGTAAAATCAACGGCGGGGGGCCTGTAGATTTCGATGACAAAATTGTATCTACAAATTCAGAATTGTAAACAACAACAAAAGGCACATGGCGAGTCCACAAATATACCTACAATTTCTGTAAACTTGTAATTACAATATGCGTTCAATAAAACAGTTTATTTCAGGATAAGTTTTTATTATATTGTCAGAAAGAAAAGCTAAAAATATATTTATCCATTTATTAAATTTCCACAATCACTGTTAAAATAATATAAAAAACATAAACGTAGTCATAGTTAGAGCGTGTGTAACCGCCATTGGCCTCTATAACCTCTAAAAGACGAGACCTCATTGAACCAACAAGCCGTGAGCAAATATCGGTTCCCGCATTTCCTCCCAAACAGAATTACAGTGACTAATAAGAGCTTGTTTGGTTCTTTCATTTTGATGCGACCATCGCCACTTTGTTCCCTGGGTAAACATTACGGACTGTCGGTAGCATTGCATTCTGAAGCACGTCGATATAATTTACAGCCGTCGGCGTCGCTCGAGGAGTTAAATAGTTTTTATTACTTTTGTTTGGAAACATTTCAATTTCTTTGTAGAAATTAATGTCCTTTCCATTTATAATAAAGGTTAAAATGTCATGTACTTATATGTGACCTATGACGTATGAATACTTAACAATTAGGTTTACGTCATTATTCTTCTCTTTCAGTAATATCTTTTTATAACGAACCGTGTTGTAATTTTCGATGACCAGGAAACTAAATCAAAACTGGTACAGCACTTTCTTGGCCCACTGTACGGGCACCTTATAATTAGTTGAGCAAAAGCCTAATCTATGATTATTTTAATGTTTTTCATTCGTAATTTCAGGTATTATTTTTTTCTGGATTCGTGTGTATTTTGTACCATAGACAAAAACAAGACAAACAAGACAAAAAGAAAACTAAAATTTGACATTGACAATAAAGTTACAGGGCCAGGCTGACAGATCGTTTGACAGTTGTCGTTGACTTTGACATTTCTAATTTCATAGTCATCATCGTCGGCTTCGTTTGCTGCCATTTGCTGCAAATAAACTTAAATATTTGTGAAATTCACATTGAAAATTTAATTTCGACATGGTAAGTAGTTTTAATTTCATTAGTGACGCCATATAATTTCAGAATATAGTTAATTTTGATTGATTTAAACTCAAAAGTTATCGATTATGCTCCGTCATTGCCGCTACAAAAGACGATAAAATGGCATTATTACGATGTATCCTTCAATATTTCTTTGATACGGCTCATGCAGTGTTCTTTCTAAGTCTAATGTGAGATTAAGATATAAAATAATAACTCATTTAACGATAGATTTTAGGTGGTCCAGAATCATAACCTTAATTTTATTACAAATGTAGATAATTAAGCTTCGTCTGCTGGGAGCTGGGACACAGAAATTGTGCTGGGATATTTTATTAGCTATAAATTCTTAGTACCTAGTAATGACTTCAAAAACTTGCCATTTAACTGAGTTCTTTGTTGTGGTAAGTTTAGAAGCTATCGGCCAGTATACAGCTAATAATCTGTGCTACAGTTTCCAAGCAAAGGAATTATCAAACGGCCAGATTAGATACTAAACATAAAAACCTTTTTCAGTTCAGGAACCAGTATGACAGTGATGTCACAGTATGGAGTCCCCAGGGTCGTCTCCACCAGGTGGAATATGCCATGGAGGCTGTGAAGCTTGGATCAGCTACTGTGGGCTTGAAGAGCAAACAGTTTGCCGTTCTTATTGCCCTGAAGAGGGCAGTAAGTGAACTATCCGCTTATCAGAAGAAAATTATTCCTATTGATGATCATATTGGCATTTCCATCTCTGGGTTGACGGCCGATGCTAGAATGCTGAGGTAATTATAAGACATCATATTTTATACCATAATGTAATAACTTTTAGAAGTTTTTCAGCTTACACTTTCCTTCGAGTGTGGATTGTAGTCTCTATTGTCACAGTTTTCATCTGTACACCAATATAAATGTCTAAATACTAGTTGTTGCCTGCAGTTTTCTCAAGGCTCAAGCTATCTCTACACCAAACTTTATTATAATTGGTTTTGCATTTTTAACCATAAAAATGTAACACATAGACAAAATTACTTTCACATTTATGTTTTTATGGATTGAACATAACTGTACATTGATTACTCATGTTATTATACATTTCAATGTTCAATACTCAATATTGTATTACATTTCATGATGTTTATAACCAGTGAAGTTTAAGTCTATAGGATCTATTATTATGGACTCTATTAAGCCGCTGTCAGGCTTTCTTTAGAAGATATTCAAATGTCTGGGTCACAATTCAATATGTTATTATTTTATGTAAACTTCACAGACTAAAATCATGTTTGTATTGTTCTTACAGCCGTTTCATGCGCACTGAGTGCCTGAACCACCAGTATGCGCACGATGCACCGATGCCTGTTGGCAGACTAATCGGTCTACTCGGCAATAAGATGCAGATTTGTACGCAGAGATACGACAAGAGACCGCTTGGAGTTGGACTGCTCGTTGCTGGTTACGATGTTAGTATCTTTTTCTTTTGATTTATATAATTTTACATAAAAGTAATTGACTGACAGAACTGTGTTGCTGCGGAGTTTGTTGCGCCGTTTCTTCTTCGCAGCTAAAACACTAGGAAACGGTGAAGGGCGGGCGTTTTTGGGGGCTGTCTTATGTTGACGTTCAAAAAGTGCTAATCATTTAGACCCTTTTAAATAAATGACTTTTGATTTGATTTTGATTTTGAGTATCAATAATCAAAATGTATTTTTTCGAAAATGATATCTCCATAACCCGCGTCAATAAAGAAGCGAATCTAAAATGGCGGCACTCGCACGTTATTGCTGTCTTTACTCACACACGTCGGGTGTGAGTGAAGACAGCAATAAAGTGCAAGTGAGAGGGAATGATTAATGCCGCCATTTTTAATTCGTTTCTTTATTGGTGCGGGTTATGGGGCTATGAGGTTATGAGGCTTTCATGCACCTACCTGTTAAACCATTTAAGGCCAAAGCGATTTAGTCGCTTTTCGGAAGTTTGATACCGTCTAAAGCTAAACGTTCCTATCAGCACACACAAACGCAAGTCGCAGCGATCGAATCGCATTGTGGCAGCTCGATGCAGCGACTGAACGCTACATTCCGCATTTCGAGACGGTAATCGAATGCAGAAAGTCGCCAAAACGCGATCCAGCACATTGTGGTCGCAGCCGAAGACTTTAGGGGAGGTCATACGCAGCCTTAGACTTTAAAGGAGGGGTGATACCGATTAATGCCAACGTGCTTATACCGTGAATTACTGCGTTTCCCACATTTTTGTATGATTTTGGGGAGGGAGGTGACCCCTGCGCATCCCCCCCCCCCTTGGACCGCCACTGATGCACTCGCAACATCACCGATCGCCGATGCAATAAACTTTAACTTTGTCACACTGCTGCTTTTTATATCACACCAGGTGCGAGCGAGAGGTGGCCAATGGCCATTCTTTGTCCGCACGGATAGTAAAATATGTCTCTTATATTTATCTTCTCATTATAGGACCAAGGGCCCCACATCTACCAGACTTGTCCGTCGGCTAACTTCTTCGACTGCCGTGCTATGGCCATTGGGGCCCGTTCGCAGTCGGCACGTACTTACCTCGAAAAGCATCTGTCTACCTTCATGGACGCTGATCTTCAGGACCTGGTGGCTCATGGCTTACGCGCTCTAAGGGATACCCTACCGAATGAAGTGGATCTTAATACTAAGGTATGGTATAATTGTACCATTGGGTTACTATTAGAGTAAGCATCTCCAATAATTTTATTTTATTACTAGCTGTGTGCCGTTTACCCGCCATTGTTCGGCTCCTAAGGGTCGTAGCGTGATCTTAAATTATCCTAAACTATTTCTCATGAATCTGGCTATCATATACAAAAAAAAAATATTAAATCCGACGGGTAGTTCCAGAGATTAGCGCGTTCAATCAAACAAACCCTTCAGCTTTATAATAATATTAGTACAAATTTTATTTAATTACTAGCTGTGCGCCGTGGTGACACCTGCCATTGCTGGGCTCCTAAGGGTCGTAGCGTGATGTTAAATAGCCTATAACCTTCTTCGAGGATTGGGCTATCAAATGCTAAAATAATTATTCAAATCCGGCTGGTAGTTTCAGAGATTAGCGTGTTCTAACAAGCAAACAAACAAACTCTTCAGCTTTATTGTATAGATTTGTTTTAATTAATCATTTATTTTGTTACAGAACGTGTCAATAGCGATTGTGGGCCCCAAGACCCCTCTCCGCATAGCTACTGAGGAGGAACTGGTTCGGTACTTGTCTCTGGTGGAGGGAGAGGAGAGGCGGGGCGGCGGGGCCAGCGCCACAGGCGACGCAGGCGCACCCGCCGACCGCGAGCGCGACGCTCCGGGGGACGAGCCGCAAGTCGCCGTAAGTACTGTCGGTACCTGTCGCTAGTGGAGGGAGAGGAGAGGCGGCGCAGGCGCACCCGCCGACCGCGAGCGCGACGCTCCGGGGGACGAGTCGCAAGTCGCCGTAAGTACTGTCGGTACCAGTCGCTAGTGGAGGGAGAGGAGAGGCGGCGCAGGCGCACCCGCCGACCGCGAGCGCGACGCTCCGGGGGACGAGCCGCAAGTCGCCGTAAGTACTGTCGGTACCTGTCGCTAGTGGAGGGAGAGGAGAGGCGGCGCAGGCGCACCCGCCGACCGCGAGCGCGACGCTCCGGGGGACGAGCCGCAAGTCGCCGTAAGTACTGTCGGTACCAGTCGCTAGTGGAGGGAGAGGAGAGGCGGCGCAGGCGCACCCGCCGACCGCGAGCGCGACGCTCCGGGGGACGAGCCGCAAGTCGCCGTAAGTACTGTCGGTACCTGTCGCTAGTGGAGGGAGAGGAGAGGCGGCGCAGGCGCACCCGCCGACCGCGAGCGCGACGCTCCGGGGGACGAGTCGCAAGTCGCCGTAAGTACTGTCGGTACCAGTCGCTAGTGGAGGGAGAGGAGAGGCGGCGCAGGCGCACCCGCCGACTGCGAGCGCGACGCTCCGGGGGACGAGCCGCAAGTCGCCGTAAGTACTGCCCAGAGACCGAAAAGGTCACCCGTATAGGGGTGAAAATTCTTGAAAGAAAGGAAAATGATTTATTTGTCACAGAGACACTCGCACATGCTAACAAAGAAAAACAAATATAAGGTAAACTGCGACAAAAAGGTGACCACTCAGCATTATGCTGTGCTGTGGCGTAGACTAAAACACAGCACTGATTTTCAGTGATCACTCTAATTTTTAACTAAAGTGACGTCGGACATTAAGCTAGCTTATTATGTATAACACCGATACGAAACTAATAAAACATTATTACTATTGCGTAGAGGTTTAACCCGTATTCTGGGTTAATCAGCCTGATAATAACCGAGTTCACGCATAGAGTTCATTTTAGTTCCTTTTTGTTCATTTTCAGGTTTCGTACCCAAAGGGTAAAAACGGAATCCTATTACTGAGACTTCGCTGTCCGTCTGTCTGTCTGTCTGTCTCCAGGCTGTATCTCATGAACCGTGATAGCTAGACAGTTGAAATTTCACAGATGATGTATTTCTGTTGCTGCTATAACAACAAATACTAAAAACAGAATAAAATAAATATTTAAGGGGGGCTCCTATACAACAAACGTGATGTTTTTGCTCGATATTGATAACGGCAATAGGTAGACGCTTGAAATATTCACAGAATATTTAATTATATACCTATTCACTTTAAAAATAAATAATTAAATTAAAATAAAACAATTATTTAAGGGGGACTCCCATGCAACAGACATGATTTTTTTGCAGTTTTTATTGGTACCTAATGGTACGGAACCCTTCGTGCGCGAGTCCGACTCACACTTGGGCGGTTTTTGTTCCATTTCATTCGGGTTAATCAGCAATATTTTGATCGGTTAACCGGTTACCGTGCGTTAAGATTAACCAAACATATGGGTTAGACTTATAGATTATTATCAACGACCTATTAGTGTTAGTAGCTATCTCAGATCATTTGTTTCTATGATCTGAGGTAGCTACACAAAAAGATAAAAAATAACATAGTAGGTAATAAAATTATGATAATTTAATTATACAGGGTGGCAGGTTAGTCAGTGGAAATACTTTCAGGGGCCATTGTACTCATCATTATGAACAACTTTTATCATCGGACCAACCCTGAAATCGCGAAAAAAAGAAATCAGCTCTTCCATACATTTTGTTGAGATAATTATGTGAACATAAATGTATGGAAGAGCTGATTTCTTTTTTTCGCGATTTCAGGGTTGGTCCGATGATAAAAGTTGTTCATAATGATGAGTACAATGACCCCTTAAAGTATTTCCACTGTTAACCTGCCACCCTGTATAAAAACAGTAGGTACCTAACTGGTTCGATATGATTTGTTGCTTATAATAATAATTGAGTGATAGAACTCATTATCACGGCGGTGTTACAAATATACATACATTGAAACTTCAACCGTAACATTGATGTAAGATGTGATGTGTATGGTGATCTATGAGTATGACTAGGTATATCTACAGCATGTAACAAAAACCCTGTTCGATCCCAAAGGGGGCCATTATACACATAATTATTATAAACAATATTTTGTATGACATAACACCGAAATCGCTAAAAAAAAATCAGGTGTAAAAAATATTTTTTTTTATTTCTGTGAACACAAATGTTTGGTGGAACAGCCAATGAAGTATTATGTATAGACACGTCATACACCAACATCACTGTACTAAAAAATGGCGCAAATATTTTATATAGCGAAATAGCTACATATCAGGAGGGATTCTCGCGGGTTCGATACCCCCCAGTGCATATGTGCAAAAAAAGGGAAAAAAAACGAATGCCTTACTACCTACCTCTCGTTTAGTAGGTTTTTTTTTTCGCAAAATGTTGCAAGAAATGACGTTCAGCCAAGAAACTGGTTGGTGCATGACTAAATGAATGGTGGGCAATTACCTTTTTGTCGCCATTTTAGATCGCGGGTAACGTATCTATGCCATAGTGAAAGTTGTTCATAATGATGAGCATTATGGCTCCCTTTGAGATCGAATAGGATTTTTGTTACATGCTGTATAATCGATTTTTACCATTAGTCTTCCCACGTTCCACCTCGTCTCGGCCAATATTTCTTTCAACTAACATTATAAGCAAATACAGTAGATAAGCGACATCCGGACATACGCTTGTTAATAAGAAGACGATAAAAAATACATACTCCGAACATATTACTTGCCCATCCGTTATCGAATGACAGAGTCGAGGGTCAATTTAAACAAGCAAGATGTCGCAGTCAAATAAAAAAACAATCGGTTTCATAAAATATCTACTTTTGAAATTAATGTTCGAATTTTACACAATTTTTTATGAAAAAAACTGACCATATGTTTAAAAGAGTATAATACCGCCTTATAAACAAATTGTCATGATCTATTGAAGAAATTCAGAGAAAAGGAAGAACCTTTCATCATTAATCTATTTAAAAAAATATCAAGATATATTTATTATGATAAATAATCACACAAATTGGTTTAAACGATTAATAAATTACCACAACTGGAACTTGTCAGAACAATAAAGTTCTTTATTTTAGCTATATTCATTAGAAAGCTCTTTGCACCCTCAGTGCCTAGCCATTCGTTCTGATTTGACATCTATCATTTTAATCAAAAAATCCTAAAATACATTTCTTGGTGAGATCATTTGATGAAAATAGTAGGTATTTCGCTAACAATACGAAAATACTAAGCGGCCGTTCACTTCACTATCAAACGAACAAATGCATCGGAAAGTATTTTACTAAAGCAAGCTGATACTTGTTTTTAAAATATCAGTTCGGATTGTTTGTGATGTTCCCGATTTTATATTGTAACTGCTACGTATGCAGTAAGAGTGAATAACACTACTGTTGCCGGTCGTCAGCCGTCAGTGACACTTCGGTATCGTCATGTGGCGGTCTCTCATACTGACGCTCCTTTTTGGAGCTTTCGTGACGGCAATTAACTTAGAATATTTAGATCCCACGAAACTACAAACCGTAGTACCGCCCCAAGTTCAAAAAACTACTGCATTCGGAATTATTCAAAAGTATACCCAAAAAGTATCGGTCGAAATAGATCCAAATTTGTTCAAAGATAAAAAAGACTCTTTCCATTTAAAAACACAAGGAGGTGTTCTGAACATCAAAGCAAGCACAGGAGTGGCGGCAGTGTGGGGTTTCAACTATTATCTCAAGAAATATTGCAAGAGTCAAATTGAGTGGCAGACTAAGAACGTAAATATACCATATCCATTGCCTGAAGTGGATGAAACAGTTGTCGCTAACGATAGATTTCGATACTACCAGAACGTATGTACAGTGTCGTATAGCTTCGTGTGGTGGAACAGTTATGACTGGAGAGATCATATAGAATGGATGGCGCTCAATGGTATCAACTTGGCGCTGGCACCTCTAGCTCAGGAAGCCGCTTGGACGCGAGTTTACCGGCAAATTGGTATGACTCAAGAAGAAATAGACAAACACTTCACCGGGCCAGCGTTTTTATCTTGGCTACGAATGGGTAACGTCCACGGCTGGGCAGGTCCCTTGCCCAAGTCTTGGCATCGGATACAAACCGGAATTCAAAATGATTTTATCATCGATATAATGCGCAGTCTTGGCATTGTCTATGTATTACCTGCTTTTAATGGTCACGTACCAGTGTCATTTCTGAGACTGTACCCAAATAACACGTTTCATAAAGTAGATCAGTGGAATAAATTTGACAACGCGTACTGCTGCGGGCTTTTCTTGGATCCGTTTGATCCTTTGTTTACGGTCATAGGGAAGATGTTTCTGAAAGAAATGACTAGAGAAACGCCTTTAAGTCACATATACACAGCCGATCCCTTTAATGAAGTCGCAGTATCAGGATTTTCCACTCCATTCGTGCAAGAGTCAGCAAAAAAAATATTCTACACACTTTCGGATTTTGATAAAGAAGCAGTATGGCTTTTACAAAATTGGATGTTTGTGCATGATCCTCTATTGTGGCCGTTGAGTAGAGTGAAAGCTTTTATTAATTCCGTACCAAGTGGCAGGATGCTCATACTCGACCTCCAGTCAGAGCAGTGGCCCCAATACGATCTGTATCAAATGTATTTTGGTCAACCCTTCATCTGGTGCATGCTGCACAACTTCGGTGGAACACTGGGCATGTTTGGTAACATGGTGACTATAAACAAAGATGTTTATGAAGTGAGGTCACGGGTTAACAGCACTATGATCGGCATAGGCCTCACTCCTGAAGGTATCAACCAGAACTATGTGGTGTATGATTTGATGTTGGAGTCTGCCTGGCGCAAGTCTCCAGTTCAGGACCTCGATGTGTGGGTCGCTGACTACGCCGAGAGAAGATACGGGTGCAATGCCACCACTGAAGCTTGGAAATATTTGCTCAGAAGTGTTTATAGTTTTAACGGCCTTAATAGAGTCAGAGGCAAATACGTCGTAACTCGAAGACCTAGTTTAAAAATAAAACCCTGGGCTTGGTATAAGAGCTATGATTTATTCGAGGCATTCAGAAAACTAATCTTCATCACCGATGACAGGTGTAACTCTGATGGCTATCGGTATGACTTAGTAGATGTGACACGCCAAGCATTACAGTACAGAGCAGAACAGCTTTACGTGAACGTCGTCAATGACAGAAACACAAACACTTTCGTGTTTGACGCGTCTATCAAGCGATTTCTCGGTGCCCTTAAAGATATGAGCAAAATATTATTTGAGAACGAACATTTTGTTGCTTCGAATTGGTTCAGAAAAGCAAGAGTAATGGGGGACAATCCTGATGAAGCCGACTTTTACGAATTCAATGCGCGAAACCAGATAACATTGTGGGGACCAAACGGGGAGATATCTGACTACGCGTGTAAACAATGGTCGGAGTTATTGGATTACTACTCTTCTAGATGGTCGATGTTCCTGTCTGCAGCTTTGAAGGCCAAGCAAGCTGGTGAAGATTTTAACGAAAAGGCAACGCGGCGTGTTGTCACAGCAGACGTTGAAATACCATTTGTTAATGTTCGAACAGGTAACATCGCGTTTACCTCTGCGAGGACACGGACTTCAACATTGGATTTAGCTAAAAATTTGTACAGAAAATGGTCGTGCGCACCGGACGTAGAAGACTTGCCCGTGATCATAATTAAGACGGATAATGTCGGAAAGACTACTATGGCAGATGTTGACTTTGAGAGCGAAGAATCCCGAGAACCACCGAGTGTCATTATTCTTCCTACTACGCCTGTTAATTAGTATTGCTACTACTGCAGCATTTAAGCAGTGAGTGTCTTGGTTATATTTTATTTATCCTATATGTTTCACCCCCGTTGCTCGGCTCCTAAGAATCATAGCGTGATCTTTAATTGCGTATACTATTCCTCATGAATCTGGCTATTATATGCAAAAAGAATTCTTCGAATCAGACTGGTAGTTCTAAAGATTAGCGCGTTCAAACAAAGTCTTTAGCTTTATAATATATGTAGATAAACTTACTTGCAATTATGCCACAACTTATTTTCTACTAGCTGAGACCGCGACTCTGTTCGCGTGGAAGTGAGAAATAAACACAATGTCGTTAATGACTCATTTTCAAATGTTGTGGGTCAAACCAAACTTTTTGTCCGTCATCAAATTGTTACAGTTTGGTAACACCCACAAAATTTTAAAATGACTCTTAAACTGTAATGCATATGAGTCATTTTCAAATCCCGTGAGTGAGAGTGTTTGGCTTGACCCAAAAAAAAAAAAAAATTGTCTAATTACTTCATACAAACTTTATCACCCCTTTTCATCTTTTTAGGAATGGAATTTCAAAAATCCCTCTTTAGTGCATCTTTAGGGTACTCCAGGAATATTTCCTCCAAATTTTAATGCTCTAGGTCCACAGGTTGTGCGTTGTTTGTCAGTCAGTCACGGTACTGTTTAATAGGTACAGATTGGGCTTCTTACTGGGTTTCTCGTAGACTATTGCTAGATATTATATTGCCCGTAGTTGAGGCACAACCGGTACAACTGTAAGGCGATTCGCACACTGCACCGCATCACGCAGCGTAGCGCGGGAGTGCGTGATCTTACGTTGTTTGCAAGTACTTGCATTTGTATAGAAATCACGCATGGTGCAACACACTGAGGCTTTTGCTCCGTCGCCACGCGCCCCGCAGCGTAGCGCGTGGCGGTGTGTGATTCGCCTAAGTCTTGTGCACTCACATCTCGCCAGTCATGTTCAAGTCATGTTTTAGGGGGGCAAGTCTTTCAATCCATTTCAAGCATCGTCCTAAGGCATCGTCCTATAGTCCACACGGAACTCATTGGCCGCGCCTTAGGTATGTGAGCGGCGGGAGGAAGGTGTATTCGGGTGCCGTTCGGTGTATTCGGTAATTGTTCGCGCACCCCCTTCCGCCACTCACATACCTAGGGCGCAGCCAACGAAATCCGTGCTGGCTATAATAGAACGCGAATGCGTGATCATCGTAGGTTCGGGGGATTTTTTCTCGTACGGCCGCGATATCAAACATTGAACTCGAATAGGTGTCCTAACAAACATTTGAGTCGCGCGACCGCGTCTTGCGATTGTCAGTTAGGACACCTATTCGAGTTCAATATGTTTGATCGCGCGTTCGTACGAGTAAAATTCGCGCGAACCTACGATGATCGCGCATTCGCGTTCTATTAGGACGATTCCTCACTCTCCATGCTGTTTTTAATTAAAATACGAATAATGATTGTTGATAATACTTTTTGCCGATTGTCAAACATTGTATGAAAACCATCTTGACCGCAGTTTGGATACGTAGTAAAAACTAAAATAAAAAATATAAAGGCTTTTGCCATTATCGTATCCTTGTTTTAAAAACTTCACCATTAATTAGGTCACATAGCTACAAACTACAAGTTTTTACCAGAATTTCTTTATTTTTTCAGGTGGCAATGGACACGGAGTAAACGACGAACGTCTCCAGGGTGACGGCGATGCTGACGTATTCATGGATGACGGGACTATCAGCTGCTATCCCCGTTGCCATGACAACACTGGTGTCGCCGTCTTTAACGACACTGTTATTCAGCGTCTCCCTTGTTACTCACCTAAAGGTTTGCCTTGGCCAGTGTTTAGAATAGGATTCAGTAGGTGCATGTTGTTGAAACATACTATGCGTACGTTTAACTAATTGGATTGATTGTCGCCTCTATTCACCTCCCGCTCGTACCCCGCGGGTGTGAGTATAGACAGCAACACTGTGCAAGCGAAAGTTGAATAAAGGTGACTTCATTTGTAATCCCATTAATTATCTGCGCGTATTGTACGTACGACAGGCGACAATTTCGCCGCCGCCGCGTTCAGAATGTACCTTCAAGCAAACTCACAGAAAATATATAGGAACCACTAGTGTCGCTTGCGACAGCAACGGCAACTGTCAGTCGCTGTCACCGCAGGCGCGGTCCCAGGGGCTGGGGGGGGTCGTGGGGGTCATGCCCCCCCCCCTCCCAAATCGTACAAAAATGCGCCAAAAACGGTCATTCACGGTAAGGCACGTCGGTATTAATCGGTATGACCCCCCCGAAAGTCTTCGGCACCGGTATGACCCCCCCGAAATCGGCTGCGACCGCGCCTATGTCACCTTTGTCGGAATTGTACCTTTGGTGGTTGACGACAAGGTTTTCTTGCATAATTATGGTACCGCTGTTGGGTTAAAACATTATGCTGAGCAACATAATCCTGCGTAGCTTTTCTAGACACTGGCCAAGGCACAAGATAAAAATACAGTCGCATTTTATTATTATTTTTTCAATTTATATTCAATAAAACTTTTGCTTTACTATCTCTAACGTGGTTTGTTTTTTTCGTAAGTAGTTTAATAATGAAATTGACCATTATGCGAGTACCATAGCTACTACAGTCAACATCAAAAGTGATTAATGGGATTTTTACGTAAGATTTGTATTTACGTCTAAAATTTTTTGGATAAAAAGCAATGAAACTTTTTTTTATTAGATATAAGTAAGTAAAATATCGAATAAAAAAAAAGTTGCCTACGTTATGACAATCTCTTTGAAAATGTGAAATGATGTACCTACCTACGTACGTGTATGTTTTTACTTTTTAGTTAGGTATAGATTTTAAATAAAACACCATGCATCTTCATAATCGTTGTATATTTGTATTATGTACACTTGAATAAACGTAGTTAATAATTATATACTTTATAACAACTAATTTGGGATGGTTCACATAAAAAATATTGCTTAGATGATATTGGATGTAGAAAACATAGAAAATCTTTTTTTCAAATGGCTGAATAATTTTTTTACTTTATGCTTCTTATAAACATCAAAAATCCGTCCATTGTACCAGAGCCATAAGACACTTCGGAGCTTAATATTTTTTTCTTTATGTATAAATGGATTTGCCTTTTCGTTGCATGCATATATTTTGATAAAACAATTAATTACGTGCTGGATTAACCCAATTTAAACACCAAGAAAATACTGTCCCAAACAGCCGAGGAAGGAGAGGTCTATATTCAGCATTGGACAACAATCTACTATATAAAAATAAGTCGGGTTTTCCTTCCTGACGATATAAGTCCAGAACGGACGAACCGATTTCCACGGTTTTGCATTCGTTGGAAAGGTCTCGGGCTCCGTGAGGTTTATAGCAAAGAAAATTCAGGAAAATTTAAAGAGAAAAGCGGGAAAATCTTTTTTCACATACAGCGCCATCTCTGATACATAGCATGTACTACGGTGGCGAAACGGAGTTCGCCGGGTTTGCTAGTCTTTTATAAATAGTACCGCAATGCTCATAAGGTACGCAGGTTGGGGTAAGTGGGGCACAAATTTTTACCCTGTCTGGGCTAACTTATACAAGCCAAGGCGGGGCTTGGCTTGTGACCAAGACAGGGGAAAATATACGTAATAAAAACTAAGTTAAGTTGATTAGGTGGGGTAGGCGGTTGGGTTAACAATATGACCTATCAATAAAATTGTATTTTTAGTAAGTAAGTACCTACCATCGAGTTTGGCTACTTTAGCCCCACCCCTAACCAAATCCTAGGTACGCCCATGCCAATGGTAACGGCCCTTATTTACTAGTAAGTCAGACACGCACTTGGTGCAATTAGTTTCATCACCACTGCCCTAAAAACGAATATCGTTTTGAAACTATGTCCCAGAACCAAAAATACGTGGACATGACGTGACGTCTACATTTGCATTTGGCTCCCTTCCATAGAGGAAGCTTGAGTCCCAGCAATGGGAACATTATAGCTGATTATATTATGTTATAATACTTATATGTAGGCACCTAAAGCCTTGTGTGCTCAGCCAAATGAGCCGCTCATTCGCCTGAGCGTGCTCAAGTCGATACAAGGCTTTAGCTGTATGAATCTCTCAAGTGCCTTATGGCTCAGGTCTTCAGGTCTAAGGAATTCGGTCAAATATTGGTCAATATTTCATTTTAGCTGTAGAATCGTTGTCGGAAGTTAAATTTGACTAGGCTTAATTAAAATGTACTGTGATTGGTGGTTTTTATACATATTTGGTATTCGAATTAAATATAGGTAGGTAGGTATATCGAATTATTTATAAAAACAAAACACTGCTAGGTTTGCACATAAGTATTCATCTGTGTTAGGTTTGCTCTATGGGTAGGTAACTACTTATTTAGTGCAGCAATTTAGCAATGTTTAGAGTTACTAAAAGGATTTAGTGAGTGATCTAAATTATTTAGTGTAAAGAACTCGTCTCCAACCCCTACAAGTCTAAATTGGTGCACTAAATTTAGCAGTAAATAAAGTATTTTGTAAGTATTTTAAGCTCGTTTTCACTAAAACTAGACAACGCTGAAATTGACACCTAGATGGTATCGCATTTAAGGCACCGCTTCAACATCACCATATACCTACTTAATCCAAAAGACGTCTATTATTGAAGCTTTGTCACAACCGTACGAACCGCTTATTCAATGTGACGTCACACTACGTTACATTAAAATATGCGGTTCTTATGGTTGTTCGGACGCCTGGAAAAGGCGGCCAGAACAGACTAGTTGCGGAAGACGGCAAATCGGGTGTTTTGGCCTTAGTCCTATATCCAGCAGTAGACTGCGAGTTGATTGTTAGCAGTAGACTGTGAGTTGATTGATAGCAGTAGACTGCGAGTTGATTGTTAGGAGTAGACTGCAAGTTGATTGTTAGCAGTAGACTGCGAGTTGATTGTTACCAGTAGACTGCTAGTTGATTGATAGCAGTAGAGTGCGAGTTGATTGATATCAATAGACTGCGAATTGATTAATTCCAAAGAATTTTTGCCTAAAGCATCTATAAGGAGTTGCCTAGTCTTTAGTGAAAACGGAAAATTAAGTATTCGGTAAAAGTCGACATTCTTGAAATTATAGGAAGGTATGTCTCATATTTAAAATAAAATATTAGTAAGGGGCGTATGATTCAAAAACGGAAACGAAACAAATATTCGTTATATTTAGTTCTTATAAGATAATGAGTCCAAATTTTGGTTACATTAGGTAAGTCTTAGCACCACTGATGTGTTATCATTGTTACTTAATTACAATTTAAATAAAATATCAGATACATGCGTGTAAATAATGTTTAAAATAATCTAGACATTCCTAAATAATCTTAACTTTTTGTAACAGGTAATATTGAGGATATTTTCTTTACTTTCCTTCACATTTCTAATTTTAGCGATGGGTAGAATTAAATAATTATCTTTAATCATTACAAATGCATTGATTATGTCATTCTTGTCATTTTGTTTAATTTAAGAGATATATTTTATTAGAAACCCTTTGTTCTTTTGCCTCTCATTCCGATTCTGATCTCATTTAATTGCCAGTTAACATGAGATTTTTTTTTTATGTAGATGCAAACGCTTGCAGTAATCGGGTACCCCTCACACCTACAAATCTTTTAGCAAAGGATCACTAATGCAGGTGTCTGTACAATTATTTATATTGAGGTTGTTCTCCAGAGTTCATCTTACTTCTACTTACAATATGGTAATTTGAAAATAACATCTTTGGGACAATAATTCCGATTTTAAACCTATGTCATACCAACGTGTCGAGGACATAACCAGCGTTTCCATAGTTAAACGACTGGTTTAAGTTTGTTTGGTCTAAAACAGGTACGTAGCTGTCTTGCAGAAGAATGGGCTGGCGACTGGACGCCTCATTAAGCTGTCTTTCTAGAACAGTGTTCTGTAACTCTTCTTCTTCTAACTCTAGTGTCAACTCATCTAGCAGTTTCATTCTGCTTTCTATTTCGCTGTCAGCTTTTGCCAGCTCTACAGCGTTATCCTGCATCTCTGATGCTGTATTCATTAACTCCTGTTCAATTTTGTCTAGCAGCATCGTCACTTGGGATACGTTTTCGCAACTGTTTGCTTTGTTTTCGTCCATGTACCGTTTGACTTTAGCTGTAAGTCTTACAACTAATTCTTCCTCACGATGTAGTCTTTTGTTTATTATTGCTAATTTCTCCAACATTTCGATTTCTTCCCGTATCCTCGATAGCTCGTCAGCGGACGCTTCGGAGTCTGTGTCGTTTTGTGGCTGCATAAGCCTTTCAGAATTAACTTGGCATATGTCTGTGAGTTCTTTTGTGAAATAATGTTCTCTCATAAGGTGTCTTTCTCGTCTCGATTTGTGTTTCGTGTGTCGTCTAGGTGGTGTGCCGCTTCCCACGCCTACTCCGCTGTCACTGTTCCCAGCTTGGCTGTCGTTGACTTCGCTACACCTGCCGAGGTCTCGTAGGTAAGATTCGAGAAGGTAATTGGTGCCATGTTTCTCCATACGATTCTTGTGGGTCTGGTCTTCTAGGTGGTCAATGACTTTTTCTTGTTCTCTGTGAATTCAAAACAACATTTTTTACAACAGTAGGTATTTGTGTAAGAAAGTTACTGCAAGACTAGTCAAAAATAGACAATAGAGCTCTTCTCAACCTTGATCACTGATTTGAAAAACATAATCATCCGATCGTTTATCGTTCGAAATCTATGATGAAGCAGTGGCACTGGCCTAAGTAGTACCTTAATTTATCAAGCTGCTGATGTATGGTCCTGCTCTGATGTTGTATGACAGACACGAGTCTGGCCGCTGGGTCCTCACTCCTGGCTCTGGGAGGGGGCGTGGCAGCCCTCAGGCCACGCCTTCTTCGCCGCCGCGCCCCTCCCCGACTGCCACCGTCGCTGTCCCGACCAGAGTCTTCTTCTCCACCACTTGAGACACGACGAAGAGCTAATCGAACCTGAAAGAAAGGGATAGCGAATTAATTTTGGGTACCATCACGCAAATTGCTGACCATGCCCATTCCTGCCTACCTGTTCTAGCTTAAACACAAAATACTTTTAAATTAAAATAGAGTTATGATTTTCATCCACGATATTATCTACCAAGGAATTGATTCAAGAGTTCATGTAGATATAAATAATATAAAAATCTCGTATGATTATCCATTTTCATAATAAATAATAATTCGTGAAGAAGAGTTTATATTCGTTACATTTGATTAGCAAGGTGTGTCGTGGTCTAGATAGTTGCATTTCACAAAACTAATCGCGGGTAGTTCGAGACAACACCCGCCGCTCAAGACGATGACACCCACGTAATTCAGTCTTCTCGTGGCCACGGTCAATGCAACTTGATCGAAACGTTGAGTTTAGTCAAAATACTAAAAATTATGACTGTATAGTTTATATTTTATGTGGAAAGTGATAGGTAACCTTTCCAAATTGGCAAAAAATAGTGCAAAACTTAACGAACTTTGGACGTCTGTATTTCGTCATGCTTCTATAAAAAATATTTTTGTATATTAGTATTATGGTTTTAAATACATATAAGTAACTAAATTACGTAAATAAAAACATAATTTGGTCAATAGTTATTTCTATTAGTGCATATTGTTGAAGTTGTGTGTTGTGAATTGTGACCGCTACGCGCGCGCTTTGTAAATATTTGTTTTGTGGTTTGGATATTGTGTTTCAAAGATGAACAACTTTTATAATGCATAAATATGTATGTCTGTGATAGTGTAACAGTGTTTGTTTTAGTGAAAGTGTTATAGAATTTAATATATTGTGACAAAAATGGAATGCTGCACATTTTTCTCATCATTCAGACGTACTAATGTAAGTATTTTTTTGTAAATAGGTAGATACTAAAGACATTTTCATAACGAAGACAATGATGTCCTAAAATGCAATTTTTTCGATGACCCATACAAAAAAAGCGAATTCTGTTTATTGCATGTTTAGTTATAGGTAGGTACTAAGTAGTTCAAAATGTGACACACATGCCTGTAGGTGCATATGCAAACCGACTCCTGGCATTCTACGTCAAAACTGGCATGCCAGTTTCTAGAAATGCCTCGAAAAGTGCCAGTTGTCGCCCTCCCCACTTACTTGCATGAGAAAAAACTCAAACGTCTTGTGTTTTCCTAGCATTATCATCCTAGCATACTAGCATACGAGCTAAGCTACTAGTAGGTAAACGCGCGTTACGCATGCTAGTAGCTCGCACTTACATAAGTAGGTATATGCTTAGTGTCCGGGTTTTCCCCGGATACTTTGAAACCCCTACCGGACGCTCCCCGGACACCCACAAAACTAGGACAAATCCGGGGAAACCCGGACGGATGCAGCCCTAGGCAAAACTGCTAGTAGGTGATACAGACCTCGTGCCTGGCGTCTCCCCACGCAGCAAGCACGTGCAGCACCGGTACATCTGGTGGTAGGGGCCTCTCGACTCCTCGCCACCTCTCAGCTAACACCCACTCGCCTTGCTCGCTCACTCCTCCTCCAGCTGTCATACAATTAACAACATCATGAATTGTGCCTATAGACATTGATAAACCAATTATCTAAAAGGATTTATTAGCCTCTTGAAATAAGGTTAATTTTGGTAGGTAAGTGTTATTAGGTTGATGATACCTATCAAAGTCGTAGTGGTTAACTATACCCACCCGAAAATACATTAGAGAAACCCAGAAGGTGTGGTGGCCTTGGGGCAACCAAGAAGGGGAACCCGGATTTTTCTTGAATCAACGAAAAAAATATTTTCAGATTTTCAATAAAAAAAAATCCCCGCAACGAAACAGAATGAAACGAATAGTTAACGTAATAGGTAACTCTTATGTTATATGTACTCTTATGTTGTATGTACTCTTATGTTACAACATAAGTTTTTTGGGCAGGACCCCGCGCTACAGCCCTTGCTGCCCTGCCCTAATTCGGGCCCAGGTGAAACCGTATGGGTTTCTCCATATGGGTTCGAAGCTTACATTTTAGCAAATTGGTCACAAAACGTTTTGGAAATCGTCTCCAAAATGAAGCCCTGGTCCCAAACATTTCCCTACCTTCAGGAGCATCCTGCAATGCCCTCACGATGTCTGCGCAAGTCGTGTGGGACCTCACTCCTCGCACCCACAGCTTCTGTCCGCGCGCCAGGACTCCGACCTCCTCATCACTGTAGTCTGATGATGACCCCTCCATGTTTATCCCCTGAAATGGATGAAATGCTTCAATTAATATGAGTCTATACAAGATATGGGGCAAGGAATTGTCATAATGGGGTAGACAAAAAGTAGCCTATAGCACTCTGGAATAGTTTAGCTTTCTATTAGTCAAAAAAATGTCAGCATCGGATCAGTAGTTCCGGAGATTGCCCTCCACATATGCACAAACTAACAAAAGTACCTACTGCCTCTTTAAAGTAGAAGTACTCATACATATGAACTGCTCCGTGCGTGCGTGCTCCATCGTAGACCGCATCATCGCTTAACATCAGGCGAAATGGCGGTCAAACATGAGCCTATTATTATTTAATAAAAATAAAGAAAACCTATTGGCAAAATGATCCTATCTTATTTGATATTTCAGATCTCCCAAAGGTCATACAACTTTAGCACTAAAAAACTTGTAACCTAAAAAAGCTTAGCAATCTATTCATAAACCCATTTTACAATACCTATAAAACAAAATAAAAGCGGCTATACGAACTAAAGGCTAAAGGGGTTGGCACCCGCAGGTACGGTTTCCATGGAAAATTCTCCACCGAACAACGTAATGGCTTAGCAAACTTTTATACGGAACACGTAACGTTGCATAAGTTTGCACAATTTTGGTGCCAGCCGGTGGCACGCCTGGCGGGGTGGCATGCCAGGAAACAACCATTACCGGCCCTATTGGGAGGTTTTGCATGTAATGCACTCGCAAAATGGATGCCGATTAGTTTTCGGAACCGGTTTAAATCTACATAATAAGAGGGTAGTAGAAGATTTGATATGTTTACGGGTACAGACAATACTTCAAATCAGCTGTCAGTGTCGCCGTGTACCTACCACACGGCGACACTGACATTAGGCACAAGTCTCCACATTAGTGTCACTAGCGCCTTAAAGTTAGCAATCTCCATGTCGACATAAGTGTCTAGAGCAGAATTACAGTCCGAGTGTATTAAACTTGCGACGCATCCTGTGTAAACGACGACAGTCGCGACATTGCACTGTAATTTATACGAAAATTGGTAGAACAGCGATGTGCACGCTATGATACTTAATGTCGACACCGACTGTCGAGCGTAAAGTGTCGCCACGTACACTTGCTTTAATGTATATACGAAAAATCTTTTTAATAAACGATTTGAATTGCCACGCTATTAGCGAAATAATAGGTCAGTAAGTACTTGATCGGTTTTGATCTAACTGAAAGTATAGGTAGGTACCTATCTTTTCTTTGCATTAATTGTCATCGCATTGTCGACAGTCACTGGACGTAAACCTCAATCCCTAGGCACCCAGATCCAAATGACTATTAGGCCAATCACACACCGCCCCGCGCTACGCTGCGGGGTGCGTGGCGACGGAACAAAAGCCAAATGCGTTTTCAGTGTGTTGCACCACGCGTGATTTTTATACAAATACAGGTACCTACTTGCAAACAACGGAACATCACGCACCCCCGCGCTACGCTGCGTGATGCGCAGTGTGCGAATCGCCTTATATACCTACTGTCGTAGGAGTATTACGCTAGCAAGTTGTAAAATATACTAGCTATGCCTCGCGGTTTCACCCCCGTTGCTCGGCTCCTAAGGGTTATAGCGTGATTTTAAATAGCCTATACTATTCCTCTTGAATCTGGCTATCATACACAAAAATATTTTTTCGAATCCGACTGGTAGTTCCAGAGATTAGCGTATTCAAACAAACAAACTCTACAGCTTTATTATATTAATATTGTACCAACTTTCAAGCGGGCTTCCATTACTGACCAATACCTAAATAAGCACTTACCCACTTTTTACAGGCATTTCAGTTATTGTGGTCTAAATCACGAATAGCGTGTCAGAACAGCTTAAACCTGCTAACGCTAAACATTACGGCAGTGGACGGAAAAAAATCCATACACTTTCATATATTTCTAGGAACTTGAATATGGTGGTAATTTGGGGTGGTTCGTGACAAACTACCATTAGGGGTTTCCGCCACCCCCTGCCGCCCCGTTTTCCAACCCTATTTAGGGCGATGCCCGGTGTTTTTATGTTAAATATTTTCTTTTGGGGTGTCTACCTTTTTGGCGCCGCGAAGACAACAGTTTTATATCTTTGGTTTAAAACTTGATATAGTGACTGTCTTCTATCGAGTCGCTAGAACTGGGTGAGTTATTGAAATGGGACTTTAGGGGTAGGTACCAGTGGCGTGCAGTGCATATAGGCAAGTAGGCAGTGCCTACCTCATATAATGCAATAAAACTATTTTAACTGTTACTATATAAATGAAATATATCAATCATGAATAATTATTGATTTATAATTATGTATATTGATGTAGTAATAGTTAAAATGGTTTTATTGAACTTTAAGAGGTAGTCACTGCCTACTTGCCTATATGCAATGCACGCGCCTGGTAGGTACCTAAATTCGACCTGCCCCTGCCTCGCACGGGTGCAATCTATTTATGAGGCGACATGTCAAAATATCGAGATTTCCGTAATTTATCTAAGTTAAATAATAACGTAATATACACATAAACATTCCGGAATAAATCATCTAAATGGTGATATCTTTGATTCGTATAATTTCTTAATTCCTAATCCTCTCTGGCATAACAAGTTAGGCATAACTTGGAATGGCATAATAATACTTTAGGATAATATTTTTTGGCATTTAAATAGGCATATAACTATCATTTGGACTACCAATTTTTTTTTCGCGATAATTTTGAGTCACATAAAGAAAACAAAAACTGCATTTTGAGTTTTTAGCTGGAAACCGAACTTTCTAGTCAAAATAAACCATGAAAACACCTAATAGATGAATACAGATTTAAATGAGCCAACTGAGCCGCGGTGAGCTCTCAACGCCTGCCTCTATTAGCCTACCTGTACTGTAAGTGCTGTCCTTAGATATATCGATAATTGAGCATACATTTATTGGTAAAAACTCTTACATGGACTTAAACATACTTAACTGGCAATTGTAGGTGTTAAACACCTCTGCCTAATCCTTCCAGGAAAACAAGCGTGATGTTATTATCGATGATATAATATTTTTTATTTCTGATCCAAAGTGGATGGTTTTAATCTATTATAGGACCTACCTACTGATATAATAAAACTGAAGAGTTTGTTATAGGCACTAATCTCTGGAACTACCAGTCGGATTCGAAAAATCTTTTTGTATATGATAGCCAGAATCATGAGGAATAGTATAGGCTATTTAACATCACGCTATGACCTTTAGGAGCCGAGCAATGGGGTGAAACCGCGGAGCGCAGCTGGTTAATGATATGATTCTGTTCATCATAGTTTTGTTTTTAACCATCCCGAAATGGGCTTGCGTGTTGGACTACGGCCCACTGTTTCTCACAGAAAAGAGACATCCTAGCAGTGGGGACATTATATAGGCTGATTATATTATTATTTTGTTCAATCATTGGAATGAGTCAGTCGTAGAAATAAAGCATAATGCGTAAAATGCGCAGCATCACTACGCTTTGTCAAAACAGGCTTTGGTTAAATGAAGTAATCGACACTTAGGTACACTGACTATCGCATTTGCGAACAGTTCCTTTATAAGTTGCGACTCGAGTTACGAGCGCAGCTGGTACTTAAATCATTATTATTTCGATAATTATAATTATCGACATGCATTTTCCCTCATGCATCACTAGTGCGCAAATTATCGGCAGTCCTTGCCCGCCATAATAACAGAGCGAATGCCGCTCTGCACGCAAGGACGAACTGAATTATGCGCTACACACGGAATAATAGTTCAGACAACAATACCACAAACAATATTATAAACTAGCGATCCGCTCCTGCTTGGCATGGCTTCAATTTAACAACTAGGTAGGTGAATAAATATTATAGACAAACGTTGCCCACAAAATTCTTTATGTGACTGTGATCGCATCAAAATCCATTAATTGTTTTCAGAAGTACCGTACTAAGCGAACACAGATAGACGACATTGTATAATACCTACTATTATAGTAAAATTGTTGCTTTTGTGCTTTAAGAAATTATAAGAGACTAGCACTTTGCCCGCGACTTCGTCTGCGTGACCCATAGGAACTGTGCGTTTTTTCGGGATAAAAAGTAGCCTATGTTACTCAGTCATAATGTAGCTTTCTATAAGTGATATAACTTTTTGACTAGTCCAGTAGTTTTGAGTTTATTCATTACGAACAAATAAACAAAGCTTTTAGCACGGATGCAATTTTCTGATGTCAAAATATGAAGATTTCTGTGCTGTATTTAAGTTAACTAATAACGTATTATACACGTAAACCTTCCGGAATAAATTATCTAAATGGTGGTGAAAACCGCGTTAAAATCCGATGTGTAGTTTAGAAGAACGAAGCGGACAAACAGACAGACACAAAAAGTGACTTTGTTTTATAAGTACCTAGGTACTATTTAAAGAATCAGATGTGTCTTTATACGAACTGAACACTTTAAACCCTACTTATGTAGTATCTAGTACGCTTTGGTCCCACTCGACCTCAAAATAAAGGTTCACCAAACGCCATGACAGTTGACGACATGAAACTTGACCCGTAATTTGGAGTTCCCTATGTTGTTACCACTTAGCTAAATTGACAACCGTAATGTCTATTAATAAGTGTTCTAGGGGTGCCACGTATATCGATATGGCTATACGATTTAATCAAAGTTTCTGGGTCAACATCGTCAGCCCTGGCTAGACTGTATTTCAGTTTTAGGCAGATTACAAGGTCGGTGTCCAGTCTACCTACTTAAATGTGGCTGTTATCTACTTTCAGACTAAGTATGCCTATTAGAATGAGTTATAGGACTAGGACATGACATGCTCTCGAAGGCACGAAAGGCTTAATATATTAAAAACGGTTACCTATGAATGAAGGACCAGATTTATAGGTGTGGAGGCCCTGGGGCAAGCAAGAAGTGGAGCCCCCGATATTTATTAATCAAACAAAAAAAATGTATAAGTATTTTTACAGTTTTTCAATCATTTATTTTAATCTATACTTATAATAAATCTGTAGAGAGGTCAATTCTGTACATAAAATATATTTTAAAAATAACTATCAGGGGGTGATTAGTGACCCTGATGCCAAAAATGCAATCAGTAAAATTTTTGTCTGTCTGTCTGTCTGTCTGTCTGTATGTTCCTTATAGAAACAAAAACAACTTGACGGATTTTAACGAAACTTGGTACAATTATTTTTCATACACCTGGGCAGGTTATAGTATACTTTTTATGACGCTACAATCAATAGGAGCAGAGCAGTGAAGGGAAATGTTGGGAAAACGGGAGAAGTTACTCAATTTTTTAAGCTTCCGTCGCGTGTGCAGCATTAATGGTTAAAGCTACATAGAAATCATGTATGACGGGAATGTTTTACATAAAATTATCTAAAAAATATCCCATAACAGCATATGTCCATCTTTTATGGATGACTCACAATAACACGTGTAACTCCCGATAGCTTAGCAGTTCGTTGCTTTCTGATTGTATTAGGTACACACAAGTTACACGCTGATGGAGTCGCGGGCACAGCTATTAATAATAATATTCTGCGGTTCCTTATTGCGATATCTTTCAACAGTATTGTGGATTGACATAATTATTATATTTGCCTACTAAAATACGAAAGTTAATCTGTCTATTACATCAAAACCATTGAACCGTGAGGAAGGACATACGCTACTTTTTTACGAAAAACGACGGAAACGCGGACGAAGCGGGCAAAAGCTAGTAAAAAATATATAGGCAAGTATACTTATCATAACGAACATAATGCAACAAGAAATAATTTTAAAGTAAGCATGTGATACCTTTTGAATGTGATTTTTTTTTTATAATAAAACAATTTTAAACGGATTAATCGCGTATATTACAGTTTTCCTGACGTTTCGAACACTTTGCAGCGTTCGTGGTCGCAGGACGACTCGTCGTCGTCGTCCTGCGACCACGAACGCTGCAAAGTATTCGAAACGTCAGGAAAACTCTGTAATATACGCGATTAATCCGTTTAAACTTGTTTTATTATAATGTGTAATAATCGCGAAAACCTAAGACATTATTATGTGATTTTTTTTTCTTTGATAGATAGTCAATTTTTTTCTTATCTAAAAAAAATCGAGTTGTGGATGCCCCTTCTTGTGAAGGCCCCGGCTACAGCCCCTGTTGCCTGCCCTAAATCCGGCCCTTTATGAATGGACTAAGGCAAGTGAAGTTTTCTGTATCGAATTTGTATTTCGAATAAAAAAAAAAGAAAATGTTGGCCACGTATCTCATAATCCTTTGCGTTTGCTTGATCATCTTTCCGACTGTATTGTTCACAACAAAGTAAGTACCTATTGTAAACAAAGGAATATGAGTTTATAATCTTCATGGATAAATGCTCAATTTGAGAGATCGGTAGCAGATGCATCCTGTATTAAGCACACCCTTTAATTTCTTAAAAATGAGGTAAAAACTTGATTTTAAGTAGTCTGGTGCAACCTTTACGTTTACTTGGGAAAGATGAAGATCTATCGTTTTTATTCAAAATTAACCTGCAAATGATTATTGACGGATAGTCAGACGATAGATTCGGGATTTACTACGTCTATGCCTAATTGATAATGCTAATATTATAAATGCAAAAGTAAGTTTGTTTGTTATTTTTTCACGCCTAAACCGATCATCATGAAATTTTGCATATAGGTAGGTACGAGTATCTTGAGGGAGAGGCAATCTTTGCGCCCTCACGCCCCTAGCCGCCGCAGGAGACGCCCTGGGCGGCGGGAATCGATAGCCGATTCCCGGCCACCGTAGGCGCGGGCTTGCGGACGGTGAGCAATGGGTAGCTCGCCGTCCGGTAAGGACCAGGCCCGGGTCGACGGCGTGTAGTGTTCCACGCGCGCCTCAAAGAGATGTCAGCAAAACAGAAGGGGTCCACTACGGCCAATGCCCGCCAGGGTTGCGGGAAGTTTGAAAAAGATACCGTGGCCCCTGGCAAGGCAACTGGAGGAACACGGGTGGGTTTTAGTCAGTAAAAGTCGGACACGCCCTTCCGCTCCACCCAGAGCGGAAGAAGTTATTTGATGATTTCCCATCCAAAAAAAAAGGGGTACAGAAAAGGACATAGGGTACCTTTCATCTAGAAAAAAAAGTAGGTACTGTTTCCAGGACTGCTGTATTTTAAATTCAAAATATGCTTACGTTAACGAAACTATACGTCAAAAAAACTCATGATAGGGGTACTGTTCCCGAGGGAAAGAACAATAACTTTCGACAGTTACTATTGCTTTAGGACGCTAGATGGCGCTACGTGTATGTAGCGCGGAAGAAGTTGCGGCCAAAGTGCTAGTTTAAAAATAAAAGACGCAACATGTTTTATTTAATTACCCGGTAATTTTTTATGATAAAACGCAAGTATTTACCATGCTACCTTCTGGTCGTAACGTTTGCAAATCTTCCACAACCGGTAACCGTTTAAGTAAATTGCTTGTTAGGTGGCACGAGCCAAAATTAACCGCTGCTAATAAAATTCTAAGAAGTGAAGCGATTTCGGAGATAATGACTTTACTGATTGGGTATTCAGCCTTTTTCGTTTTAGGATAACCTGAGTCTTGATGTGTTCGCCTAATTGTTGTGCTTCTGTGTATATTTTATAGGTATTGAGGTTCTAATGTTTATAAAATAATCTACTCCAAAGGTTTAGGTCCACAGTCCATAGTTCCTGGGTTATAATGATTTTTATTTCTACTAAAATCATAATATTAGCCAGGAACAAATTGAGGTAATTGAAAATGCATTATTATTTACATATAATCTTATTTAAAGCCACATTAGCAGGACCAATTAAAATTATGTAGGTACCTACCTATAGTTATTATATTATATACATTTATTAATTGAAATAATAGAGTAGTCAGTAGTACCTACCTACAACTGCATTGCAGCTTTATTTAAAAAAAGATATATTAAACCATTTGTATACCTACTTAAATGTTTGCTCAAATAATGTTTTTATTCGCTAATTGTAGTTTTTAGGTTTATTTATACCATTAACCATGATACAGTATAGTTAATTGAGTTATTAGCACAGATTATTTAATACTAGCTAAATAAAATGGAAATTCATTTTAGATTCAAATCTATCTAATGGACCGCCGGCAACGATACCTACATAATTTTATTTATTTTGCGCACATTTCTTGACATTGCGAGTTCCTAAAATTAACCTGTCACAGTGATGTGGCACGACATTTTATTATCGATATCGACCTTTTCCCACGAATTCTCATTACATCGTCATTAGGCCCTTATCTCACCTTACAACTGTACTTAACCGCTTGATACAAAGATATGAGGAAGTCACAGCATTGTGTACTAAACTGACTCCCATCCGTCTAGCGATCACTTACAAAAAGGTGGCACATTGGGCCTTGAAATGAGCTGATATAATTAGTTAAAAGATAAGTTAACGTAGACCCCAGAATAGAATTTGTCTTTCTATCAGAAAATATTGTATAATCATTGGAAAGGTACCTACACCATTCTGAAAGTGATAAATAAAACTACCACAAAGGCAATAACCAAAACAGGTGAGACTTTCCTGCAATGTTAACTCACAAGTCTAAGTACCTGATAATACCTTACCTCTAAGTATAGAGGTAAGGTATTATCAAACATTTTAAGTGGGTAATACTTTCGTATTTATTATCAATTTAATGTAATAATTAGCTCCAATTATTAACACTTTCACTGCCAGGCCACAAATATTAAAGATCCAACCTCCACTAGCGTCAGGCACCTGTGCCTGACGTGGCAGTTTACGGGTTAAGTATTTTCCAATGCAGAAGTTATTACCGACATTTACAGTTGACAGTGTTTCTCAAACATCGCTACAAGCACTGTCTTTAAATCAATCGCTAAGAAATCAACAAAACGCTATACGCCAGTTACAGAACCCCCGCGCGTTTCACAGCCCGACACTGACATCAATCATTTGTTGACTACGTTTTTCGTAGACATAGCGTTCATCGATACTGCGTTTCACTTCCCTATCCGTATTGTGAACATCATTACCGAGAAATGGGTTCAGGGATAGCTTCAAAAAGGAATCATCGACCTTTCCAATATCAACTATGATTGAGAAGTCTTTGTGAAAAGTAGTTCCCACTTCAAGAGGACTTATTAGCGTAGGGATTTTGAAAGCCTGGTCAAATCTCTATTAGTCATGTTATTTTTTCTTTGATGTTTTATGTGATGTTTCAGTGATTTACCTGTAAATACCCTAGGTTACCTATTCTAAAATACTTTAGATCAGTAATCGTATCTTAGATTACTATGTATTCTTTATCACTAAGTCACTATGTGGACGGACCCAACAACATGGATTGACGACCTAGTGAAGGTACCCAGTGGGCAACTCAGAGCCGATGTGGCGATGCTTGGGGGATCCTTATGTCCAGCAGTGGACGTCTTTCATAGATATAATAATGGATGAAGCTAGACAAAAATGTGCCATTAATACTAATTTCTTACCAATTTAGTTATTTTTATGTTCCTAAATTGCATACTAATAGTCTGCTACTTGCATACTCAATCTTTTAGATTTAATCTTTTAAAATAAAAAAATAACTACTAGATTTGAATATCGATAAATTAAATAATTATCCATGATTGCATCCTCTATAAATCATAGTTAGATAAATGTTTATTTTTGGGTTTTATTGGTTTTTGGCTTTTAATTAAAACATCTGTTTTTGCTAGTTTTTAGGGTTCCGTACCAAAATGGTAAAAAAGGAACCCTTATGGTGAGGCTTCGTCTGTCTGTCTGTCACACCTGCTTATTTCAGCAACTACCTTTTAAAATAAAAAAATAACTACTAGATTTGAATATCGATAAATTAAATAATTATCCATGATTGCATCCTCTATAAATCATAGTTAGCTAAATGTTTATTTTTGGGTTTTATTGGTTTTTGGCTTTTAATTAAAACATCTGTTTTTGCTAGTTTTTAGGGTTCCGTACCAAAATGGTAAAAAAGGAACCCTTATGGTGAGACTTCGTCTGTCTGTCTGTCACACCTGCTTATTTCAGCAACTACTTATGCTATCGACTTGAAATTTGGAACAATTATAAAGAATGCTTGTTCAAATTTATTGCAAATGAAGTCCAAAAATATTTTTATTTTCATTGCAAAAGGGACCGGAGTGGGGGTCCGAAATTTTAAAGTGGGGTTACTAGGTCAAGTGATATATCATATGAAAGGGCTCGATCTGCACATTTCAAAATATATTTTTATTTTATTTTATGTCTCACAGTTTTCGACATATGATGAAAAATGTCCAAAAAAATACCATCCCTCCCTTATCTCCGAAGTTTGCGGGGCGAAAAATCTTAAATAATTAGAGTTGATAGAAATTGACCCAAATATGGCAACAAAAATAAAACGATGTTCCTAACTAGTACTGTTTTTTCAAAATCATCAAAATTCCTTCACAAACAAACTTAGTTATGCGGTCCGGATTTTTTCACTTTATACGTCCACAAATAATACAGAACCCTCGGTGCGCGAGTACGACTCGCACTTGGCCGGTTTTTTTTATTTATCTGAATTGATGAAATTAATCGAATATTTTCTAGAAAAAATCTTAATAGCGACCACCTCTGTGAGATTGTGAATACCTTTATGTCCAAGAAAATCGGCCAAGTGTGAGGTTCACTCAGTAGCAAACGGTAGGTATTTCAGTTGTCCGACCGCTACAATAACTTTGTATATATTTTCACTATGATATTACGAGTATAAAATACAAAGTTAATTTTTGCGGTTGTTGAACTCAAAATGAAAGACCTAGCGGATATTTTAAAAACTTCTAAATATCTTGTTCAAAGAAATTGCAAGATTGATTTTTTCCACATTGTTAACAGCTTTCGAAACTCAATATCACACCAATATTTATTCAAATATTTGATGCTATTTCAAAGACTTATCCTACCCTACATGAAGAGGTGCGCGAAAATATAATTTTTCATCCTTCAGTTTTATACAGGTAGGTAGCACCTATGAAGTGACTCCATTTTTTTTTTCGTAATTACACATCTGCGTAAGTTTCACGAGGGTGTGACAGACGTACAGACAGACAAGCATCGAACTACGGAACCCTAAACAAATAAAGTTTGAACTATCAAAGTTCAGAACAAATCTCATACCTACTTATAAATCCATACATTTCCGGGCGGCAGACACCATGCAAAAAGCAAACAATATCCATCCGTTAGCAGTAACGTTAGTTCATCTGTTACATATGGATTACAGGAGCCTAACCGACGATTATCGTTGAATAGGGTAACAATCGGTTCGTGAGTAACTGTAACATCTGTGGAGTTGTGTGGTGCAATCGATGAGAGGAAGCGGGTGAGGAATGAGCTATATCCAATTAAAGCCAATTCAAAAATGGCGTGAATATAAAAACACTCGAGAGCAATGAATCCGGGTCATTTACAAAAATCTTAATGTCACTGAAAGTATGAATGTTAGCTTAATTCTAATATAAAAACTGTATGCCTATTCTTTATAAAAAAAAAAAAGTTAAGTTTAAAGCAGGTACAAGCTGCAGCAATACAAGTACATATTTTAATATGTAATTTTGAATTCCGGAGATATTAAAATTTTGTGATCGACCCGGATTCATTGCTATTTTGAGTGTATTTCTACCATTTTTTTTTTTACAAATATTGGTATTTGTAATACAATTTTTCTTCTTTAATAGGCACCATCGCATCAGATACCTCCTTCGTAAGGCAGTTAGAAGAACACCTTCGGATATTCAGTTGGTAAGTCCTTCATTATGTATACATTAAATTTTTACAAGGTAAACAATATATTAGCGTAGAAGAACTCCTATTACAAGAAGCAGTAAGAAATATTTATCTGGCAAACAAACCAGAACCAAGAAGCATCTCAAAAATAAGAACATAAAGTTCAAACTACTTAATACCTACTATAAATACGAAAGTAATTTTTTTATCTACCAATTTTGGTGATTTTTGGGGCGGGCAATAATAAAATTAATGCTTAAACAAAAATAAAAATAAAGTAAACTCGAAAATGTAGAATAAAATCGCCTTTTTCCTATAACTTGATCGCATATTCTAAGATATTTCTTCATCGGAAGACAATGTGTGAGGAAGTCTATCCATATACAGACGCTACACACGGTCGCACGGATTGTCAATGCCCTTGCGCACCAATTTGTATGCCATTTGCATGATTTATGATTACGCCTGCAATTCTTTTGTGGGATTACTCGAGTTCTTCTTTTTTCGAATCGACGCGAAGGCATTAGGTACCTAAGTCATTTAATTAGCAAGTAATAAGTGTGAAACTATTGTTTAATAATAGAGTATAACTCGATTTTTTTTGCTGTGCTCTTGAAACTGTCAAAACATTTTTTATTATTTCTCTCTCTCTAACTATTCTATCATGCTAATATTTTGACATGGATAGATGCACAGTTAGATCTTATTTCTAAATTATATATATAACAGCTTAATGTTAAAATACCAATGAATATCTCACATTGCCACTTTGTGCCAGCATTGTCCGCCTATTTTCAGCTTCGACGTCATTTTGACTCCATTGACTTTGCTATTTATTTCATACTTTTTTGTGTAGTTTTTTGAAGTCAGTTTTTTTAAAACCTGTTTTTTTATACTACACCTTTAATTTGAATTTATATTCGCTCGTTTAAATACTGACCATTACTAAATTACAAAGACTTATGTACAGCAGTAAACAATTTAAAACTGATAATGATACTCGTATATTTGGCTTTTATTCGACCAAAATATGTTTTCCTCACTGTAAAATATATTTTCTAGGGAAAAATGTTTGTCACACAACACACCAATGTGTCACACTCGTATTAATAACTGACATTCACAATTTAATCTTTTTTTTCACATTCTTAATACATGTTCCATTATAATTACGTCGCACTATCTCTACCATTAGTTTAACGAGTAAAATATGTCTACTTACCAATTAAATTAAGTTTGGTACGAAATTAAATTACATGAATGTTTGAAAATACTATTTTTTTTTTGTATTTTCATTGAGTCACCGTCCGCGGACATTTGCAAATACCAAAAGCATTGCAGATGCGTTGCCAGGCTAGAGACAAAGTTGAAATGACTCATTTGCTTTTAATTTCACCGGCAACCATAACCCCAAACTGGACAGCAGAAATAGATAGGCGTAATCTTCTATTTAAATTACATTCTTCATAATTCTTCTGTCTTCTTTGATCTTCTCTGCCGTTGAAAGAGACCGCATTGGGCTGAGGCATCAGGAAATTCACGGGTATATATAGAACTCCTGTGAATTCTCCCAGTGCCAAGGCCCAACGCAGTCATGTCTTCTCTACTTCTTTCTTCTTCTAGAACTTTGATCTATAGTAATAATATAATAAAGCTGAAGAGCTTGTTTGTTCGTTTGAACGCGCTAACTTCTGGAACTACCAGTCTAATTCGAAAAATTGATTTGTATATGATAGCCAGATTTGTGAGGAATAATATAGGCTATTTAACATCACGCTACGACCCTTAGAAGCCGAGCAACGGGGGTGAAACGGGGGGGCCCAGCTAGTATCTTTATTTTCTATACTAATATTATAAAGCTGAAGAGTTTGTTTGAACGCGCTAATCTCTAGAACTACTGGTCGGATTCGTAAAATTCTTTTTGTATCTGATAGTCAAATTCATGAAGAATAGTATAGGCTATTTAACATCACGCTACGACCCTTAGACGCCAAACAAAGGGGGTGAATCCGCGGGGTCCAGCTAGTATAATAAGTAAAATATCTGCACGTGACACTTTCGGCAATCAGTTACGGTTATCCAGTGGGTAACCGCAAATTTCCGTATCATCTGACCGCACAATTGGGACGACATTATCCGCACTTTTGTGTCCATCATCCACTGTCGCTGATGGTTGCGGTTTGGTTGACATCGATATTACGGACCTGATGTGATTCTCCGTTAGAATATAATTAGATAACTGGCGTTTGAGAATTCGGGCGTAAGTCTTTTTTCAGGGTTCAAGGTTTATTCACACCCGTTAAATTTTTTTTCATCTATTAATCGTAGAAACGTAACAGATAGACAACTGAGTTCATTTTTGTATCATTTATAATTATAAATATTTATCGATTCGAATATTCTCAGGCCGAGATAAATAAACATTACTTAGTACGTGCTTTGGCTAGCTATGTTCCCGTCTCTGTCTTGCTTGCAAGTTGCGCGACAGTGACAGCGATACTGCAGTGCGATTCTGTAACCATCTCACCGTGAAAACTTAGGTGAAGTGAGCGTGGAGTGAGCTGTCAATAGAGTCAATTCCTAGCAAAACAAACTCACTTCACCTAAGTTTTCACGGTGAGATTTTTACAAAATCGACCGGCTGCTTAGCCAAAGTACGTGATAAGTAACGTCTCTTTATCTTTTTGGGTTAAAGATTCTTTATTTTATTCAAAAGAACAATGTTCACTTACGAATTAACATAAGGCTAAGTAAGTTACAGTGCTATAGCTAAAGTAATCAATTACAGAGGTTTTTTTTGTTCGAGTCTCTAATTACAATAATGGGTACATGTAAACAACAAAAAGTAAAATGTTAAGTTGACCATGAATAGGCAAGGAAACGCACCCAACGGGAAGTAAGAACTCCCTGCAGAGTTGGTACCTACTTTATACAAGAATCTCCCACTCCCCCGCAAGGTACAATCAAAATTTAAAGAAGATGCGTTCCTGATGTCGATTGGGAGAGCATTGTACAATTGCACGCCTTCATACCTGATATTCCTTTTACCGTATTTGGTTCTTGGTTTTTGAGTACATAGTTGGTTAGGATAGGTTGGTTAGGTTAGGTTTATCTCGGTTGCAAAATATACAGATTACTTACCTCATTCGTATCTTCTTTCTTTATGTTGTTGTTCTTATCTGTAACAAAATAATTAATTTGATCAGAAATGGTTAGATACGTTTCACACAAACGGAGTCAGAATTCTGAATATACCTAGTAATTTGAAAAATCTGAATAATAAAATAAAACTGTCAATTAACTAAAGCCTAGTCTTTCTTAAATTATACAAGGCAAGAAAAAAATATTTAAAATAAAAAATAATAATAAATAAGCATATCACTATCACATCTAGCTCGCTGAATAAAAAAAAACAGAAAAGAAAAGGTAAGAAACAATATTAAAACATTAATTTGCAATCACTATTGCGCTGACGACATGCCGAATAATTATTAAAAACACTGTAATTTATTTATTATTAATCTATGATTCCATAATATTATACTTTTCTTTGTTAATGCTTATTGTTTCCCCTTAGCTTTTATATGAAAAGACGACAATGTACTTTTAAATAATCTTATTTAGATGAAATCGGTAGGTACATAAAAGTAAGACAATAAAAAAATATTAGAAACTTTTATAAGGAAAACTGAATCTTGCCGACTTCTGTTTACAAAATAAAGAAAAAACTATTGAAATAAGAAAGTAATTTATACTCCAAGGAGCAGCTTCTATAACGGAAAAACAAAAGAAAATTAAAAGTGAGGGAAGCTCGAGCAAAATTAATATCCGTATTTATTTCATATTTTCAAGTAAAATCTTTGAACGCGATATAAAAGTATTAACATTAGCTTCACTGAAACTATTAAACCACTAGCTGTTCCCCGCGGTTTCACCCGTTGCTCGGCTCCTAAGGGTCGTAGCGTGATGTTAAATACCCCATACTGTTCCTCATGAATCTAGCTATCACATAAAAAATATTTTTTCGAATCTGACTGGTAGTTCCAGAGATTAAGGCGTTCAAACAAACAAACAAACTCTTCAGCTATATAATATTAGCATATCGACAGTTTTGGCTTTCCACTGTCGATATATTTCAGAACAAACATTGAATATTTCCTCAATACAGTAGCAATTATTTACAAATAACCGTATTTAGGTACTTAGCTCACAAACGACCGTGTTATCAATATAATTTATGTGCTTCTCACATAAATATGTATGAGACTCTGTTTACAGAGTCATTAGTGTCAAATTAAATCAACTCATTTGTATATCTCAAAGTATTCATATTTGTATAATAGCGGTTTGACTATACTGTATAATTTCCGGCACAGGAGGCAAGCTGAGGGAAAGGGTGGTTACGCTTTTGCGAAACTAAATTGAAGAGCCACTCTAGTAATTTGGAGTTGGTATAGTATTGTTTGAGTAATTTATGTCGTTCGGTCTTATCTCATGTTTCGCAGTTCAGATGCTTAGTGGGAGTTTATGATCGCGTGAACGTTAACTAAGTTTATAGTCAACGAAAAATCCAAGAAAAAGGAATAAGGAGTACGAACATATTAGGGAGACAAGTTGTAAAAGTGTCCAGCTTTATGTGGTAAACAATATTTGTTTTGCTTTAAAAAAAAATAGTAGGGATAAGGGATAGTAGGGATGGAACTCTTCAATGAATAACAACTACCTAATAACCTGCGATTCCTGCGTGTAATTGTGTAGGTATTATTGAGGCCACTGAAAATTGAAAAAAATGGGCCTTGCTCCCGGGTAACCAGCCTGTCCTTGAACCAAAAAAATCGAAGACATGGGATATCCACACCTAACCTTCTGTTCATAATGATGACTTTTAAATTGCACCCTACCCTCATTGCTAAAAATTATTGTGTTGTTTCTTGTGTGTAACCTACCTACTTCTGATTTGTGTTATTGTGTACCTACTTGATAAGCTAAAACGATGTAATGTTATGTCGAAGTATTATTAATGGTAATGTTAGTTTTAAGATACAAAATTGTTTTTGTTTTTATCTACGCTTGCTGGCAGTTAAGATCATTTTAAACCTACTTATGTTTCACTGTAAGTTAATTAATTGTAATTCTTTTGAGAAATAAATATCTTTAACCGTATAATACTAGTATATAAATAAACATATTTGCCTGAAAGCACCCCCTTATAAAATTCATGCGTCATCAGGCCATCAAATTAACGTAAGAGGGTAGGGGGTGGGGGTTAGTTCATTGTGTATGGTAACCATTGTATAAAATGAGTGATGGCATACCTAGGTAAAATATTGTATTTGCTTTTACTTTTCTAAGGGCGGGTTGCTTCAAACCATCTGTATTCGTAAGTCAGTACGTAATCGTTAAGTCAGTATGAAATTGTCGTACAAGCCGCCATATTTGACGGTTACAGATACGTAACTGTAAGTTGAAACAACATGGCCTAAGTTTGTTAGATTGGGTTTAGGTACTACAAAAAAGGCATTTTAGTGTTTCCTATCACGTTATCTATTTAAAATAGTAACTAGGCGACAGAGCTTCATTCGGGATATTCTCAGGAATGCCATCACTTATCCAGATAAACTTGAAAAGTAAACCATTATCTTAACATCCAAATCGTTAGAGCCGTTTCCGAAAAACCAATTCTATACAGGATAAAATTAAAACCAGTGCGGATATTTTAGGAGGTGAAAGTACTCATGAATATGATCAACTTTTATTATGGGACCGACACTGAAATATGAAAAAATAATCAGCTGTTCCATACATTTTGATCGTGTTGTAGTGCATTTTTGTAGGGAACAGCTGTTTTTTTTTTCATATTTCAGTGTCGGTCCCATAATAAAAGTTGTTCATATTCATGAGTATTTTCACCTCCTAAAATATCCGCACTGGTTTTAATTTTACCCTGTATATCGACGGCGAAGTGCCAATACCTCTACATTTATCATGTCACATATTTAATTATGTAAACAAGACATGCTCACATAAGATTTGTTATATAAATATATAAGAGATTTTTTAATCTAATGACCCGAGCGGGATTTGAACCCGCGACCTCTGCCGAACCGTGGCTTAGTGCTTTGAAACCAACTGAGCTATCCGCTCCAGCTCGCTTCACTCGAAACTTGAAATCCCTTTGTGTACGCCTCTTATGAGATAAGATTTGTTATGTTTTTGCATTAAGAAAACTTTGTAAAATATGTATGAAAACTTTGTGTTTTCATTTCGTTATAATCCATAACGCAACCTCGGAATGTTCAAGTTACGAGTGAATAGGTTGTTTCTAGGCAAGCGTGCACTATCGTCGACCGTAGGATAAAATAGGGGTCAACCGCGACCCTAACAAAAAATAGAAAAAACCGGACAAGTGCGAGTATGCCTCGCGCCCTAAGGGTTCCGAAATATGATCATAGATGGCGCTACTTTCAATGGCGCCATCTATGAGCAGATGGCTTCACTTATGGTCCGGTGACTGACGGCGGACAACAAAGTGATCCTATAAGGGTTCCGTTTTTCCTTTTGAGGTACGGAACCCTAAAAATAAAAAAGCCATTCTGTAAGATCGATAATTTTGGAATTGGTCTCACAGCCGAAATAGCTCAGTTGGGAGAGCGTTAGACTGAAGATCTAAAGGTCCCCGGTTCAATCCCGGGTTTCGGCAGAATACTCTTTTTGTGGTCATATGCATTTCTGCCGGCCTAGCATGACCACGATAGAAACAGGTTTTGTCTACATAGAAATAGACAAAGTGACAGATTTCATTCATAAAACGTAGAAATGTTTCTACAATCTGTCACTTTGTCTATTTCTATGTAGACAAAACCCGTTTCTATCGTGGTCATGCTAGGCCGGCTGGCGTCATCTTCTCTTGTATCGTTGAATACTCAGATCATAGAAACAAGGGAGATGTGCCAAGGCGCTATCGAGCTTGATGCCTGATCTTGAGCAAATTGCTCAAATTAAAAACGTACGCGCTGGCGACGAACCGAACACGATCGATGGTATAAATACAGTGTTTTAGTTTAGTGCTAGTGTTAAGTGACGATTAACAGTGTTAGATTGAGGGTGTGCGGAATGTTTAATGCGTAGGAGATCTTTTTATTCACAAGGAGCGCTTAATTATGCGCGTAATTGTGTCGAAAAATGTACTAAAAGTGGCATCAGTTGTTCCGGTACTAATTTGCTATTATTAGTACCGGAGTAGAGTATTAGTAGTAGAGGCATATCTCCTTGTTTCTATGATCTGAGGTTGGATAGCTGATGCCATCGTAGTCAGAAAGCTAGGATAGTGGCCCAGATGCTAAAAAGGCGACAAAAAAGGTGACAGGTCTTCCGTTGCAGCATGAGACCAATATTTTGCAGTGTATGTGGTAGATCGCTTATTTAGGGTTACTTGATAGTTAATTTCATGTAATTGGAGTGGCTGTTCCCTGTTAGTTGCCAATCTGGGTGTCTTCAAGTCGCGAGTGAATCGATTTCTTCTACGCAAGCGTGCTCCATCGTAGACCGCATCATCGCTCAACATCAGGCGAGATGAAGTGAAAAAAAGAGAATTAATTGTTCGGGCCATTCATTGTCAATCGTGCAAAGAGTCGTTTGTTGGAGGCCTTTTCTTGTTTCGCATGGTAATCAACCCTGCACTGCAACCTCCTAAAGATGTAGGTTTCTAACTTGTAACAACATGAAAGCCTGAATTTAAATGAAAAGAAATCATTAATAGTTCAAAGGAAACCTTTCACATTTCCATACATTTCATCCATTACTGTTATCAGTATAAAATATTCATACAAGCTCATTGTCCTGGAAGCAATTACTTATTAAAAATACAACACCCAAATGACACACAACCTTGTGTCTTTGACATAAGGTCCATTTTTCTTCAACACACTTCTATGGGAAGCTACGTGTGTTTGTTGTCACCTTGTTGCCATGGCAACTGACAAAAAAAAACAAGTTACGAATCAGGTGGAAGTCTATGTTTATTCTAGTTGCCTAGCTTGAATTTAAATGGTTTATATAATGTTTTCCGGTGAGTTGACAAGTCTGACGGTGGATAAACAAATTTTAATGGTCTACAACTTGTATGATATTATAGGTATCTTTCTCTAGAGGTTAGTTAGGGCACGGCAGTAAGATCAATCGTAGCTTAAACTACGGAAGAGGGTTTAATCTCCCGTCTTGGATTGTTTCTTTGGGTTTTTGTATTAGAAAACAATCGAAGACGGGAGATATAGGTACTCTTTTCCGAGTTTAAGTTACTGATGTTACCTATACTAGTACTGATAGTTGATCAATCGTTTCTATCGTTTTTTTTTAAATCCCACTAAAAATTTTAACATTGAGGGGTTCAAAAGAAGGTACTGAACCCATGGTTTCGTTACGCTGTCATATACCCCGTATTATGTCGATTAAGCTAACTTGATTATGTTTAAGTAATTTTATTCTAGAAAGAATGCAATTACTTCACAGTAATAGCCAATTGCATCTCGGTATTACATCTATTGTATGTATTACGTCATCTTTGTGATGGTGCCGGTTACTGTATATCGATGGTTCCTATACAGGGTGGCAGGTTAAACAGTGGAAATATTTTAAGGGGTCATTGTACTCATCATTATGAACAACTTTTACTATGGGACCAACCCTGAAATAGCGAAAAAAAAATCAGCTGTTCCATACATTTTGTTGAGTTTTGTGATTATAAATGTATAGAACAGCTGATTTTTTTTTCGCGATTTCAGGGTTGGTCCTATAGTAAAAGTTGTTCATAATGATGAGTACAATGACCCCTTAAAATATTTCCACTGTTTAACCTGCCACCCTGTATAGCCTACGAAACGTTTGCAACACCGAGTGCCACATGCGCGTTCCCGACCCTTATTTAAAATGAGGATTCGTTGTGCCGACAGCTTAGGGGACAAGCAGGTCCCCCGCTGTCAACACAGCGCATCGTCAGGAACTCTGGCGACCTTACTCAGCCCAGGAACACAGCATTACCAAAGAGTAGCCTTATTTGTCTGTGGTATGGAAGAAGGCATGTCCTTTCAAACGGGCAATGTAATGGTTTACACTTCTAGGTTGCGTCAATTGATATTCGGTTCATCAGTAACAATTTCAGTAAGTAGTAGGACTCAATTTTAATTTCCGTCCTATTGGTTATAGGGTCGACTTTTAGGTGCATGACACTCATTAACGAGGTGCGTACAAAGTGCGTACAAACGACCTAATTTCACACCCCGATCTGTAGAGCCAATCCGGGCTTTCAACTGATTGACAGGTTGGGTGTCAATCTGTTGGAAATCGCTTGGATCGGCTTTACAGGGCCCCAATTCTGCTATTGCAATTGTGTAATTATGACACCATTCTTACGCAACGGTCAAAACCCTCAGATCATAGAAACAAGGAGATATGCCATCATAGCAAATTAGTACGGGAACAACTGATGCCACTTTTAGTACATTTTTCGACACAATTACGCGCATAATTAAGCGCTCCTTGTGAATAAAAAGATCTCCCACGCATTGAACATTCCGCACACCCTCAATCTAACACTGTTAATCGTCACTCAACACTAGCACTAAACTAAAACACTGTATTTATACCATCGATCGTGTTCGGTTCGTCGCCAGCGCGTACGTTTTTAATATGAGCAATTTGCTCAAGATCAGGCATCAAGCTCGATAGCGCCTTGGCAACATCTCCTTGTTTCTATGATCTGAGGTCAAAACGATGTCATTGAGAGACCATTCTGACACGATTATGACAATTATTGCATTAGCAGACTTGGGGCCCAAATCGGGTGTCAAGTTGGGTCGTTCATACGCTACTTAGATTGCGGGTACGAAAAGTTACTTACCTACACCTCTGCCTACCTTTGAGTAAAGTAGGCGTGATTTTATAAATACTACCCTCGATTTATCCATCAATCATTCCGAAAACTTTTTTACTAAGCATACAAACAGCTAAGTTGCGTGTTTTAAATCACAGGAAGTAGTGACCACCCCCACCCTTCACACCATTGGGTGGGTTTATAGGTCACCCATCACCCCCAAACATTGCCTTATTAAAAAAACATTTGTCGTGATTTAGGTTAATTTATTTTTATGGCAACACCGTTAACCTTAGCTTGACATTAGTGGTAATGTGTTTGAAAAATAATTGAAAAAATATTGTGAGCTTAATGGGTTTTATACATGCTTTGCTATTGATGGTCATCGCTCCATTTATCTATAAATAGTACCTATAAAACAAAGTTGCTTTTTGTGTCTGTTTGTATGTCCGCTTAGTTCTTCTAAACTAATAGTACGAGAACCGCTGTCGCCGCTTTTAAAGCAGTGTGCGTCACATCTACAAATGCTTCTTTGTAAATATAGAGATCTCCCACCATTGACCTAAATGTCTAGACAAGCAGTTCCGAACATTAAACATGTCATACTCAAGTGTTGTGCGTGCACAACACAAGCCTCACATTCACTTTGACGTTTGATGCGGTAAGCCACAGACAAAGTAGGTACCTACCCGCGTGTGGAGCATGATTTTTGTTCGGAACTGCTGGTCTAGGGACATATATGTCAATGTCTTCCACACATAAAAAACGCACGCAACGCAAAACATACCCTCATTCTAACGCTGTCATTCGTCATTCGTCACTCAAACCACAGATAATATAATACTATACGTACAGATGCCTCATCTCATACAAAGAAATGTGACCGATTTAGCGCGGGCTATCTTCGGGCTATACATATTTCCGTGCTTAAAGGATTTTTCAAATTTGAACAAATATTTTTCATGATGTATTTTTTCATGATCTCAATTTTACGCAAACTTCAATAACAAATCGATACATATAACGCCATCTATTATGAGTTATTTCAACAAATGTTCCTTTGTTCCTGATGAGACCCCATGCTCAAACTCAACTAAAACACTATACACGATGTCCCGTACCTAGTGGTCTAAGGGAAAACCCTGGCATAGTGACATGTATAACTATCATTCTGCAGCATTAGTTTGGGGAATTTCGATATCGATTAAAAATAATGTTACAAGTTTCACGAAAAACTGCCCATTGGCACGATTTTTTAATAATTTCGCATAACGATCTCACTTTTTGATTTTTGAACCTTCTGCTAGGGAATTTTAGACAAAATATAGGTTTTTTTGATATTTAAAAATCGATTACGTGATAATCAATCAATCAATTATTTCTAATCGGTATCGAAATTCCCCAAACTAATGCTGCATACTGATAGATAAACATGTTCTTTTATCGGTGTTTCCCTTGGACCACTAGGGGGCTAGACGGGACAAGCTGTATATTTAAATCATTGATAGCGGTCGGTCACATTGATCATGTGATAGCGTCAAGCTAAATAGAGCTTTGGCACATCTCCCTTGTTTCTATGATCTGAGTAGCCTCCTAATTGAACTATAGTAAAGCAGTATTAACAATAATAAATAAATTTCGCGATTACCACACATTATAATAAAACAAGTTTAAACGGATTAAATCGCGTATTTACAGATTATTAATAGTATTCGCAGACTTTTACAGATTTTTCCGGACGTTTCGAACACTTTGCAGCATTCGTGGTCGCAGGACGACTGAGCTGGTAGGCGTCATGACAGCTAATTTATAGAAAAATTCTTTTCAATCTACCCGCACAAGATTTATTTTTTTATCGATATTATTCGAATCGTACTCGTTTCGATGCACACAATAATCGCTCACGGTGTCTCGATGTTTTGTAGTACGGTGTGAAGTTTGGGACTTGATTATTTTAAGGACAGGATTCTAAACAGGTGGTAATTGAAATTGAAAAGAATTAGCTGTCATGACGCCTACCAGGTCAGTCGTCCTGCGACCACGAACGCTGCAAAATGTTCGAAACGTCAGGAAAAATAATATTCGCGATCTAATCCGTTTAAACTTGTTTTAATATAACAGTATTAACAACTTGGTTAATAAGTGAAGCTTACCGTTAATCGCGTGTGTCAGTAGTTTGGTTTTAATTACCCAGAGGGTGGTTGTTATTGCTGGGAACTTTTAACGGTTTATTTTTACCCTGGGAAATGTAGTTTTTTATACTTTTAGGTGGGAAGAATTTATTTAAATAAATACATAATTATGTTGGCTGCCCTATGGTTTAGTGGTGGCAAGTACAATGCAGTGCAAGTGCAGAATTTGATACTAGTTCGATTACCTAACTAGCAACCTTGAAAACACGAAAAAAATATCAGCTGTTCCCATTGATCTATATACAAGCAGTTCCGAACATTAAACTTGTCACACTCAAGTGTTGTGCCCCAAGTCTCACATTCACTTTGACGTTTGATGCGGTGAGCAACAGACAAGTACCCGCGTGTGAGGCATAATTTTTGTTCGGAACTGCTTGTCTAGGGACATATAGGTCAATGCCTGTTCCATATATTTTGTCTTATATTATCTGCAAATTATTTAGTACTTCAAAAAGAATGTTTTGCCGAAACCCGGGATTGAACCGGGGACCTTTAGATCTTCAGTCTAACGCTCTCCCAACTGAGCTATTTCGGCTGTAGATTATCTACTAAAATTATTTATCTGTAGGTACTTAATTTTAATTACCTATCTACATAATGTAGTGTCGGTATCGGTTATTATGCATAGTAATTATATGTATAATATTTATATTATAGTTTTGCAATCAAAATTCAGTTTTCAGCTTAAAATTGATACGTTATCAATACGATTACCTACTCATATTTTTTTAATCAAAATTGAGTTTTTATGTTTTTTTGGCACGATGAAGTGTAGGTACCTACCCAAGTAAGCACTTATCTTATAAACACAGTAAAAACGAACCAACTGTCTTCATAAAAGTCAAAATAAGCAATTCAAATTAGGTAAGCGTCAGTAGTATTTTACAAAAAAAAAAACGTTTTTTTTTTAAATATATCTGAAGAAATTGTATAAAGCGGGCTATTTACAATGAGTGGCACATGCCACGGATCATCTGCGTGCAAGTAACATTTACTTCGGAATATTTTGTACCGTTCTCTCATTTGGTAAGCTACTTATTTGATACGGCAGCTGACGGTTTTAGGGATCCCCGTATGTGGATAGTGTAAAGATTATAAAAGAATGTTAGTATCTACAATATAATAAATTATGATATAATGTACCTATAAATAAGCTTTCCACACCTTAAAGGTTTTATTTTTATTAATATATAATGAGAGTGCGAATTTTGAGGTTTGTATAAATATGCGGAAGGTTGGTGAAAGATGTGGAAGGTTGTTGAAAGTTGCTAGCCTATCGGTTTTTTAACGGATACATTTCGGAGAGTGTGCTTCAGATCTGCATGATCTAATTCCATCCTGCCCTTTTTTCTATCGGACGACCAGAAGCACGAAGAAGCGCCATCGGTTCATGGTAGATATACCAAAAACTCGAACGAAGCGCTTTGATTCCACTTTCATTGTGAAAACCGCCAAACAGTGGAATGCGCTGCCCGAGTGGGTGTTCCCCGATAGTTACAATCTGGGGGTCTTCAAGTCACGAGTGAATCGGTTTCTTCTAGGCAAGCGTGTTCCATCGTAGACCGCATCATCGCTTAACATCAGGCGAGATGGCGGTCAAACGCAAGCCTATTTACAAATAAAAAAAAAAAGGTAATCTCTGGATCAACTGTTTCGATTTCGAAAATTATTTCATTAATAAAAAGCTGCATTATCTTTAAGTACTAGGCTATTTTTTTCCCCAAAAAAATGCACAATTCATGTAGGTCACGCGGACGAAGTCGTTAGCAAAGTGCTAGTACATAATATTTAAGTACCTACTAAGTAAGTACTTTCATCCCTACATAACTTTAAGTGGCCACATAATAACGGTAAATCGTATATATTTAATTTAGATACGAACATCCTGTCCATAAGTTCCAATCTGATAATTAAAGTAGGTATTTAATGAAGTCTGTGCACCGTTAGGCGCAATTAGTGGCAGGTTGCACTACGGGAAAATATATTATACAACACATCCTGTGAGGCGGACAAAGTGACAAGTAGGTCTTAGTTGCAGAAATGTTCCAATGATTGATATCTATGGGAAAATTATTGCTGAAATATTGATTTCTGGGTAGTCCACTTTAATAAATAGGTAACCCTTCAAACATTTTTGTGACTTGCTGATTGAGTAATTTTAGTAATCATAAGCAACACAGGATATCCATAATCTCAGATAAAAAAAAAGTTGAAATGTCAAAACTCAGATGACGTTTAGATTTTGACAGCTCTATTTATGAAGACTTCAACCGTCAGCCGCCATCTTGGTTTATTGCTTAGATTTTCATTAATAAATCTCGTATGTAATCGTCTGTATCAGTCACATTCTTGATCTAATGGCTAATAGTTGCAAAAATCTACTTTGTAGTGTAAAGTACCGCCATCGGTACTCAAAGAAATATATTGATCGTATTTATTTCATCAAACTCATAGTAAGTACGTAATAGAGGCCGTAAGTTTACAGTACAAAAATAAGCAGTAGTGTAAGTTTTAATAATAGTAGCAGTTGATGAGGTTTACAGTATTTTGAAATTAAATGAAACAGGAATCAATTACTGTTCGTAAAGAAATATAATAATTGTCTTTAAAGTCTAATATTCTCTATATTAAAGACTAGCCCGTGATTTAACCCCCGTCGCTCGGCTCCTTAAGGTTGTAGCGTAATGGTAAATAACCTATACTATTCCTCATGAATCTGGCTATCGTATACAAAAAGATTTTTTGGAATCCGACTAGTAGTTTCAGAGATTAGTGCGTTCAAACAAACAAACAAACTCGCTTTATAATGTTAGTAAAATGTATTACTAAGATTTATTCATAAAAACGCTTCTTTCCAATACTTTTTAAAAAAGTTTTCCCCACACTAGAAATTATATCTGTATTGTAACAGGAGCAATTCATAATGAGGGGAAACGGGTTTTTTTATGTTAAAAAAATCAGATTAGCCTTCTTACTATCGTCTGCAAATTGGCGTCAAACCGTGCGCCAGCGCAGCGTATAATTTAAGGCGCAGCACTCGGTTGACATGTGTTTCCTATCGATAATTTAGTAGCCTGTCAATAATAATAAACCACGCTTAATTATCTTACGTGTCCATGTAATAACAGAGCGTTTAAGGGGAATACAGTGAAAAAGGTTTATTTTGTTTCCACTGTCAATAGCTGCATTATGATTTTATTTATTTGTTTTGTTAAACTTAGTAGAGTCCAAAGCTAACTAAGCAGTTTGGCGAGTAGGTATTTAGGTATCTGCGTTACCTATGTGAATTAAATAAATAAATAAATAAACTGGTCAAGTGCGAGTATGACTTGCGCCCTGAGGGTTCAGAATTATGCAATAGTACAAAATTCCTCACTCACTGACACTACCCAGCATTTAAATATGAATGGAAATGATCTCGATATATGCACTTTCCGAACATCAAGATAATTACAACAGGCTTCAAATAAAACCCACTATTTTACTGCAAAATTAATTGCATACAGGAAAACTGCAACACAAATCAATAAAATAAAAAACAAAATGGCTGCTGCACATCAAAAATTGCTATTACGGAACCAACATGTCATCACGCCATTACGACACGGAATGTTGCCATTAAAACAGAAGGAAAGTAGGAATCGTCAGTGATCGATGCATATTGCTAAATATGATTTATTAGTTGTGCACTGATGCGATGATAAAGATAGTATTCAGAGTTTAATATGCAGGTAGGGCTGCTATCCATTCGAGTTTCCCCAGATTTGTCCTAGTTTGGGGGCGTCCGGGGGTGTCCGGGGGTGTCTGGGTGTTCTTAAAATGTGTCCGGGTGAAACCCGCTCCGGCAACTGCCAACGCGGGTTTCGAATAGAAAACGAACAAAACTTCGTTCGTTTTCTTTTCCAACAGTTGGGTAGAAATCCTCGCAGCACACACACAAACGTTTAAAACATAACGAATATGAACGCACTGCTTCACTCCGTAAATTCCATAAGTTCCATATTTTTAAATATTTTCAAGGCTGTCCAAGGAAAAATCCCTTATCATCTTCCTCTATATCTATCTCTATTTCTATATCATCAGCCTATAGCAGTCCACTGCTGGAAAAAGGATGAATCCATATTTCGACCAAATGTCAGGAGTTTTTGAAGCCTTTGTGCATTGTCGCTGCCTTAGGTAATTTCAGCCTTATTTGCAGACTAATTACGGCAATCGCTTTCATTTTACCAACAGCGAAATCCATTGCTTCTTCTACCTACTTGAAAAGTTCGTCTGCCTGATAATGTAGGTAGGTATATTGTTGAACTGTTAATATAAATGTATAATGAATGTTGAACTGTTAATATGAATATGTGCAGTGATAGCCTAGTGGATTAACCATGTGCCTTCCACGGCGAATGGTTCGAGTTGTGGCACGCACCGCTGACTTTTCGAAGTCATGTGCGTATTAGAAATTAATTATCACTTGCTTTAACGGTGAAGGAAAAACATCGTGAGTAAACCGGCATGTCCTAGAACCAAAAATTCGAAGACATGTGACGTCCACCAACCCGCACTGGGCCCGCGTGGTGGACTACGGCCCACTCCCTCTCACAGAGGAGGCCTGTATCCCAGCAGTGGGAACATTATAGGCCGATTATGCATATGCATGCATGCATGTTAATATGAAAGCGATTGTCTGACCCAGGAATCGCACATAAAACCCAACTCTGCATCCCATTTTAGAGCCATTAACATCAAACATCTCAATGGAATGTGTTATTTTACCCCTTTTTATGGTAACAAATAAAAATCACACTACAGTATGTCTTGCTGTCTCGTAAAATATCCTCAATAATTTATAGGCATATACATTAAACATTTTATTACTTTGCCGTTTAAATTGTAGTATCGATGTCTTATTTATACGTCCGTCATCGCAATCGTACGTATGATTTGTATCTTTGAAGATAAAGTTCTCACGACATAACGTGAGTCGTGACACGACGATGTTGCACGATATCATCCAACTTCGCACCAGTGGCGGTCCGAAAATCGTACCTACACGTCAAATTGACAAATCTCCGAAAAATAGACAGTTTACTAAAATTTTAAATAAATTATTAACTTCCTGCCACCTAAACAATAAAGCAAAAATATGTATATATTCAAAGTAACCGGTATTGGACGTCGACACTGATTGGTATGCTCCCCCCCCCCCCAAAGTCTTTGGATGCGACCGCGCCTGCTTCACACGACATGTCACAAAGCACATGCTACCGGAAATATCGTATCAGCGACACGATGTGTTGCGGAACATATTTTGTCTCCTAGTGAGTGGACTCTTGGCCTTAATTCAAAAAACAAAGTAGCAGAAAACTCGAAATTACATTGATCTAAATACTAATAGTCGTGTTTGGACATAACAAGAGTTATTTGACGCTAAGTCCAACTTAAAGACATTTTGTTTTAAAATATTACCTAAGATTGTGCCAATAAAATCTTGACAAGAGAGAGACCATTAAATACAAGACTTCGATGTTGACATATCAACCATAATTATTTTCAACTTTAAGAGATCCGGAATTCCAGACCTTTATTCATAACCTCACAATTTCTATGAAGATAGTGCGCACAAATTGTAATTTTGAATCTCACACCGAATCAAGGATGCGTGGTCTAAGCGTGATTGATGCTCTCGTTCTCTGAACCGTTGTCGAATGATAGACGCATCCTCATCCTCGAAATGGCATTTTCTTGCATCCGAATCCTCAACCGATGATATCAACATCCTCATCCGTTAAAATACAACTTTATTTCAGTGTAAGAGAGAGCGTTAAATGCCAAATGCTTTAAAATACTTTAAATCCATATTTCGGAAGAAATTATATTATTATTGCTTTAACACTTCATAGAGTATGTGAGCGTAATACATCATTGTAACATAACTACTTTTAAGTAGACCTACAGCCGCATCTGATTAAAAAGATAGCCGTGTAGCCAAAAGGGCTATCGGATCGTGTAATGACAGATTGCTACCACCTCCCCCGATAGCCTACAGCTCAATACTCGCAGGTGTCGATAACTAGCTCAATTATATTCAAGCTATTAACTGGTACAAACATCTGGCGTTGTTCGCTCGTCTCGTAAGTATTGTAAATTGCTGTCAGTAGTTCAGTAATGTAGGTATAAGGGCCGGGAAGGGAAGAGAGTTTAATCTCCCGTCTTCGATTGTTTCCTAAGGTTGTGTCCCCAATAAGCAAACTGTTAGCGGCCGACTGAGTTTGCGGCGTATCGGTTTAGTACGCCCTTCCATATATTTGAAATTGAGCGTCCACAGTTTGCTAGTTTGCACTAACAGTTTGCTACTGCAATCTGTTAGCGTAAACTCAGTCGGCCGCTAACAGTTTGCCTATTGAGGACACAGCCTAAACATGGAACAATAGGAAAACTTTGTCCTATTCCAATGTCTAAAAATTCATGTTGAAAAGGTCTCCAAAGTTCTGAATAGAACATTTTGTTACAGACAAGACAATCGCATGTCACTGAATCGCTTTGGTCGCGGTTAATTGCTAGCAGGATTGGAATAAATCACTAATTAGCGGTGATTAGTCGCTTATTTTCTTAATTGCGACCTCTCATTGAATCATACCACGGCTGGCATTGCTGGCAATGCGTATTCTCCTTGGGTCTATTTAATTGTATTATATTTAGGTCGGTGTGGCATTAGTTAACTAGAAGTTTATTTCAGTTCTTGATGGGTTGACAATTTTTAGACAAGGAATAAGGAAATTCAAGGAATAAGGATTTACACTAGGGGCACTCGGGGCTAGTGCCTAAGGCGGCAATTTTTAGGAGCGGCAAAATTCGGAGGAAGAGAAACATCCATCTCTCCAAAGAACAAACATCCATCTATCCAAACTTTCGCGGTTATAATATTAGTAAGATTAGTGTGACATGATGAAATATTCGAACACTTAAGAAAATTGGCAGGATTTACTTTGTATCCACCAACGCATGAAAGAACTTCTTGCATCTCTTTTTTTGCAAAGTTAAATAGGCAATCAGCCCATCTGATTGTAGACCGCAAAAGATGAAAGATGCATACAATTTGAGTGGCTGCAACAGACCTAGTTTAACTGCTTTGTGTAATTTGCGCCGGCGCAGGCCTGCAGTAGTTCACTAGACGTGACGACCTCTCAATCAGCTGTGTCTACAGGCTGTTTAAACATACCCTTCTTATTGACGATGATTAAATTAAACAGCTCTTAAGTCAACTGTAATCTCTATTCATTGTCATACAAATGACAAGGATAGTTGTATATTTAATCAGTGGTTAAAGTTAAGAGGCGTATATAAGTAAGGGGGACCGTGTTTATGCCCATTGTTGGTCAAAAACGTAGAGCACAAACTTTACAATTGAATAATTTATTAAATTTCTAAAATTTTAAAATCTGGCGATTGCTCAGTAAATTTTGAGTATGACAAATGGAGTAATTGTGATAAAAATAAATGATTTACAAAGCACCGGACGAATCCGACCTTTTCAAATAAAAGAAACATGTTTTTAGGCTGGCTACTAATACATTTGAATAAAATTTTTCGCCTTTCATGACATATTGAAAGCCAATTTACCATGAAATAATTGATCCTATGCGAAACATAATGTTTCTCGATGTTTACACATAAAAAATACACAAAAATAATAACAGTAACACTACAACACGCTGTAGACAGCCCAGTGTGCTGTCAGGCAAGTTTTTGTGGTCACAGTGCTGCCCTGCCCTAACTTAAAGCACGTTGCTCCGCACTTGACCAGTGTTTATATAAATAAACATTTTTTTCCACGCCACGCCAGTTTGAACACTGTGCGACTTGATCTAGATACGTAACCCTTTGTTCTGTTTTTATTTTGTAGTGGTTATGGGTAACGGGATTATTACTGTTACTGGTTTATTTTTTGTTTTGATATTGAGATGATAAATAAGTCAACAATTTTTTTTTTATGTTGTTGTATTACTGCAATCTTTCAAATATAATGTTATATTCTGTTTGGCATTGACAATGATGTATAAGATTTTCTTTGTTTTTTTAAACACAAGTGTTATTCACGTTTCACGATGAGGTAAACATTTTTGGTATCGCAGACAAAAATAACAAAAACAAACTTGGTTAAAACTAAATCTTTATCGGTCGTTGTCAATATAATGTGAAACTGTTGTCCCCTTTTTACCTAAATTGAGGTTTTAGAGAAACACATGTCAAGAATAAACTTGTTATTTTATGAATAAATGCATTTTTTTTTAATCCCGGGTCCTTGTTGACCTTAAGTTTTATTTAAACATTTTAAAACGATTCATTTGATTGTTTAAAAAATCATTAATTAGATTTTTTATTGAACCTAGTGATTTAGATACTTAGTTACCTATTACTAGTTATGGCATGAAAAATACCTATTATGGCCTTACTTACCTACTTAGTTCTTATAATTATGGAATTTAATATTTCCAGTAAATGTTTTGTATGTTTTAGCGTAACACATAGATAACTGTGATGTTATATTTTCTTACTAAATTTTATTTTTTCAATCAACATACGTTATTGCATAAAAAGTTACCGATTATAAATATTGCGTGGGTACATAATTATAATGACTACATAATATATTAATTATCAACATGTCTATCTTTGTGGGTTATAAATAAACTTGAAGACATTATCTGTGGCCCAAATCAGTGGTAATTCAAGGTTCAACTTTTTATCTAATGTGAATTGCAATACTTATACAGGGTGGCAGGTTAAATAGTGGAAATATTTTAAGGGGTCGTTGTACTCATCATTATGAACAACTTTTACTATGGGACCAACCCTGAAATCGCGAAAGAAAAATCAGCTGTTCCATACATTTTGTTGAGTTATGTGAACATAAATGTATGGAACAGCTGATTTTTTTTCACGATTTCAGGGTTGGTCCCATTCCCATAGTAAAAGTTGTTCATAATGATGAGTACAATGACTCCTTAAATTATTTTCAAATTTTAAAGAATCTACTTTTGAACAATTTATTTTTTCTAAAATGAAGACTTACCTCGACAGACTGGGTACAGTCATGGAGACATTTTCGATGGCTCTGTCAAGAGTAATCTGTGGACAAGAGAAATCGATATTAGTCATAGTGCCAAAATATACCTCGTTAGCTTACGTACCTACCTATTAACTATATTTTAATAAGTACCTACATTATTTGTCATTCAAAAATTACGTATCCATGTCCTTTTTCAGTTAGATAATTATGGTACCATTCTATCAAACAATATCAAAATGGTTATGTTTGTAAAAAAAGTGATAATAGACCGGTTCTCGTAGAGGAAAAAGTCTTTGAAGGCCATATATCTTAATTACCAGGCTTGGTCTTATCAACTGTACTAATTGATTCTTCTTGGCAGTTTCGTCTTTACCCTAAGGGCACGTGGGGCACAAGCCCAGGGCCCCCGGCCTGATGGGGACCCCGGAACGCTGAAACCCAGTGGCTATGTATTTTTCATCCAATAAATCAATCGCGCGTCATTAACAAAGTACCCAGATAGCCAGGGTTGCTCAGCAAAAGTGTGGCTTGTGTCCTTTCATTTAAGACAAAAATCACTGAACAAAAGTACATTATGATGTTTTCATAAACGTTTTTTAAGCTTCCTACTAGGGCCCCTAAACTCTGTGTGCCCGGGGACCTGCTAGGCGTTTTAAAATGAAGCAAACATACACACAGCTGACACAGCACAACAACCTTATAAATGACAAATCACCAGCAATATGGTACCAGACTATTTTTTTTTTATTGTGAATCTGTAAACTATTTGAAAAAAGATAATTAACACCAAAAAAACCGTTGAAAAATCTACAAAATTGGCGAAGTTATAAGCGTTTTAAAATTATTTGCTAGATACGGACGGCACGCATGATAAGTGACGTAATACCACCTATGTCCGCTTCGCGTGACAAAGACGGAGCGGGTCAGAGCCCATTCGTCCCCTGCGATACTCCCTCCAAAAACTTTAAAAGCGTCTATGTTTTCCATTTTGTGATAAATTATTATTTACTTTTTTACTATTTTGTTATTCCTATTCCTTCTTTGGAATAAAATAATTTATTTGTACTTTTTTAATAGTAGTCCACTACCGTATTGCTTCAATCACTATTAATCTCAAAAAGTGATTACAAACTAATAAAATGAAGTTATTAAGTGCTAACTGATATTTTATTATCAATGCCTATAATTTTGCGACCTCCATTTATTAAGTAAATATCAATTTTTCCGTTCACTTCCGTTCACTAACGGAAACGGTGATAAATATAAGATTTTCAAATCAATTAAAATAAAATCAATGAATTTAATTGAATTGCAAGATTTTATTTTATAAATTAATGTTTTATGGTTTCTTGTTATCTATGAAGCTTGGGTCATACAGTAGGCGCAGAGCGAGAGCAGGCTTGTCGAGAGGGAGTAATAAATAACAAAAGGAAATTGATCATGGCCAGCAGGCCAGCACTCTAGGGCTAGGTTCAGATTATCGCGCGGACCCGCGCGGGGCACCGCGTGCTCATGTAAACGGTAATACTGTTTTGTTGAATTCTTGTACCGCGCGGTTCGTTGCCCCGCGCGGGTCCGCGCGATCATGTGAACCTAGCCTTATGAAAAACAGACGTCCATCAAAGCTAATCGGTATAAAAAAGCTAAAATAAAATGAATATTTTTAAATAGGGTTTTATTTTATGCACTTTTATTACCTAGGTTTTATTACCTACATATTTTATAAAAAAAATAGCGATTTGATTTCAAAATTCTTTCAATTCCGTACGGTTTTTCATTGTCATGTTTAGTGATGTCAATTTGTTTAATCGACATTTGATAAAATAAACCTAAATATTTTGAAAATTAAATCAATACTTTTGTTCACACTCAAATAGTCAGTCTCTTTAAGAAATGATTCTAAATTTTATTATAGGCCAAACAAAAAGGTTTTACAGAAATACTATAAATAATTCGTTTGAAACTCCTGTTCCGATCCGCTTATGTTGCTGCCCGCTCTTAGTACGACCTAGCTTCGGCTTTAAACATATTGTGCTTAAAGAAAAGTATAGGCTGTTGACTTTGTTGGCTACAAAAAGACCGTATTGTCACCGTACAAGACCCCTAAACGGCCACAGTGCAAATAAAAGAAAGAACATAAAATATATTTTTACACGGGGTTATAAAACTTAGGGCCAAGTTCACCGACAAGATAACAGTGCGATAAATAAAAACAGCCGTTTAACTTATTTTTTTCTGTATAAAAAGTCATATTAAACGGTCGTTTTCAATTTATTTTGTCGGTGAACTTGGCAAGGGCCAAGTTCACCGACAAGATAAATTGAAAACCATCAGATTCTAGCCGACCTATACATTTTTTATGGTGTCGGTGTCGAGTACTACATAGGTGGCCTTCCTGGGCCCTAAGGGTCAAGTTCACTGACAAGATACCAGTCCGTTTATGTTAAACGCCCGTTTTCAATTTATCGGACTGTTATCTTGTTGGTGTACTAACTTGGTCCTAAGTCCCCAAGAGAGGAAGGGCACAGCGGGAATATCTTACTCAAATTTCGAGCAGCCCGACTGGGGAAGTACCTCCATCTTACAGAATACCACATCCAAATAACGCTACTCTTCGGTAGTGTTGTGCTCCTGTGGTGAGTAAGATCGTCAAAGCTCCTGAGGATGCGCTGTGTTGACAGCTGGGGACCTGTTTGTCCCCTAAGCTGTCGGCACAGCGAATCCTCATTTTAAAGGGTCGACAACGCGCTTGTGGTACTTGGCGTTGCAAGCATTTCATGGCTACGGCACGGGGTCTCATCAGGAACAAAGTAACATTTGTTGAAATAACTCATAATAGATGGCGTTATATGTATCGATTTATTATTGATGTTTGTGTAAAATTGAGAACATGAAAAAATACATCATGAAAAATATTTGTTAAAATTTTGAAAAATGCTTTATGCACAGAAAAATATATAGCCCGAAGATAGCCCGCGCTAAATCGGTCACATTTCTTTGTATGAGATGAGGCATCTGTACGTATAGTATTATATCATCTGTGGCTACGGTAATCGCTTACCATTCACTTGTTTGCCACGATCATCGCATAAAAGATCGTATAGGTAAGTACCTAAGAAAATTAGTTACCTTTTATACAAAGACTAGCCGTTACCTCCGGTTTCACACCCGTTGCTTGGCTCCTAAGGGTCGTAGCGTGATGTTAAATAGCCTATACTATTCCTCATGAATCTGGCTATCATATGCAAAAATATTTTTTCGATGCCGACTGGTGGTTCCAGAGATTAGCGCGTTGAAACAAACAAACTCTTTAGCTTTATAATATTAAGTATAAATTTTCCCTAAAAAAATAGTACGGACATAAAGTACGTAGGTAACATAGTGCTAAAGAGGTCTAATCTAAGAACTGTCATATAAGTACGTCGTCTAATTTGAATCCTTAAGCAATATCCGCCAACCTCCTCCAGTAATTTAAGGGCATAGCCTACATACTGCAGATCTAATCGTAAAGGTACCGACAGCAATACAAGTGTGATAAAAATAAAAATTATAGTCATCTGTCACACGGTCGGGCAAAGTACCTAGATCCGAAATATGAAAAAAAAAAACTGGAAAGAGTTTTTATTTTAAATGAAACTCATAATAAAAATCCTCTACTATAAAGAAAATGCCAAAAAAAATATCACGGAAATCTGCCCAGGAATTTCGGAAAAATCGGTGTAGATACATTATCGGTGTCATTATAATAAAACGGTAAAAAAACCATTACTTCATAACTTCTTGCTTTTGTGAAGTCGGCTCTCAAGAAAAAATGAGTCCAAATCAGTGATGTCCATAAAAAAATACAAAATTTTACTATCCTACTATTTAATATTATAAATGCGAAAGTTTGTGACGATAGATGTATGTATGGATGTGTTACTCTTTTACGCTAAAACTACTGAACGGATTTTATAATTTTCATTAAATTTGTATGCTACCACTACAGACACCTAACTCCGCAAGATTGCACGAGAGTTCAGTTCTAGATAGGAATACCGCACTTTTTTCCGTCAGAATTAAACTAATTAATAAAGATTACGACAGCCCACCGGTAAATAGGTCTCTAAATCGTCGTCGACGACACGCTCATTACTCGATTCTATATCGATTAAAGGCTCGGACACACGGACCAACAGAGTTAATTGTCGATATTAAGAAAAGTACTGTAGTAAGTAATAGGTCTGTAAGTATAGTTGAATCCAGAATTCGGTTGGCTAGTGTTGTTTGTCTATTCCTCAGATCATAGAAACAAGGAGATGTGCCAAGGCGCTATCGAGCTTGATGCCTGATCTTGAGCAAATTGCTCATATTAATAACGTACGCGCTGGCGACGAAGCGATCACGATCGATGGTATAAATACAGTGTTTTTGTTTAGTGCTAGCGTTGAGTGACGATTAACAGTGTTAGATTGTACAAAATAGGAAGGTTATTCGTATATCGATTTATAAAAAGTTTGTGGCCTTGGATATCTAGAGTTTTCGAAACTTCAGAATGAATTAAAATAATGATGTACGTAGAAAGATAGTTTGTGTCTAGTTTTGAGAGATTGAATGACATTCCAAAATGCTGACATAAAATGCAAAGATCAACCTCGTCAAGATGCTCCTACGCAATTAGTATATTATTATTAGCATTTCCTTTTTTCGTTTTCCTTGGATTATTATTTTCCTGCGCACGTAATATCGATTGAACTGTCAATAACGTACGATGAGAAGTTACGAAACTGTTAAATCGATGTTTATCGGTTGTTTGCTCATCGTAATATAGCACTAGCACGCGAGGGGTTCGGATATTCAACAGAGCAGGTATTTCAAAATCCTCATGTAGTTTATACATTCGAGCTATCCTCAAGAATTTTCTGGGCCATCCTAAAAAAAATCCATAAGAAAAATCTGATTAATCACATTTCGTAATCTGGAATTTTTACAAGGTACCTAGGTATTTTAGAGTTAGCAGGAGTAGAATTCGTAATCGAGCTCGTCTGATGAAGTAACAACTAGGTACCATAACATAATTGTATTATTTAGACTTTGTCTCTAGCCACTGCTTCGTAGATACATTGTCCACCCTGCCTCTAGTATTGCAAATGTCTTAAGGCGACGGTGACCACTTACCATCGATTATGTCGTCCACTTATTTGCCCAATAGCATAAAGAAAAGTACCGATTATTAGTTTTTATCGCTTAAGGCAGGCTAAAACTATATACACAAGTTTCAAAACCAGCTTCTAACCATCGATGAACTAAATTACTAGACGAACAGTGTGTCCAAGCCTTTACAATCGGTATCGAGTTTCATACGATTGCGTAACTATAGTGGCGAGTTCTCGATTATAATCGGACCGAGTAAACGGTTTATGTTAGTATTAAATTTCCCGGGATTTGAAATTAATATTGTACTTTATTTGAATTAAAGTTGTGCATGTCAGGAGCTTTTGTTGCATAAGACTGATGCTAGTAGATATTGGGATTAGAAAATTAGCTTATCAATGCAGATTTTTTTGCTATTGAAATACTAAAAAGTCTACCTAGGGAACAAGCCGACTCTTATAAACCTATTTAAGAAAATTCTTTAGAAAAAGTACTGGCCACGAAATTTTGAAAATGTAGGTTGGACTTGGAATTTTATTAAATAATATAATTTGTTAGAATAAAAACAAATACAAAATACAAAAGCTGTTTGCATTACACGGGGTTTTCCGAAACGAAAATTATAAAGTAACCAGACTTTATTAGAACAAATGAGTTTTGTATTTGATTGTACGAAATCTCATTATAGTTTGAAGAAAAATTGCGATGAATGACTTGCGAAAGAAAATATTTTATTTTCAACTCGTTGCCGCGGGATCTTTTTATTACAAACGTACTGATTGCTTTACTAAAACATTAATTTAAATCACTTGTACCAATACGAAATATTGTGCCAAATACGAAAAATCCAATCCAAAACAATCGAAAAAAAAACAACATCCCACCTCTATTTTATATCTACCTATCTTTCAAATTAAACATTTCTAAGCCATAACTACTACTTTATATCATTTTTTATTGAAAATCATATTGTTATTATGACATAAACTCCGATTATAATAAGATCGAATAATAAACCCGCTCTGTAAAAGGCGAGTAATTTAATAAAATTCTCCAGTAAGCTATAAAACCACGTATTAAGAAGGTTTAATAGAAATCAAATAGCATAAGCGTTATAAAATAATTTTACGACAACAATAAATCAAAGTTTGTCACTTAATTGTCTGCTCTGCAATCGTTTAATCTTTGTCCTACTTGTCAAAATATAACCAACTTAAATTGACACTTGAAAAAAAGTATAATTAGCATACAAAGAGGTCAGTGTTTATTGGTTATTTTTTTCAATAACATTCGTACTAACTACTGGAAGTGTTGATTAGCCGCTAAAAGGCACAGAGATTGCGTGAGATAGGTTCATAAATTATGAACATAGACCACCCTTGACACAGATTAGCGACTGTCGTATCTGGTGGCGTTGTTTATTATTATATCTTTGTCATTTATTGTTTCTCACGCTACGGTTAGCAATCTATGACAGGTGACTGTCGGGTTTTAATGAGGGTCCGGTTTTGAAGTCTGGTGGTCATAAGTAAGGTACATACTATTATTTTGTATTAATTGGGCTGTCAACAGCTGGAAACTGGAGTGTCTAAAAGTTATATGTAAACTTGCTGTTGCTCGTGTATTCATTCGCATTAGGGGAGTATATTACAGTGAAAGAAAAATCTGTGAAGTAACCCGAATTTTATTAAAAATTACCATTTTGTGTCGAGTAGGTACTGACAATAATGTTAAAATTACCGTTAAAATACGTTTTTTTTTATTCAGTACCCCAACGACGTAAAATATTTATCGAATTAATTCTCACTGAAAAATATGTTGCAACAACTGTGTCAGTTCTAACTGTGCAAAAAATGCACATGGTTGCATTTTTTTTCAGTGTAGGTATGTAGGTACCTTGATAGGATCCCTATGTCCTTTACCAGGGTACGAGCTATGTCCATTTCATACCAAACATACAAAATCGGTTTAATAGTTTAATCGTAACAGACAGACAGACATAGTTACAGTGTTGGAGGGTCAGATTAATTTCTCTAACATCTTTAGAACATTTTACTACTCATTAAGGAATAGTAAATTTTTTAACTAATAATTAAAATTATGACATAAACGAGAAAGTCAAAAACGTAAGGTGAAAGCCCTAATTATCGTCCGCCTAATTAATAAACATATTTGACTTGAAAAGGTTAAATCACGCCATTCTTTTCGACCCGTAGCACACTACACGAAATTTTGTTGTGACGTAAATCAAAAGAACCATAAAATGCCGCACGTGTGGCACGCGCCGCCCACCCACAATATAAATTAGTTATGTTGAATATTGTTGATACATAACTTTTCTACAGATTTCACGTTGCTTTGTTCGTGAGTCATAAAAACCGTTGAAGATTGTATATTTCAAATTAGATTTTTAAGTATTTTATATTTTTCTGTCAAACAGCGTTTTGGAACATTTTATGCCCGAGTTTTGATTCAATTAATCTGCTTTCCGATCATAACCGTAATAAAAAGAACTATGGCGGCGGGTGTCCTAAAAATATTTATACAAAACGTTTTCTGTTTAATGTTATCGACCCCATATTTCACCAAAGTTCGAGAAAAACATTTTTTCACTTACATTTTGCTTTTTTGTGGAAACTTTGTAGGTAATTGATATTTTTTTTAAGCTTGCGAACTTATTATTTCGTTATTTACATAATATATACAGTTTTATGTACAAAAATAAAAAAAATATTATCGTAGTGACTAAAGGGCTGGCTATGGTCAAAGACTTTGGTCAAAGATTAAGCATTAATGCCATACAATGTGGCAATGCTGCCAGTATTTTGGGCACGCTACCATTTGACAGCGATGCGGATAAATTTTTTATACTATTTAGTTTGTTTTACCATTTAAACATAAATAGGTATAAGCCCCCTTACTTATAGCCAATGATTAAATTAAACAGCTCTTATGTTAATTGTCATTTCTATTTATTATTAAGTATACAAATGACAAGGATAATTGTATATAAATGTAATATTCCATAGTTAAAGTTAAGAGGCGTCTATAAGTAAGGGAGAATTGTTTTTTGATTAATATTTTATTTACACTCATCATTAATCCCATTTTAAACACTTAACTAAAATTTAATTAAACTAATAACTTAATGCTTCTTGAATACAGGTAATAAAATGATTAATTTCAATAATAAAACATTACTCTCTAAACGAATTGCTGTGTCATTATTCTTATTTGGTAATAAAGTAAGCATAGCGCGCCTAAGCAGCGAGTTACGTAAATAGCGTTAGGAACGAATATTTACTATAGTCATTGAGCTATTTAATTTCTATTGATATGTTGAATATGAGAAGCGTAATCTAACATTCTCTTGTAAAACATTACACAAGAACTATGATGTTTAATAATATGTGATTTTAACAACACGACTTTTTTATGCAAATTTCATATGCAGAGGAGCATATAAATGCAGAGAATTTTTTTTTTCTATGTGGTATGGGCGTCATATACGATCTTTACCATCCAATTTGCACGAGATTTGACCCAATTTCCATCTCGTCCAGAAATTAATTACCTACCTTTTTTGCAATTCAGAGTTAATCAAGTACACTATCTAACTAAACTTGACCAATTGACCATATTGTGATGATGTCAATAGTGTACTTGATTAACGCTGAATTGCAAAAAAGGTAGGTAATTAATTTTTAAAGGAGACTTTAACGACAGAAATTGTATGAAATGCCTCCATTAAAATTTTATCATTCTGCAACCGACCGTAAGCCTCGCATTATATTGTTTTTGTATTTTTTTCAAGATTTACGATTTTTCAAGAGTTACGAATTATGTGAAAAATGAGAATGTTGGGAAATACAGCTAAGTGCACAAATAACTCAATAGATGGCTATTTCCAAACCGAAAGCTTTGTTTTGGTCATAAACGGTTTAGTCGTGCACTAAAACTGTTCTACTTACTTTTACTTTCCATGTACTTAGTGTAATAAAATCAAGAGTTACAGTTTTACCTAAACAATCGATTTGTTGGTATTTGTAAAACATCAACAACATCAACAGCCTGATAATTCCCCACTCTGTTACGAACTATCCTATTTTAATGCTTTAGTTAAATTATTTAACTAATATATAAATTGTAGATATGTATTTGTTTTGTTTAAATCATAGTTTAAAATTTTTATTTTTAATATTGCTATTTTTGCCTCCATCAGTCTAAAATTTCTCCTTTTATTTAACTTCCAAACTATATATATATATATTTAACTAGATGTTGCACGCAACATTGTTCACATACAAATTCAACCCTCAGTTAGATCTGCAGACAGCTTAGGGTTTGAGTTTCCAAGGTTTTTTTTAAACCTTCTAAGGAGTATCATGTTTATCTGCATTGGTTTAAGCTTTCCAGTTTTCTATCAATCAGTCACAGGACTGTTTGTTTTTATATACAGACACATTATTTCATCAATGGTGAGTCATTCTTTATTCAAAAATAGACTCAGGGTAAGCCTGCAGCCCCAAAGTAACGATGTTTGATTAGTCACTGTAATTTTAATTATCGTCCCCATAAAAGGGCGACCAACCCTAAAAGGGTAACTCCACTAGCACAGGGGTTGTATTTCAAAACTATAAAAAGCCTGCAATAATCGCTTTAATGGAATCATTCCTTAAAACGTAATACGGATAGGTGAGGCAAAACAAATAGCGGTGTGTTTATGAAGCACGTTTATTGAACTTAAATATACATAGAGTGTTTGTACACGTCAGTGGTATACTTAACAATTTGGTGAGTGCATAAAATAAAACTAAAATCAATAAAAAATAAAGCACTACACACTAGATCCACGTTACGTATTTGCGCACAAATCAGTATTGAACGTTTTGTCGTGTCGCAAATTCGTTGCATTGGAAACCATCTCTAAACACTTCTTACCACTTTCCATGGTGGGCTGGTGGCGTGGTTCTGTGAAAATGATTAAAAACTGTTACTATTTATGATCAATGGACCATAATTATAATTACCTATATAAAATATATATATATATGAGAATAGAAGTGGAGCAGATACCCTACAGTTTAGTATTATTACATTATTTCTTAATAATTCTTTAAATGGATTTATTTTACTAACAAAAATCTAATGTTACATCACATTTCAAAAGGTATCGATTTTTTTATTGAAACTATAATAAAGTTATAATTTATTTGCTATTAAACATGTACAAGAAACTGTAAAAAAAACTCATTAAAATATTCATTATCATCAATTCATCAGGCAATAATTATTATTTAACAGTCATTTATTTAAATTGGACCAATGAGAACGGAGTAAATTCAAAATGGCGTAACCGAACCAACGAGCATGCAAGGTTTAACTGAAAAACTGCGCACACACCTTGTATTAAGAAACGTAATTATTTTAAAAGGAATTTTTAATTTAATTCATTAATGGCCGCCATTAAACAAAAATTGAAATACCACAAAAATAAAAACAAAATCTTTTATGATGTTTTGGGTGAAGGATCCCGTAAGACTTGAAAGCTAGGACTTACATGGTGGTATTGAAGACCTGACTCCAAAATCGATGGCTCCGAACAAGTACCGGTGCTTCTTCCCAGCCATCTTTCACAAGAATGAGCTGTGGGTTAATACCACGGCATGAACGATCCCATGGGGTGATACCACCACCACCAGGTGAATACCATCACGCATGCGCTTTAAGGGGTGGGGCTGGAGTATATTGATTATTTCTACCCCTATTTCCATGATGGACTGATAAGGGCTGTATTCACGGTAAGGTAGACAAATTGCCAGTGGGTGGTGATTTCTGAACTGGTATTAATTATGTAGTACCTACCTACATGGAATGATTGATAGGGACTGTCCTGAACTATTGTACGATGGAATTGTTGTGGTTTGGAAGTATTGGGCCTTTGAATGGCGAGTGACTGGCGTAAATCGATATTGGGTCTTATATTATATTTTTCGATAATAGTTCTTGCTCTTTGTGGGCATTCTCAATATTTTTTTAAATAAAACCTTGAAAAAGGAAAATAAAGTTACAATACAAAGTTTTTCAATGGCTAGAAAACCTTTTAAAAGTGTTTTGACTTTTTACAATAGCCACATGTTTTTTTTAAAATAAATACACTATCTTGTCGAATTTGTATGTTGATGATGATTATTATCATTATTAGTTATTGATTTTTTTTTATATTTCACCTTCTGGCAAAACGTGGTTTAACGATAGTCTAAATAAAATAAAAATGTTTATTTCAATTACAACGGGCATTTCGATACATGTCTATTGTTTAAATATCACAAACTATTCAACCAAGACAATAGTTAAACCACTCAGATCATAGAAACAAGGAGATATGCCATCATAGCAAATTAGTACGGGAACAACTGTCGCCACTTTTAGTACATTTTTCAACACAATTACAAGCGCCCCTCGTGAATATAAAGATCTCCCACGCATTGAACATTCCACACACCCTCAATCTCACACTGTTAATCGTCACTCAACACTAGTACTAAACTAAAACACTGTATTTATATCATCGATCGTGTTCGGTTCGTCGCCAGCGCGTACGTTTTATATACGGTCGATACCGTATCAAAGCGTCAATTTTAGTAGCGCCTTGGCACATCTCCCTTGTTTCTATCATCTGAGTTAAACCACGATCGGAATAAGGGGTATCTTTAATATGTCCTTATTAGGCAATAAAACCGTAACTAATAAAATATTGTTATGTTTTTCTTAGTCGTAGACTTGATCAAGTTTCATAATACCTACTAGTTCAAGCACCTCCATACACTTTAAAAATGTAAACCGATAAAAATACTTATTAAATTAACACGGGTAAATCTTTGGACAAAGTCCAATATAAAGTGTTATTGCACCAGCTGACATCTGCAACGAAACTGCGCTATGTACTTAAAAATGAAAAACAAAAATTGCTGCAAGTAGATTTGCTACAAGCAAGTAATGGCTGTCTTACACTAGATCGACAGCCCGACTTCCCTTGCCAGCGAAGGCGGCAACCAAGCCAGTGTAAGCACCTTGTCGTTTGACAACTACAGTTCGCAAGTTGAGTAAGTCGACTAGGTGTGAACACTGTCGGGCGACTCAGAAGCGTGGCAAGCGACTTTTATTTCATACATCGCGTACGCGCTGACCTTTGGCCGAAGGCAGTTGACTTGGTATAAGCAGAACTGCGACTGCTGCTTTCGGCAAACGACTTCGGCTTTTCGTAGTCACACGCCGAAGGGTTTAACCATGTGCCTCCCACGGCGAATGGTTCGAGTTCGATCCCGAGGCACGCACCGCCGACTTTTCGAAGTCATGTGCGTATTAGAAATTAATTATCGCTTGCTTTAACGGTGAAGGAAAACATCGTGAAAACCGGCATGTCCTAGAACCAAAAAATTCGAAGACATGTGACGTCCACCAACCCACACTGGGCCCGCGTGGTGGTCTACGGCCCACTCCCTCTCACAGAGGAGGCCTGTGTCCCAGCAGTGGGAACATTATAGGCCGATTATGCTATGCTTATGCTACGCCGAAGGCGGTAGTGGCCTCGGTGTATCGCAGCAAGTGGCGTTATGTTGTTTCTACCTACCCCTCGGTAAAAAGGCATGATTAAAATGTCTTTTAAAACAGGTGTTTTAATAACAAATACTAGCTGTTGCAGAAAACCACCAAAAAATATTAGTAACTAGCTGTTGCCCGCGACTTCATCTGCGTGAAATTGAAAATGGATGAAAAGTCCTAGACAAACGCATACCTATGCGTTTGTCTAGGTCCTAGGCTGCCTCTCTGCCAAATTTCATCCTAATCCGTCCAGCCGTTACAGCGTGAAGAAGTAACTAACATACACACACACAAAGTTTTGCATTTATATTAGTAGTATTTCATCTCCATAAACAATACGACGAGTTTGCATCGATTAAATAAGTAAAATCCACAGGGTTGTTGCAACATGTTTCCCAGTATATCGGCGGCGACCTGGCGACGTGTATTGACGTCTACTTTATATAATACGGCGGTACATCACTGCATGCAGCCGTTTTACCTGACTCTAGTGATTTGCGCTTGATCTTGAAGTAAAGGTTGAGGGTTCGATGTCTTATAGCAAAATTAGGAATCGCGCAGAAATGTCGAACATGTTAATGTCTATCATCTAGTATCTACAGGACAAATATCCCTTCTCAGAGACTTTGAAGTTTGAAGTTTGATTGAAGAAATGAAAATTGATGACCACGTTTGTCCACTGCAGATTGGATTTCAGGTCGTAATAGGCCAGCGTTTCCTCACGATGTTTTCCTTCACCGTGCGCTAGTGATGTCCAATATCGAGTACCTATATCTATAGTTAGCAAGTAGGTACGTATGATTTTAAAAAGCTCTAGTGCTTGCCAGATTTTAAACCCGCATCCTCGAGCTTGTGAAGCCGGCTTCTTAACCTCCGTGCTATCATGGCTTAGACTATAAGCTAAAGAGCATATAGGTATTGCAGATCACGAGCGCTCGTCAAGTGACTTTTCAATGATTGACGCGCGCTTCTGAAATGCATAAACTATAGGTACCTTTAGGTTTGTTTGTACACACTAGCTGCGAACTTTGCATCTATCTATCAAAGTCAGTTTCGCTCGAGAACAGGAAGCGCCTGGAATTATCTAAAATCTAGATTGCAGGTAGTTGGTGATTCTATGTAGTAGGTATGTAACCTAGTGTTAATAAAAAACAAAAACACATCGGGATAGGTAAACCAGAATCACATGGCATAAAAAAATTAAATGAATTATTGATTTTGGTACGTCAATGCATACTAGAGATCGTTCCACATAAAAATTCCCTTCGACGCTATGTTGGCTGCCCTGAATCTGAATTTATTACAACGTTTTTAACGGTGTTGGAAGTTTTCTTTCAGCACCAATTTACTTTCATCACTTTTTAACGTCCTAAATAATATTATAAAATATAAATCTACAAATAAACACGAAACGATAGGAATGACAAGCAGGAATGACAAGCAGGGGAGCCAACATAACTTCTAGGGGAATTCTTACGTGAAACGGTCTTTAGTCACTTTCAAATGAAGTACGAGCTGTGTAAAATTATGAAAATTGTTAGTACAAGTAAAAACTCTTTCATCCATTCACCCCCGTGCTGGTAGCAACAAATTTTAATTTCTAATTTAGCCATCAGATTCTTCCCTGATGGCGTCAGCGTGGTGTGCTACGCTGACGACACGCTGGTCCTGGCGCAGGGGAGGTCGCATCAGGCGGCGGCCGACGCGATGACACGCGGGGTTGCGATAGTCGTGGAGAGGATCCGGCAGTTGGGTCTCGAGGTGGCACTGCATAAGTCCGAGGCCATGTCCTTTCATGGGCCTCGGAACAGGCCACCATCGGGATCCCAACTAACGGTAGGAGGGGTTCACATCGGCGTCGAGTCCACGATGAAGTACCTGGGACTCGTGCTCGATAGCCGGTGGAACTTCGTGGAGCACTTCCGACGTTTGGCCCCCAAACTGGAACGGACTGGGGCCGCTCTCAAGCGGCTCCTACCTAACCTGAGGGGTCCAAACGCCTCCTGCCGGAGGCTTTACGCTGGGGTCGTGCGGTCCATGGCCACATATGGGGCCCCGGTGTGGGCGCGTTCACTGCGGCGGAGAGCCGCCCACTATCTGAACGCGCCCCAAAAGGTGGTAGCCGTAAGGCTGATCCGGGGCTACCGCACGATCTCGGGCGAGGCGGCAAGCCTCCTTGCCGGACTGCCACCGTGGGATCTGGAGGCGATGGTCCTCGCGCGCCTGTATGAGTGGCGCGCGGAGGCACTACGTCGGGGGGAAACCCCGCTTCCGCGGCAAACTGCGGCGGAGCGGACGGACCTCCGGCGCGATCTCATGGTGGCATGGAAGGAACGACTTTCGCAACCCAGCGCAGGGCACGCCGCAATAGCGGCGGTAAGACCCCTCTTTGAGGAGTGGCTAGGGAGACGTCACGGCGTCCTCACCTACCGCCTGACGCAGGTCCTCACCGGACACGGAAGTTTCGGGAGGTACCTGCACATCATCGGGCGGGAGGAAACGCCCGGGTGTCATCACTGCGCTGATCGCCCTGAGGACACGGTGGAGCACACGGTGGGGGTCTGCCCTGCATGGGCGGAGCACCGCCGTGTCCTCGTAGAGGCGATCGGCAGCGGCGGCGACCTCTCGCGCCCGGCCCTGGTTCAAGCCATGGTCCGGGGCGAGGGGGAGTGGGAGGCAGTCGCCTCCTTCTGCGAAGCAGTCATGCTAGTGAAGGAGGCGGCGGGACGGGAGAGGGAGAGATTCTCCCGTCCAAGCCGCCGCGGTAGACGCTCCGGGCGTCGGGAGCCGCGTGACGACTCCCGGCCACCGTAGGCGCGGGCCTGCGGGCGGTGAGTAATGGGTAGCTCACCGTCCGATCAGGACCAGGCCCGTGCCGAACGGCGCGTACGTGTTCCACGCGCGCCTCAAAGAGATGTCAGCATCAGAGAGGGGGCCCATTAGGGCCCAAGCCTGCCGGGAAAGCGGGATTGTCCGGAAGGGATACCGCTGACCCGGACAAAAGGGCTAACGAAGGAACATGGGTGGGTTTTAGTCAGTAAGAGTCTGACACTCCCTTCCGCTCCGCCCAGAGCGGGAGGGGTCATTTGATGATTTCCCATCCTCAAAAAAAAAAAAAAAAGCCATCAGATTCTGGCCGACCTATACTTACATTTTTTTTGGTGTCGAGTACTACATGAGCCTACCTGGGCCCTAAGGGCCAAGTTCACTGACAAGATGACAGTCCGATAAATTGAAAACGGCCGTTTAACATTACTTTTAATACAGGAAAAGTCATGTTAAACGGCCGATTTCAATTTATCGGACTGTTATCTTGTTGGTGAACTTGGTCCTAAGTCGCCAAGAGAGGAAGGGCACAGCGGCGCGATATCTCGCTCAAATCTTGACTAGCTCGACTGGGGAAGTAGGTACCTCCCAGTGGCGTGCAGTGCATATAGGCAAGTAGGCAGTGCCTACCTCATATAATTCAATAAAACTATTTTAACTGTTACTACATAAATAAAATATATCAATCATGACTAATTATTGATATATAATTATGTATATTGATGTAGTAATAGTTAAAATGGTTTTATTGAACCTTAAAAGGGTGGTCACTGCCTACTTGCCTATATGCAATGCACGCGCCTGGTACCTCCCCTTACCAGAATACCACAGCTAAATAACGCTACTCTTCGGTAGTGTTGTGTTCCTGTGGTGAGTAAGGTCGCCAGAGCTCCCGAGGATGCGCTTTGTTGACAGTGGGGGACCTGCTTGTCTCCTAAGCTGTCGGCAAATCTTTTATTTTATCTTCTATACTTATAATAAATCTGTAGAGAGGTCAATTCTGTACATGAAATATATTTTCAAAATAACTATCAGGGGGTGATTAGTGATCGATACTGATGCCAAAAATGCAATCAGTAAAATTTTTGTCTGTCTGTCTGTCTGTCTGTCTTTCTGTATGTTCCTTATAGAAACAAAAACTACTCGACGGATTTTAACGAAACTTGGTACAATTATTCTTCATACTCCTGGGCAGGTTATAGTATACTTTTTATCACGCTACAATCAATAGGAGCAGAGCAGTGAAGGGAAATGTTGGGAAAACGGGAGAAGTTACTCCATTTTTTAAGCTTCCGTCGCGTGTGCAGCCTTAATGATTGAAGCTACATAGAAATCATGTATGACGGAAATGTTCTACATAAAATTATCTAAAAAATATCCTACAACAGCATATGTCTATCTTTTATGGTTGACTCACAATAACACGTGTAACTCCCGATAGATTAGCAGTTCGGAGCTTTCTGATTGTATTACACACAAAAGTTACACGCTGATGGAGTCGCGGGCACAGCTATTAATAATATTATTCTGCGGTTCCTTATTGCGATATTTTTCAACAGTATTGTGGATTGACATATTATATTTCCCTACTAAAATACGATAGTTAATCTGTCTGTTACATCTAAACCATTGAACCGTGAGAAAAGGACATACGCTACTTTTTTACGAAAAACGACGGAAACGCGGACGAAGTCGCGGGCAAAAGCTAGTACCTATATAAAAATGCGAAAGATTGTGTGTTTGTCACTCCTTCACGCTGAAACAGCTGGACGGATTTGGATGAAATTTGACAAAGAAGTAGCCTGCGACTTGGAATCACGTAGGCTACTTTTCATCCATTCTCACGCAGACGAAGTTGCGGGCAACAGCTAGTTTTTAATAAATTTATAATGTACCTATCTAAATAAATAAAACGTGTTCATTCTTAATCACCCATCCCTTTCTTACGGTCTAAAGAGAAAATGACAACAATATAATTGTTTCGGGGCCTCGTCTTATTCCAGAATGAGTTTACCTTTTTTTATGAAGTCACAGGAAATTCAATACGATGGATGTTAGACGCCATGATTCGTAAAGATACTTTCTGGTTCGTTCTCCAAGTCGAGTTTAGGCTCGAATATATTTTTATTGCTAAATTAAATTATCACTGGTACCTGAATTTTCCCTGTAAACCATTCCGTGTTAAATATAACTTATAGAGTTAAAATTATATAGTTTAAAAGTTTAAAGTCACAATTTGTATTGGCGGCTGGCGTTAAAAAGCGCATTGCGGCATTTTACATACGGGTCAAAGGATTTTATCCGTTCCTAGAACCGTAGTAATAATACTAATAATAGACTTGTGGGTTATTATGGGTTGGTTGTGTTTTCCAGTTATTGGCAATTGGTTCAATGTGTGTATTGTATAATTTGTGGTTTACCTACATAATTATAGGTAGGTGCGGTCAAGGTTGATTGTTGTTAAGGATAATAGTGTAAAAAATCGAATCACAAAATATAATCAATGTATAGGTACTATTTACAAATGTAAAACATTATTACCCTTCCTAAATTTTACCTACCGACTGCCAAAGAAGGGTTTTTTCGTGCGTATCTTCTAAACGGCTGGATGGAGTTCGAGAGTTAAGGTATCGTTATATTCGTCTTAAAACCACAAATGTCCTTAGATAGGTATTTGAAAAAATAGACTGACGCCGCTCGTGCTATTTTCTTTAATAGGTATAAAAGCGAAATGGCAGAAAACGTCATCGCGTCATCGCTTAAAATTTCTCCCAGTTCACTCGTACGGTAAGCTGCGTAAAGGAACTCCGTTCCAAAAAACAAAATGGCCGATTTTTGGCGACACTTGTGGTAACGTCACAGAGCTCCTGAAGATGCGCTGCGTTGACAGCAAGTGACCTGTTTTTCTCTCAAGCTGTCGACACACAGCGAATCCTCATTTTAAAGGGTCGGCAATGCGCATGTTATATTCGGCGTTGCCATTGTTTCACAGGCAGTAAGCTGCTTACCATCAGGCGGGCCGTACGTTTGTTTGATACATTCAAAAGCTTTTTTGGTATTAACGTGAATAAACTTAAATAATTACTTATTATTTATTGATATTGATACTAAATTAAAAGTGAATTACTTACCTATTGTACCGGCTTCGGGGTCACCCTCCGCCACTACTATGTATCCATTATCTAACAGTACGAAATCCATTGATCATTCACATCATCATCGCATTACCAACCGCAAAGAAATCGTTCTTAGAATAACTATAGTTATTCTGAATGATTTTTTGAGGTTTTCATGTGACATTGTTACTAGTGATGCTAGTATTTCTGGGAACTCCGGCAAACCCTCGCGTTTTTAAATCTTGTTTCGTTTTCATTGTTTATTTTGGCCGCCATTCGAATAGTACAGGCAGAAAGTGATGGATATCTATCATATCTATTGGATAGCGACCGTCCTGCTATTGTGGGACTGGCTCCTAAAGTATTTAACTTAAACATGAGCATTCTTGCGAATAATTCCACAATTATAACAGGTAGGTACGTGCTTTACTGCTCACGCTCATTATAATATTAAGCGTTATTTTTTGCGACGAGCATACTGATTGACATCGTAAGTAAACTATTGAATTTTAACCAGTCGGCGGCTTTTGATGTTCATTCAAATGTAAGCAGAGGATTAAATAAAAGGTATTTGGTAAGGAATAAGGGTATTTGTTCACCGATGTGTAACGTTTACTGGTAAACAAACAATACAGTAATACCTACATGCTTTTTAAGATGTTTGTTTTTTGTTTATCTTGATAATGTTTTTCAGACATAATATCCATAATTCTATACACCAATCAGCTACCTTATAGACTTAAGGTAGCTGATTGGTGTAGGCAAATAGAAAAAAGAAGGCTATTAAATTTTAAATAAAAAAAAATAAGTAAAGACTTTAATTAAAGCATTTACTTAAATAATCAAATTATGATTACGTGATTTTTTGTGTAACCCATTTTTTATTATTTTATTAAATCTGTCCCGTAGAGCTTGTCACTTAGGAGACCGCACAAAACAAATGCATAAAAAAACAATGCACCCATTCTACCACTAACTTTACAACAAGAATCAACCTACCATACAAGTACAGCAACCACACCTGTCATTATGCACTCACGCCTTAATTAAATTCATTTAAATAATCCACGATTAAGTATCACTATTTAATGAATCGCTAATTTAGTTTTTGTCCATCAAGAAGTTTTTAAAAGGAATATCCAAAGAATTCAGTCGGTTTAAAAGGAGAATGAATGTTTAAAGGAATGTAGAGTGTGTTCGTTATATTGTTGTTGAAAGATTCAAATAATAGCTATAGGGTAGTAACTAAAACTGCCAACGAAAACCTTATTCTGACGCCCGATCTGTGGAGTAGGTAAATGCGGGCGAATCTTATCAGATTGGCAGGTAGGTAAGTTGGGCTAATAGTAACGTGTCAATTTGTTAAGACTCACCCGGATTGGCTCTACAGGTCGGGCGTCAAATTGGGTCGTTCGTAGGCACCTTCAAAAATAATTTCAAGCTATGGTTGAACGATTGGTTGTGCGGATCGCGGATTTGATTCCCGACCGAAACATTTTATATTTGTATGGCCAAAAGATACTTGTTCCTGATCTGCATGTTTTGTATGTTCGAAACGTGTGATGAAATTCCTTGTGTGGACTTGTGGAGCAACGTTTTTATAAAATAAATTAAAACAATATTATTAAGAAATACTAAATAAAAAGAAAGAAAATAGTAAATATTATAATAAAAAAATATGTTTAATCGATACATTAATGGTTGGAGAAGAAACGAAAAAATCGTTCTTTTAAAAAAATAAGGTGTGGAACTTTGGATACATTATTTATAAATATTTGCTGTTATCTTGATCGTTTCGAGCACATGATTAATTAAATAAAATTAATGAACAATATTAATATAGAGATAAGAAGACATGAATAATTATAATATGAAGGTTTAAGGTTACCACTTATCAATACGTACCTAGGTAACAATGCAATCCTGTAAAATGCAAACAAAAATAAAATAATGAACGAAAATTCTAAAAACTATCATTTTCTACATCGGTATCGTTGCTAGAATACGTAGCAATTATTTAAAAATATATATTTTATAAAATATATTTGTGAATTCTGACGATTTTACTTTGTTACGATTTAATTGTATTTACATATTATGTAGGTATGTACATATAATAAATCGAATAGGTATCTATAACTTTACTGTAGTCATAGAAACTAGTTAAACCATTGAAATCATTGCTACTTCTTGTATTAATTTTTGATTTCAGCACTTAATAAGCTGTCTGAAAAAAAAATGTTTTATAACTAACATAGTCTAACATAGTATTTTTTAATACAATTTTATTTTTGTATTTAATAATAATAAATATTGCTATGCCATAGTTAGCAACTACCTTTAAAAACCAGTAGCCACATTATACAAACAGTATTAATATTTTTGTTTAATAAAAACTACGTCGGTGATGTCATGAGTTCAATAAATTCTTTATTCTGAGACATTTCCGACTTATAAAACAAAACTGTTTTCATCTGGTTCAAATAGTCTGCTTTTTTCTCTTAATATCTCCAAGGACGGGACAAATATAAAGATAAAGATATATTTATTTGCAAAACATGTGAAAATAATACAAAACAAAACTTCATCTAGCTTAGATTATTAATTTCTTGGATAGTTTTTTGGGTTCCGTACCAAAATGGTATCTCGCCTTGAGCATAGATTTGAAGACTCAAGCATTACCTACTTGAAACTAGTTTCAACCAATCAAATGCTCAAATCTATGCTCAAGGCGAGATTTGTGCTCGAGTATCGTTCTGTAATACGAGCCTTAGTTAGAGTACTTAGTGGTGACTCAGTGGTAGCGGGCCCGACTTACAAGTCGTAAATCGTGGGTGGCGGGATGTCCCGATTTTGGCGGGACGTCCCGATTTTCTTGCCCAAAATTGAATGTTCCGCGCGAGTCAGGCTCTATCCCCCTTTCAACTTCAAAATGCTTTCCCGAACGCATTTTTTCCTAAATGAATTTTAAATAGTCGGAAGCTAGAAATAAATGCTCCGTAAAAATGAAAGTAGAATTACTCATTCAATTCAATCTGGAGCTATCCTGTGCAGAGTTTGTCAACTAACTGCTGATTATTTACGTTTTTTTTATTATGTCCCGCTTTCGACAAAAGAATCCCGCTTTTTTTACTCAAAAGGTTTCAAAATCCCGATTTGCGCGACAAAGAATCTGGCACGCTGGTTCGGACCCCGGCAGGTGCAAACGTTGTGTAATTTGTTTCATTACCACTGCTTTACAAACGGCGAAGGAAAACATGGTCCGGGAGCGGCGTGCCCTAAAACCAAAAAAACGAAGACATGTGACGTCCACCAACCCGCACTGGGCTCGCGTGGTGGACTATGGCCCACTCCCTCTCACAGAGAGGAATCCTGTGTCCCAGCAGTGGGGATATAGATTTATAGGCTAATTATGTACTTAGTTTCAGTCAGTCATTTCTGCCTATTGGGGATTATTATAGACTATTTCAATCCAGGCTTCAAATAAAACCGACTACATTTTGGGAGCCTCCAGGCTGAAAGAAAAAAATCTCCAGGAATTTAAAATACGCTGAAACATTATTACTTATAATTCCTATTAAATGCGGCGGACATCTGATTACAAAGGAGGTGTGCACATAGAAAAACTGGGTGCAAAATCGTTAGATAGTGAAAGTTAAACGAATTTAAAATAAAATCAAACTTTACTTTTTATTAGATAATAATTAATGCAGGTGCAAGTTAGCTATCTGACGTTTATTCTATTTCTGTTTAAGTATTGCCGTTACTTAAGTAAAATGATACCTACTGAATAAATGTTCAAATGGTTATAATAAAAAGGTATACCTTTTAATGTTAAAGTTCGATTCATACTACGAGGACTATAGCAAAGTGTGCAAAAAACTCATTCAAATATGAACATTGTGTGTATTACTAAGGTTCATATTGGTATGAAGTGCTTGTTTATATTCGCTTATATGAATATGAACCTTATTTTTATTTTATACATATTATTATAATGATAAAAGTTTGGGGAAGGTTTGTCTGTTTTGTCTCGTTCGCAAGACAGCAAGATAGAAGACCATTCCTTTAGAAGCGTGTTTACATATAAATTGCAATCCAATAAGAAATGCATCACCAAATGCTCAGACTAGTTAGCAATCGTTTTCAGACATACTCGTTAATAGAAACCGGGTTACATAATACTGATTACCTAATAGTATTACTTGTCTATTCACATCCATATCAAGAACTTCTAAACTAACAAATTAGGTGCATACCCCGCCTATTTATTAAGTGCAAACTAGAAATAACACGTGTATTCATTATCGGAACATTATTGATACACGAAATTGATATCAAAACGAGTTCTCAGGACCAGTAGCTGATTGCAATAAACTGTATCGATATTACGATCCAACTAATGACATAATGTTAATCAAATGAATCGATTTAAATGAATTTCCTATCAAATATTGCTTGGCTTGTCATTCTGTCGATAGTCAGCTAGTGCGGAGACAGAGTCTGAATTTATAAATACCAGTTTCGAGAATAAATTTTAATTATTTATTAGGTGTATGGAAAATGTTAAGGTTTATTATGAATTATTTAGTTTTATTGAGAGTCTAAGTGATATCCTAAGTGTTGTGGTTGAATGTATATTTTGTTTTACATAATAGGTGCCTATTGGGTTAAACTCAAGGTAAAGGGCTTTTATTGTGAATAATTATGTTTAAGTCAAGCTGTCTGCAATCCATTTTATTAAAATTAATTTGCCTAGGTGAGGCGAATCACACACCGCCCCGTACTACGCTGCGGGGTGCGTGGCGACGGAACAAAAGCCCCGCGCGTGAATGCGTTTTCAGTGTGTTGCACTACGCGTGATTTCTATACAAATACAGGTACTTGCAAACAACGGAAGATGACGCACTCCCGCGCTACGCTGCGTGATGCGGTGCGGTATGCGAACCGCCTAAGTCTTAACAAATCTGGAGTAAAATACACACATCAAAAGTGTCTAGGGATCAAGCATTTTTATGCGGATTTCTTGAGATTGAGATGTGGCTTTGTAATAAATTTATGATTTTATAAATTTATATGGATCCTTTTTGGTGCATTTCATAATTTGAATCAGGAACTCTCAATCAAATTCGAGTAAAAGATGAAAATAAGCTGTCAATATTTTCCCTATAAAAACATACAACGCATTGAAGACATTATTAGTGCTACTGTTTCCCTACTACTGATTAAAACCAACGTTATTATGGAGCGGCGACGTCATTTAAGCAGGGAAGAAATGCTCAGAGCCGTGGGAATGATAGAAGCTGGTTCCCGGCAACGTACTGTAGCTTTAGCTCTGAATACAAGTCAGAGTGTTATCAGTCGACTTTGGACACGTTACCGAAGCACTGGTACCGTGGCTGAGCGCCATGGAGGACGGTATCGCTGCACCACACGGAGACAAGACCGATACATTCAAATCTTAACTCGAAGAGCTCCAACAATAACCGCCATGATGTTAGCCGTGAGGCTTCATCACTCTTCAGGGAACTTAATTAGCGACCAAACAGTCAGAAACCGCTTGCATGAAGTGAACCTTCATTCCCGAAGACCGCTACGGGTACCACCTATAGCAATGCACAATCGTAGGATTCGATATCAATGGGCTCTTGAACACAGAAATTGGGCAGAAGAACAATGGCGTTTCGTGTGCTTTTCTGATGAGTCTCGTTTTGGTATGAGACCGGATACAAGACGTATACGACACTGGAGAACCCCTGGACGCCAACAGCGATTAAAATCCTGCCAGGAAGTCCATCCTTATAGTGGTGGAACCATCATGGTATGGGCGGGTATTTGGATCGGCGGAAGAACTGAGTTGATTTGGATCAGAGGCAACCTCAACGCTCAAATTTATGCTGAGACGATTGTATCAGACGTCATCGTTCCTCTACAAGTGCAAATCGGTCCCTTATTTCAGTTAATGCATGATAATGCACGACCGCACACCGCAAGAGTTGTAAGACAGACTCTCGCCGCAGCTAACATCAATGTCCTGCCCTGGCCTGCTCAGTCGCCAGACTTGAACCCGATTGAGCATGCATGGGATATGCTACAGAGAAGAGCTCTGCCGAATATGGAGGGTATCCAGTCGCAAGAAGACCTTTTTTTGTTGTTGCAACGAACATGGGCGGCCATTCCACAGCGTGATTTGGATGAACTCATTTTGAGTATGCCAAACCGATGTTCTTGTGTTGTTAGTGTTCGCGGTAGAAACACGGATTATTAATTGTTTAAGTTACCCAATAAAATTTTAAAGAAAACTGTTATTTCAGTCTTTTTTTCGAACTTTAATGTTAGTGGTTCAAATGTCAAAAATCCCTTTATTAGGAAAATGGCAAATTTCTTTATTAATGCAAAGGTGACTTGGTTTATCGTTACTGTGACAAACGAAAACACTTTATTTGATGAATCCTTAAAGAAAATTTTAATTAATATCAATCAGGAGAAAAGTTATTGCAAAAATATATGTTGATCCCTAGATACTTTTGATGTGTGTATTTTCCAACAGAAGTCGATTCATTTTCAAGAAACACAGAACGTTTAATTTACTTAAAATGCAAATAAATATTACGTAAAAGTTCTTTCCACACTTCGTAGCTGGTTACATTAAAAGCGCATAGATACGAGATTGCTACAAACACATTCATATGAATGGATGCCTGTCCGAATTAATTAAGATCCCACTAAGAACTTGGCGGGGACCGGACACGCTCGGCCTCGGCACAGTTTTTAGTCTCGGCTTAATATATGATACCCGGCCGGCAAAGTTTTAATTAGAAACAAAACTAGTTCGATTGTCTGAATAAACAAAATATAGATTCTATAAATCAATTGAAAACCTTTTGATGTGATTTATCGGACGAGAACGCATGTTTTAACTGAGTTATTTAATATTTTTTTTGTATTTCTAACTTTAGATATCGATAGTAAGAAAAGAAAGTCATGTTCATAGCTTGTAATAGTTGTAATGTCTTAAAAGCAGTGATAAGTGTGACTAGTTACGCACCGTATTTTTAATCTTTGTCCATAATTTTTTTTTAAAGGACGGTTTACTACGAGTAAGTAAGTTCATAAATATTTTTAGTGGTAAAACTATAATAACATGAGTGTATTTGAAAATAAAAAATAGGTTTTTATACACAGAGGCTTTATTATGATGTTAAAGCCATCATTATATCGCTCAGAGACAAATAGCACTTTCCCTTTTTCACAATATAATTGTCCAAGAATGGTTTTCACACTAATAGTAGGTACCTACATAATACTATAAGTAACTGCGTGACTTGTCCCACCTTTTAACTGATACATTTTTAATTAATATGGTTTCGGTCAACATTAATTTAGTCTCCGCCGAAACCGGCAGCGCTTCACTACACTACTTTATGATCATATAAAACTCAACTTGGAATATAATTATTCGATTATTTTGCATAATTATTGCTAACTAGATTTAATAGTTTTAGGTGTAACCTAATGAATAACAAGTGAGGACAAGTGATTCAATTTGTTTCATATAATTTTTAAACAGTAGTCTAGAGCTTTAATGTATCCGTGAATGGATAAATATAGAAATGATCACGCATATCTGTTATGTTAACGGCTTAGTTTTGATATTATCTACATTATTTGGTGCACTTTTATCAACGTTTGACTTAATTTTTAAGTACTCATAAGTACTCGATTTTCATACCTGTGCACTTGGAGCTGTCAATTTTGTTATTTCTCTTTCATATTTATAAACGGTTTCCTAGTGATATAGTGATAATCCGTTTGATATTTAGAGCATTAGGTATACCTAAATTAAAGAAAATTTAAAAAATACCTTAACTAACGCTGGAAAATGCTGCCATCTTGCTAATTTTTTTAACTTAAAAATCGGAATAAAGTCCATGTATTTTTCTGTCACCAAACGCCTTTGGTGTTTTCAGCCAGGAGTCTGGATTTGCGCCTTTTTAAGGGCAGTAGTCTCACCCAAGTTACAATGTACTTAGGTATAACATAACTGGTGAAATGTGGGATGCTGGTACTATGAAATAGTAACAAAATTAAGTTTATTCACTGTATTTACATATTTTGAGTAGGGGAATAGGTATAGGACATAAGTAAAACGGTATTATTTAGGTATAATTTTGTTTCTATTTTATTTACCGGTTTCCCCTCACCCTTTGCCATTAACACCCACGTTTCTCCAGTTATGTTAAAAGTGCAGTGTGCTGCAGGGTGCAGTGTACCTCTACATACCCCTTCGTCTTACAAGCGTGATGTTATACCGGGTTATTGATAATAATACACGAACAACCTCTCAGAACTAAGTATAGGTATTACAACATCATAATATTTAATGACTTATAATATTCATCAGATTTTACTTTCATACAAAATTAAAAATATTATCTGGCTTTTGCGTGTACGGGACGACAGCGCACGGGAGACGTTACGTAGTTATTTACTACAAAATACAGATCTAAAACGTGTCCGATACGTAGCATAACAAAAGTTGTTTAAAAAAAAATGTATTTTCTTTGTAAAAAGTCGTAGAACAAAAGTTGTTGTTTATGAAGTTAGTAGGTAATAGTCCTGAGAGGTTGTTAGTGTTTTACCAATAACCCTGTATAAAGCAATCACTGGACAGTTACAGTTTGATATTAATTCAATTCATATGCGACAAATTCATTAGCAGCCGGATACATAGCAATGAATACATTTATAGCTTAGCGTTCTCTCATGAATTATGTGACAAGTGTGAGAATTCATTAAGATTCATATTACGTAGCTGTTCATTTGGCGAGAGATTCAATTGATTATTGAATTGCATTTAGAGACTGTTTATAATCTTTGAGCTCTATTTTTTGTTATGCTTAATTGAATTGATATTTATGCTGGTATTTGAATTTGATTTTTGACGTCCGATTCTTAATGCATTCTGGATTAGTCTATGTGGTTAATCAATAATCTACCATTTAATTCTAAGCCATAACAATAGCGAATGCAGTAACCTTACAGATTGATCTATATGTAGCCAGAAGCCATTACGCCTTTTAATGTATTCCAGTTTATATGAAAACAATATATATCACCTTTGGCATTTCTATCAACAATAAATCTTTAAGATAAGCATCGTAATCAACCGTTATTTCATCTTGCAATCTCAGTACCCACTCATACAAGAATTGTACAGATAATTCACAAAATCTTGCATTTTGGTCCTTTGGTCCTTCAATCCGAATACAAATTTTAATACCAAAATACATACATTTCGATCAAAACAGGCCGAGTCGGTTAAAACCAAGTTAGTTGCGAAATGTTAATTTACTGAGATTTATTGAGATAAATAACGTGAATAAATTGCTTTAGCAAAAACTTTAATGTACTGACGGTATGTGGTTGAATCGAAACTTTAATCTTAAGGTTAGTACTGAACTGTAAATAATTTAGTCTTCATCTACATAGGCGGCAAATGAAACATTATTCATTTGCCTTCATTATTATGAACTAGCTGTTACCTGCGACTTCATCTGCGTCAAAATGTATGGCCCAGGGCCCGGGCTACGTGTTGTCAACATGCCACGGTGTGGCATATTGACAATGCTGATTTTCAGTGCCGACTTACCAAAGAAGTAGGTAGGTACCTATGGGTCCTATGTATTGCTTACATTTCTAAACAATTATTTATTGACTGTGCCAGCGCCAGCGTAGGACGACTTTAAAATGTTCTCGGTCACAAAAATATTGGCGTTTGGGAAACCTCAAATATTTAAAATTTACAGATGAAATGTTGCTTGAAGAACCGCTAATAAAAACATAGCCCATCTTCACAATCGGGGTAAAAAAGAAAATGGTTACTCCTTAAGTAGTTACAATTTCCATGAAAATAGGAGTTTTTAAATTCAACTGCACTTTATAATCGGACAAAGTGATAGATTAGTCTTTGACATACAAAAACCTAAGTCGGTCGGATAAGTGGTTATCAAGTTATAATCGTATTAATCAGAAAAAGAAGCAGGTTATCAATTCGTCTGTATGTGTTTTTTTAATATGCAAAGATGACTGTCCATGAATTAGCTGCTTTTGTGCCAACAGCACTTAGCATAAAGCGTGATGTAGCCTAAATTTAAATTCGATGAGCATTGCATGTCGGTAATTTATATGTTAATAATCATGACAGATATTATCAAATATGCAATACAATACAAGGTTGCGGCGACCCGCATTGCGGCTAGCCGTTCGGTTGCCCGTAGGATGCGGTTGAACTTGTGGCTAGCCGCATGCGCATAGCGACCGTGCGGCTAACCGCAGTGGGGCCGTCATCGTAGCCCTTCGAGCGACTGGAGCGGTTTGCGGGCAGCCGCATCGCAGTGCGTATAGAAATAAGTTTTACGCTGTCGCTACGCTGCTTCAGTGCCGCTGCCGCCTGCCGCTGCGATCAATCCCTGTCGCCGGTGTCCGAATTGTACCTTTAAGAATTTAGGTACGTGGAAAATAGTTCTTCCCCTTATGTCACTATTTCAAAGATGGTTGACACACCTAAATGACAGCTGTCAACTGTCAAGGAAAAAGGACACTGACCTCAAAAGTTTCCTACGATTAAAAAAAAGTTTCAAGCACCATTCTCCTAACAATAGAACATCTAAGAAAAGACAGGAAATACATTGTTTACAGCCGAATGAATTTAAAGTAGGTAGGCTCGGTGGCTAGTAACAAATAGTTCGCGGAACTCGCCTTGTATCCGCTAAGGAGACTGTTACTTTACTATTACCATCGTTTTTGGGTCAGCAGCTTTACCTAGACCACCACCCCGCCACAAAAATTAGCAGAAATTTTTGACTTTTCTTTTGAGCAAAAAAAACCGGATCGATCATAAAAAAAAACCGGACAAGTGCGAGTATGCCTCGCGCCCTAAGGGTTCCAAAATATGATCATAGACGGCGCTACTGCATACTTCCAATGGCGCCATCTATGAGCAGATGGCTCCACTTATGGTCCGGTGACTGACGGCGGACAACAAAGTGATCCTATAAAGGTTCCGTTTTTCCTTTTGAGATACGGAACCCTAAAAATTAACCTCTCAGCAACTATGATGCTGTTATAATTAAGGAGTGATCCGCCCGTGCGTGCCTGCATAGGACGGGTGCAATTTACTTATGTGGTGACATGTCAAAACATCGAGATTTCTGTGCTCTAAGTTAAATATTATAGCGTATTAAACATACCTATAAACCTACTGAAATAAATTCTCTAAATAGTGGTGAAAACCGCATTAAAATCCATTGTGTAGTTTAGAAAACCTAAGCGGACAAACAGACAGACACGAAAATTTATAGAAAAAAGAACCGGGCAAGACCGTGTCGGCGACCATACATAGGTATAGGGTGGGTTTCCGTAGCAAGGAATGTTTGTGTTTTGTTTGTTGATAAACTGAAAACTGACCCCTATCATGAGTTTTTTTGACGTATAGTTTCGTTAACGTGAGCATATTTTGAGTTTAAAATACATCAGTCTTGGAACATTTTGATAAAATTTTATACAATTTGCATATTTTAAAAAATACAAAGAAATTAATTAAGTATTTAATTTATATAAATATTGTGTAGTGAACGTATATTTTCAATTCAAAATATGCTTACGTTAACGAAACTATACGTCAAAAAAACTCATGATCGGGGTACTGTATCCCTATCATGAGGTTTTTTGACGTATAGTTTCGTTAACGTAAGCATATTTTGAGTTTAAAATACATCAGTCTTGGAACATTTTGATAAAATTTTATACAATTTGCATATTTTAAAAAATACAAAGAAATTAATTAAGTATTTAATTTATATAAATATTGTGTAACAAACGTGTATTATCAATTCAAAATATGCTTACGTTAACGATACTACACGTCAAAAAAACTCATGATCGGGGTACTGAAAGTAGCCGATATTTAAAAAGTTATTGATGCGTCTTGTTCAAAGAAATATTATTACATGCGTACTTGACTCTCTTGATGTTCTTTCATATTGAAAGTGCGTAGGCCTCTTTCTTTTCCGTATGCGTTTATTATTTTTACCCGACTGCGAGACGCAAAGGAGGGTAATGTGTTTATCAGTCTATGTATGTATGTATGTATGTATGTATGTATGTATGTATGTATGTTTGTTTCTATGTGGCGTTCTAGAGACCAAATGCGTAGGCCGATTTTGATAATTCTTACGTCAATCGATTCGTCTTAACCTTGCGAGTGTCACTAAAGACATAACAGTAATCAAAATTCACCACAGCGACAACCAGACGCCATATTCTCAAAATGAAAAAAAAAAAAGTTGATGAACTATGTCAAGTGGGGTGTCGTTGAATAGGTATTTTAAAATCATCTTTAGGTTCCTTTTATCATTTTTCATTTTAAATAATGGTTTAGGATATATAACGATTTAAAGTTGTTTAACAAAGCAATCATTCTCGCTAATTCTTACTTATTGATTTAAGTTTTTATTTCAAGTATTAACGATATACAAACAAAAAAGAAGATTACGAAAACATACATTAAAAACTAAAAAGTGAAAAATAAAAATAGTAAATTAAAAATTAAAAAAACCCGACTGCAAAAAAACAACTAAAAAGTTCAAAACAAGAGCACTTTTCAAGCAGTCTGATGCAGTTGGTGGCATAAAATCTAAGATTTAACACAAATTGCCACCAACTGCATCAGACTGCTTGAAAAGTGCTCTTGTTTTGAACTTTTTAGTTGTTTTTTTGCAGTCGGGTTTTTTTAATTTTTAATTTACTATTTTTTTATAGAGTTTTTTTTATGATGTTTTAAAAATAAAAACATATTTATTTTAGGTGGGATTTTTTTTTTGTATGTATTACCTACCGGTTAAAGGGAACGCCTTTGGTTAATTAACATACTATACAGGGTTATTGGTAAAACACCAACACCCTTGCAGGAGTGTATTACTAACATCATAAACAACAACTTTTGTTCTGTGACTTTTTACAAAACATAATACATTTACCAATAATAGACTTTCAAATGTTTGTTGTGCTACCTATCGGACACGTTTTAGATCTGTATTTTGAAGTAAATAAACACGTATCGGCCCCTGTGCGCTGGTATTCATAATAATAATTTGAATTACCTAGTACCAACACTACGAGTTTCCGAGTTTCTACGCAAATGCCAGATAATATTTTTAATTTTTTATGAAAAAAAAAAAGATGAATTATCAAAAGTCATAGAACAAAAGTTATTGTTTCTGATGTTAGTAATACATTCCTGCAAGGGTGTTGGTGTTTTACCAATAACCCTGTATTATTTACAGGACTATTAAAAATGGTTTTAGTGTAAGGATGTTCGCTATATCCTACCGCTTTTGATAGACCGCGGAAATCTACAATAATCTGACAAGGTATTAGCCAATGAATACCGTACCAAATAAAAAGTTGTTTCCTTTGCAAAAAATAAAAACCTGTCTAAGTAACTTCGAAGTGCTAAATGCTTCATGAAAAGACTTTTCCAATATGCCCGCTGTATGTTAGTGAAGGAAATTCCCATGCACAGTTGTTTAGCAGCTATTTTACTTTCTCTTTTGATGGCGACAATGGTAAAAGATTGGTCTTAAGAGTGTTCGTCCACGACCATATCATTATTATTATAAAACAAAGTCCCACCGCGTCTATCTGCTGTCTGAACGCGATAAACTCAAAAACTACTATACAGATTTTCATACGACTTTCAGGAATGGACAAAGTGGTTTATGAGGAAGGTTGTTTTTTTTTTATATTTGGTAATGGGGTTGCGTTTGACCGTCATTTCGCCTGATGTTAAGCGATGATGCGGTCTACGATGGAGCACGCTTGCCTAGAAGAAACCGATTTACTCGTGACTTGAAGATACCCAGATTTTGTAACTGTCAGGGAACACACACTCGGGCAGCGCATTTCACTGTTTGGCGGTTTTCGCAATGATAGTGGAGTCAAAGCGTTCGGGTTTTTGGTTTATCAACCATGAACCGATGGCGCTTTTTCGTGCTTCTGGCCATCCGATAGAAAAAAGGGCAGGAGGGAATTAGATTATGCAGATCTGAAGCACACTCCGAAATGTATCCGATAAAAAACCGATAGACTAGCAACTTTGCGCCGATGCACAAGATTTTGCAGCTTGATCTGAACAAGGGAGTCGTTGCTGATGAGCTCCTTGGCACGCTTCTCAATGGACTCCAACTTTTTCAACTATTTCTTGATTTATGTAGAAATAGTTAGCAATTTAAATTGACAGGCACTTGTGACTAACTTCTGCCCGGTCAAGTAAGATCGTGCAGACTCCTAAGGCCATAAAACTCTCCGTCACGCTATACCTCTGATAGTAAAAGTCATTTACGGATAGTCATTTAGCTGATCCCCAGTGACAATAGGCGGAAACGTTGCGTTAGCACGATCCACATGGCTGGCCCGCGTGACAAACTGAAATGTGCGGTGACACACTGGCGGAACGAATGGATAGCGTGTGCTGGGAGGATGTTGCGTATGTGCACATTGTGTTTTTGTGTATGAAAGAATTGTGTGCAATGTGCAATTAAATGCTTGCCATTCCTTTGTGCAGTATAAGTTTTCTCGTTCGTTTAGGTATGGTGTTTTAGTAGGGTGTTTTTCGCTATTTCTCATGACGCATAATTAAGATTAAGTATGCATTATGATTAGCGCGTGGATTATGCATAGTGCATAATACTTAATAATAAATAAATAAAATAAAAAAAAAACGGACAAGTGCGAGTATACCTCGCGCCCTAAGGGTTCCGATAAATGATCATAGATGGCGCTACTGCATACTTCTAGTGGTGTCATCTATGAGCACATGGCTCCACTTATGGTCCGGCGACTGATGGCGGACAACAAAGTGATCCTGTAAGGGTTCCGTTTTTCATTTTGAGGTACGGAACCCTAAAAAAGCGCGTGCCTCAGAATCGAACTCGAGCTTTCGATCGATGATACAAATACAGAGTTTTAGTTTACTGCTAGTGCTGAGTGAAGAATAATAGTGTTAGATTGAAGGTGTGCGAAATTTTTTAAGTGTGGGAGGTCTATATGTTCACAAGGAGCGCTTGTAATATAAACAGTTACAAAACAGCAAAATTGAAATACAATTTCTATGCAACATATTGTATACTACCCGACCGTAACGATTGTGTGTCGTTGCGAAAAACGGAGATGCGGTCTCGAGATGCGCGCACGCATCAGCGCGTGCGCATGTGGCAATCAGTTGCGAAATTAGACCTTATTGTTATGCGATAAAGTTGGTTTTACATTAGGAGTTTATAATGATGATGATTTAATAGATCTCTGATAGACAGTTATTTTCTAAGCTTGGGTTGTTTGACGAATTTTGTATGTAAAGAGATAGGAATTTTCGAGAAAATATTATTTAGGGTGCATCCGTCAAGGTAGCGTGCGAAATTCAGTTTTTTTTGCAAATTGCAGACCTGTTTTATGCTGTATGTTGATTCAAATTCAATTCGCGACAATAATTATAATAAAGTTACCAATTAATAGGTAATCATCAAAACCATCAATTTAGGCCTCAAAATTATATTTTAGGAAAATCGTAATGTTTTCACGAAATCGTCGTATATTCTTCAAATATAATTTCGAGAGCTGTATTGATGATTTTAAATTATTATTATTAGGTAACTATTAGACATTAGACGGACAGAATTGTGTTGCTGCGGAGTTTGTTGCGCCGTTTCTTCTTCGCAGCTAAAACACTAGGAAGCGGTGAACGTGAAGGGCGGGCGTTTTTGGGGGCTGTCTTATGTATATTGACGTACAAAAAGTGCTAATTCTTATATACTTTGAATAAACGATTTTAAAATTTGAATAGGTTCGCCCTCTTATACGGCACTTAAACATAACTGGGGAAATGTAGGTGTACTTTATATCACCTCATGAATTTCTAATAAATTAACACTTTACAGTGCAGTGATAGCCTAGTGGATTAACCATGTGCCTCCCACGGCGAATGGTTCGAATTCGATCTCGAGGCACGCACCGCTGACTTTTCGAAGTCATGTGCGTATTAGAAATTAATTATCACTTGCTTTAACGGTGAAGGAAAAACATCGTGAGGAAACCGGCATGTCCTAGAACCAAAAAAAAATTCGAAGGCATGTGACGTCCACAACCCGCACTGGGCCCGCGTGGTGGACTACGGCCCACTCCCTCTCACAGAGGAGGCCTGTGTCCCAGCAGTGGGAACATTATAGGCCGATTATGCTATGCTTATGCTAACACTTTACATCAGAGATAATCCTAGATTTTATCCTCTAATTTGGATGCGTAGACAAACAAATCTAATATGCAAATAACCTTCACTTAGCAAAGTTAAGCAATCCCCAAGTAGGTTAGTCATTCGATGGGTGCCCGATACACCGGATGACAGCTATATTTTAAAAGCTCTTGCACTTATCTTCGCCAATATCGTTAGTTTAATCGGTCAGATATCTTGGAAGGTTTTAAACGACCATAAAATGTAGTATCCTCATGGGATTTCTCAGTTTAAATCGACGTTATTTATTATTATTTTTTGCGATGATGGTGGCAACAACGCGTAGGTACAGCTCGCCTGATGGTAATCGGGCACTATGAAACGCTTCTAACACCAAATATCACTTACGCATTGAGGTATCTATCACACGCCCTATAAAATGAGGATTTGCTGTGCCGACAGCTTATAGGACATGCAGGTTTCCCGCTGCCAACACAGCACATCCTCAGGAGCTCCGGCGACCTTACTCATCACAGGAATTTTATTTGGCTGTGGTATTCTGTAATGTATTCGGTATTCTGTATTCTGTTTAGCCTAGTGGATTAACCATGTGCCTCCCACGGCGAATGGTTCGAGTTCGATCCCGAGGCACGCACCGCTGACTTTTCGAAGTCATGTGCGTATTAGAAATTAATTATCACTTGCTTTAACGGTGAAGGAAAACATCGTGAGGAAACCGGCATGTCCTAGAACCAAAAAAATCGAAGACATGTGACGTCCACCAACCCGCACTGGGCCTGCGTGGTGGACTACGGCCCACTCCCTCTCACAGAGGAGGCCTGTGTTCCAGCAGTGGGAACATTATAGGCCGATTATGCTATTCTGTAAGATGGAGATACTTCTCCAGTCGGGCTGCTACAGATTTGAGCGAGATATCCGCCTCTGGTATATTTTTACTAGCTGTTCCCCGCGGTTTAACCCCGTTGCTAGGCTGCTAAGGGTCATAGTATGATTTTAAACAACTTCTAAATTCCTCATTAAATTGGCTATCATATACAAACATATTTTTTCGAATCCGATTGGTAGTTCCAGATATAAGCGCGTTCAAGCAAACGAACTCTTCAAGTTTATAATATTAGTTTAGCTAGTATAATTGTCTGTACTTCTATACTAATAATAGGTCTTTACCTATGAAATTGCCGTTTTGTATGAAAATATTTAAACGAATTTTTTTCATGATTTTTTATTTGTATTAATCGAAGTAATCACCCATGCAATCAATGCATCTTTGCCAACGCAGTGGCAGTTTATTGATGCCCTTCTTAAAGAAATAGCTGGACGGGAGGCAACAAATTCTTCAAAGGCATTTTGTACTGCCTCTCGGGTATTGAATTTTTTTCCCGCCAAAAAGTTATCCAAATTCTGGAAAAAGTAGTAGTCTGTAGGCGCAAGGTCTGGTGAGTAGGGCGGATGACGGAGAGCTTCCAACCCCAGTTCTTGCAACTTGGAGACCGTCTGCTGTGCAGTATGAGGTCGCGCGTTGTCGTGCAGGAGCAGCGGAGACGAGCGATTGACCAATGCTGGTTGGAGATGTGCCAGCTCCTTCATCATTGTGTTCAGTTCTTCACAGTACACATCTGCAGTAATGCTCACCCCGTTTGGTAAGAAGCTGTGATGAATCACACCGGCGCTAGACCACCAAACAGTGACCATCACTTTTCTAGGCGTAAGTTTTCGTTTAGGGCATTGTTTAGGTGCTGAACCAGGGTCCAACCAACTTGCGGTTATCAAACAGAATCCATTTCTCATCGCAGGTAACAATGCGGTTCAAAATTCCTTCATTTGTGTGCCTGTTGAGCAGTGCAAGGCACGTCTCGACACGTACTTCGCGCTGGCGATCATTGAGTTCGTGGGGCACCCATTTGTCAAGCTTTTTTACCTTGCCAATTTGACGCAAATGGACCAATATTGTTTTGACGCTAACGTCGAAAGCTGCTGCTAATTCAGCCGTAGATTGTGTATCATCAGCTTCCACAATCGCCTTTAATTCGTCATTGTCGACCAAAGTCTTCGGACGACCGCGAGGTTCATTTTTTAGGTCGAAATTTCCAGAACGGAAGCGAGCAAACCAATAACAGGTCGTGCGTTGGTTTGTAGTGTTAGCTCCGTAAACGTCGTTGATGTTGCGTGCCGCTTGTGCCGCGTTGCTGCCACGACGGTACTCGTATTCCATAATTACTCGAATTTTTAACGTATCCATGATGACGAAAAAGATTGAAATGCGATGAAAATGTAACACTAATCAATAAACAAATGACTACTTTTGGAAACAAAATCCATGTTTTTAAAATAAAATTAATTTGAAATTAGAATTCTTAGCCAAACAAAAATTATTTTGATTTGAAATGGCCAGTATTGCAGAACGGCAATTTCATAGGTAAAGACCTAATATTATAAAGAGGTAAAGTTTGTAAGTTAGTATGTAGGAGGTAATCTCCGGAAGTGCCGATTCGATTCTGAAAATTCTTTCACTAATAGGAAGCTGCATTTTCACTGAGTGCTATAGGCTACTTTTTATCCCGGAAAATGAACAGTGGGTCACGCGGACGAAGTCGCGGGCAAAGGGTTTGTATAGGTCCCGTATATTAAATCATGCAACTTGAAAAAAATGCAGGTTTTACACCGCGTAAGCTTGGTATATCATGGCACTTTTATACAAAAGAAAGTCTCCTAAAATGTAGTAATTTCCTGCATGCGTCATAATCTAAAAAACCTTATTTCCCTATACGTAAAAACCCATCATTACCGCAAACAATACAATTTAACGTGAAGCAATAATAACACACGTTTTCACTTGTAATACGATTTAACTGTCTTGTGAAAATTGCACTTACTCCACTGTCAGCGACGCAACACATCGTAAAGCTTAAGGAAATATGTGAAAACGTTTGTATTTTCTCTCACTTATGTAATTCTTACATTGTAGCCGTAATGGGTTTCTGGATTCTTAGTACTTGGGTGCTAAGTGTAAATTGGACATTTTGCTGTACGTTTTCGATAGTTTTGCCTTAAGAATGAAATGAAATGATATTTTATTCTGTAAATAAGTTACAGGTAACACTTTTACACGTCAAAAATTGTTTTGATTTTTAAGCTAGATGAGGTCGGTGTTTCCTATCTGACTACCTTTGAGTAGAAACACCGAAACAAACTCAAAGGTCAGTCTCTTTTAAAGTCCAGACAAATTAAAATGAAACTATGCAAGGACCATGCAGGTTAGTCTGGAATGGCCTTTAAAGGAAAGAGCCATACAGATTTGAGTGGACCTGTCCTGACTGTGCACGCATGTGCTGAGTATCGTGGTAGCTCAACCCAGACTTAGGGAGCTCAACGACCCAGCGAACATTACTATCAGAAAGGACATTTGGGTAGGTCGCATAAAGTACTCAAACTGTCAGACTGAACTTGAGATCTGTAACATAGACACCCACATCGTACTCACTAACATTATAAAGTTAAAGAGTTTGTTTGTTTTTTTTGAACACGCTAATCTCTGGAACTACCATTGCAGTTGGATTCAAAAAACTCTTTCTGTATATGATAGCCAGATTCATGAGGAATAGTATAGGCTATTTGAAATCACGCTACGACCCTTAGGAGCCGATCAATGGGGGTGAAACCGCGGGGAACAGCAGTCCTAAACGCCGCGTTATAAACACCTACTTCCCCTCCCAGAAGCTGTTCTAAGGCTAGCTCACCAGTCAACCCATGAATGAGAGACTCGTCGCATATCAGACAAGACCCTTCCGTGCCTCGGAGAGGATGTTAAACAGTCGGTCCCGGATGAGATACGAATGTCTATGACAGTCCTTACGGCAAGTCAGAAGTCTGAAGATCTGACAACTGTCAAGTATAATCTCAGAATACTGGTATTACCCATTAGTTGGGTTTTCGAGGTTAGATGGCAGTCGTACCACGTAAATTACTGATCGTCAGACGCATCTGATGATTTTTCGCAAAGATAAGACTGGAGAACTGTCCTATAGCTTTTTTTGATGATGATGATGATCATCGTCTCCGTAGAAGCTCTCAATAGTCAGTTATAGGGTTTGAAATGAAACCTTAGGGTGGTGTACAGAAATAAATTTCAAATGTCATTTTCAAACTTATATTTGAACTTTCTGAAAATCTTGACCTTGTAAGATTCATCTTTAGTACTTTGAACAGGATTTGATAAATAATGTAAGTTTAACCTTGTAATTCTTGGCAGAACCTACTGATATTTGATTCAATCGAGAGATTCTATTGAATCTTGTAATAAAACACCTAATGTATGTTTGCAATGAACTCATTATACTTGCATCGAGTACGGGTATCTGCCAGTAACTTGAAATAAGGGGGACAGTATTCCCACCGATGACTCATCTACAGGCTTAAACTAGTTAACTTACATCAAGCAGGCAGTTAAATCTTAAAAAATAAAGAAAATTCGACACCAATCGTCTCAAATAGGTCCATCCGTTTGGGACCTACGAAACCTTGACATATAGATAAACAGGCATAAATCTTATAACACCCCTCGTTTTTCAAAGTCGTGGTTAAAAAACAAAAGAGCCACTAGTACGACGTGATGCTGCAATTTGGGGTAAGCATTTGTTCAGCAATTGTCAATGCTTGTGACTTTATTGTATGGAAATCCTCGTGTGTACACAGGTAAAAAAAAAAAGCAGTGATAGCAAAAAAAGCAGTGATAGTAAAAAAAGGAGTGATAGCCTAGTGGTCTAACCATGTGCCTCCCACGGCGAATGGTTCGAGTTCGATCCCGAGGCACGCACCGCCGACTTTTCGAAGTCATGTGCGTATTAGAAATTAATTATCGCTTGCTTTAACGGTGAAGGAAAACATCGTGAGGAAACCGGCATGTCCTAGAACCAAAAATTCGAAGACATGTGACGTCCACCAACCCGCACTGGGCCCGCGTGGTGGACTACAGCCCACTCCCTCTCACAGAGAGGAGGCCTGTGTCCCGGCAATGGGGACATTATAGGCCGATTATGCTTATGCTTATGCTATGCTACATAGGTTTAGGCTCCACTCGGGAAAGCCTCTGGTAGCCTTTAGACAATTATAATACTATGTACACGCAAAGGTGACGAACAAACAAGCAAACAAATGTTAATTTTTATGTATTACATAGTATTGTTGTCAGGGTCAAATAACAATAAAACTAAAGCCCAAACACTATATCGTCCAATCATTACGATCCCATTAATAATATTGATCGGACCGTTTGTGTAAACTCTGATGAATATTACAGGAACAATTACTACTTGATTGACACTGTGCATTAGTTAGTTCATGATTAGTTCACTAAATATAGTTTTTATGGGTATTTGATGGTTTTTTCCATTTGATTGAGGTCAACAAGTAGGCGGTCTGTCTGATGGTAAGTTGTCACGGTGCGTATGGACATCTGCAATACCAGGAGGCTTTGCAGATGCATTGTCTATCCTAGAGACAAAGTAGATATGTTCCATGCACCTGTAATACGGTACCGGACTATTTTTTTTTTATTGTGAATCTGTAAACTATTTGAAAAAAGATAATTAACACCAAAAAACCGATGAAACAACTACAAAATTGGCAAAGTTATAAGCGTTTTAAAATGATTTGCTAGACACAGACGACATGCGTGATAACTGTGATAAGTGACGTAACACCACCTATGTCCGCTTCGCGCGATAAAGACGGAGCGATACTCCCTCCAAAAACTTTAAAAGCGTCTATGTTTTCCATTTTGTGATAAATTATTATTATTATTTTTACTTTTTTGTTATTCCTATTCCTTCTTTGGAATAAAATAATTTATTTGTACTTTTTTAATAGCAGTCCACTACCGTATTACACCCGGGACACAGCAATGGTGCTTAGCGGCAGAAATAGGTATGGTGGTAGTACTTCCCTGGAAGAGCTTATTCACAAAGACTACTAACTATCAGTGGCGGATCCAAGGCTAGGCTAGGGAGCTGAACCCCCCCCCCCCAAATCTTAAGTCGTGGCCTGGTGAAATTCAGATTAAATTAGTTTTTTTTTAATTTCCAAACCTTAGCACCCTGCCCGCGCCCTAAATAATATCTGGGACTCCTAAACCCCCGTGTTCCCCAGAAAATAATTTCTGGATCCGCCACTATAACTACCTAGGTACTACTAAAATAAAATTCTAAGTAGGCATGTATTTAAGTTAATTCTAAGTCCGTAAATCAAATCTACATTCAATATTTCGACATCCTGTCTCCTCCGCTTCTGCCTACACCGGTTCATCGAAACAGTATGAATATTTAAATGAGTCCCCACGTTCCCAGGCTGGAGATCATTGGTATCCTTTCTCACACAACCTTCTCAGAAAAGGAGGCCTTGAGATTTTTGGAGATCGGCTTTAGAATAATAAGAGGTACTTACTGTATTTTGTTTATTGCTTTGTAATTTTATTGTTATTAATGTGGTTGTAATGTTTATTTTAAAACATTAAGGGCCAGTTGTATCAGCTTACTGTTACGTGTCTGTAACCGTCAAATATGGCGGCTTGTACGACAATTTCATACTGACTTAACGATTACGTACTGACTTACGAATACAGATGGTTTGAAGCAACCCGCCCTAAGTGGCATAACACGGCAGCGCGGCGCGGTGACGTCTATCGCAACGGTGTGCGGTTAAGCGGATCAAAATCTTGTACTCGCCTGTAGATCCACCCGATCCCGACGCCGCAACCCTGCGTGGAACCGAGGTCTACGGGCGGCGGCGTGGCGTTGCGTTGTCGTGGACGGATTTATATAGAGAGGTACAAGATTTTGATCCGCGCACTGCCACGTCATGCGTCGTCGCACCGCTCCGTGTGTTATTCGCCTAACATTCGCTGCTCGAGAAGTGACTACAAAAGTTGAACAATCGCAATTAATCATAAGTGTCATTCAGTAGACAGGAGAAGGGTGAAGGTTGACCTCCGGGGTGTTCAAACAAATTCTGGTAAAGGATTTGTAAGCCAGAATAATTATGCTTAAAAGTTATTTGTGCATTTGCTTCATAAACCCGGTGTGGAGGGTTCTAAAATATCATCAAAAAATAAGCTAAATGCGGCCAATGCTGGACATAGGCAGACCAGCTGCTGTAGCGAAACTTGGGGAATCCAACCATCGCTACGACCGATTCTGCAATACAAAACTTGCTGACTATCTATTGACTTTAACAGACATTTTATTGACATGACAAAATGTGTAGTCGCACTCCCGGGCAAAAGTCTCTGTTAATTACGAAACCTTAGAATATTTTTGCATCTTGCTTCCTATCACTTTCCTCCACCTACTTTATTATATTCCCAAGGCAGTTTGCAGTTAACTATCCTCATCAGGCCGCTCAGTTTATCTCAATAAAAGTCAACTGTCGGAAATAATTACCGTCGGTGCCTTGACAACCTGTTACCATAGTGGTTACATAGCGCTACACTCAACTATTTCTCATCCACTTCTAGGTGTTTGCTCGAACTTTTAATATTTTGAATTCGATTTTGCGTGCGCTGCCGTGTCAGGCCTATTTGTTGTATCTCCAAAAACATAGTTTTGAGATGTAGGCCCATACGACGAATCGGTTAAAGTTAGATGAAAAGTTGTTTTTGTGGTTGATAAAGGACCCTATCCTCTTCCCTATCCCTTTATAGTATTATGATACCCTATCCCTTTATCCCTTTATAGTATTATGATACAATTTGCACCTGTTACGTGTATCTCATGTACACGGCAGCCGGACTCCGTCAGCTTGGATTTTAGTAGGTATCACTCGGAAATGTGGAGAAATTCGTCGTCCCCTGTAAGACATCGAAATATTCTATGCCTCAATCATGCCTCAATCGTGAAACGAAAACGACAGATTTCCTCTTTGTTTTAATAATCGCGGGCGCAACTGCTGAGCGTGGTACGAAGCCCAAATTGGGCAGTCTTGTTGTTCGATTTCTGATGAAATCAGTGACAGCCCGGAGTCTGTATTTGTGCCTGGTTAATGACAATAGGCTCGCCCCCTATTACATGGGACCTAAGGCTCTTTCAGTTTAGACGATTGGTGTCGAACTGCTCCTACGGTAGTCCTGCGGCAGCAGTGCGGGTGTCGCACTGCGCACCGCCGATTGTTTTTTCCATACAGTTGACAAATAGAGAGAGCCGTCCGTCTGTCGTGCGGCAGCCGTGCCGACGTCGCACGACAACCGGACGGCTCTCTAGATGTCGAAGAGCCCTTAAACATAACTGGAAAACTATCATTGTACTGTACTCCTCTGCCTAACCCTCCGGGGAAATACAAGCGTGATGTTAAGTATCTTTCGTGAAACGAATTTCCTCGATAAATAGAAATTAATGGATTCACCACACTGTTAAATAATATTGTAACACTTATTATACGATCTGATTCCGCCATCATTATCGCTTTCATGCTCAAAGCACGACTCCCGCGCAGCCGTCACCGATGACGTAAGCGCGTACGCTCCAGCGGACATCAATGCGCGTGCGCATCGCCCATCTATCATTGAGAACTATGTCAGAACTGTGTAATGTGTTCGTTTTGATCGTTATTTGAAATTATATTCACGCAAACGTGAGGTTATTGATAAAATGTTGAACCTCTGAGCTCTGTTGAAAGCTTGTGCTATGCCCAAAAGTATGCAAATAAAACTATGACTTTTCAGTCGGTTTCAAGATTCTTAAGTAATTACATTTATTCGTCAAGTAATAATTTCCCTAAGATTATTTTAAGAGTGATGATTTTTTGTTTTTTTTTTTAATATCATCATGACATTTTTCTCTAACATCGAAATCGTGCGCTGATTAAGCTTTTATGTTAACAAGTTAATATACAAATACAAAATATACAGAAACAGTTTTTTTTTTCGTGATTTCAAAGTTGGTCCCATAGTTAATCTAGCTTTATCGAATACTCCTTCAATATAATCCTCATTTAACCTAACAGATTATAGAATTCCTAAAAGTTAAGTAAGTGGAGGTACCTATACACTCACTGATGATGGAAAAGACCTTTAAGTAATGGTAGATATTTATGATCACTTAATTCAAAAGTTAACCTTTATAGACACTCGAATACCTAGAAAAGAAAATTGCGTAAATATATGGCTAACTTTCTAAGCCACAAATCATTTGAATAAGCATCGTCTGGTTGCGCAGGCGCAGCGGACATCACACTGAATATTGTAATTGTGCGAGTATACTGTAATGTGAACTATGAAATGTTAGGCCGCTGCTCACACCGTAATGATTAATTACAATAATATTTCTAAATTATACTTACTCTATATTTCTTATCGGTGTTTCAGAAGCTTCCAATAAGTGTGTGTTCACGTGATTCTCATTTATTTGAGCATGAAAAATATTATTACTGGTGTCATATATTATTTGATTGGGGTCAACAAACGTAGCAACGTCATTGGTTAAACAAATTGCAAGTGTTCGAATTGTATTCAATATGACTTAGGTTATAGGAAACTCTCTTTTGAAATATATTATTGTCGGTTTATATCACAAATCGTTAACTATTTCTATGATAGTTACAAACAAAAACATTCAACTACTATGATCAAGCAGAAAAGACAAAATGCGTTGTAAAATCACATGCACGATACGATAGCTGGTATCGTTTTACGGCGTGTCTAAATGTGTATAACACACTCTAAATTGCTACTGAATATTTAACACAAATAAAACATCAAACAAATCACTGAATAAGTATTCAGCTATGAGCGAAAGACTGCACCTTTTGAATATTAATTACAAAAAACAACAAAATATTTCGGCGCACGATGCATACCTATCTACTTATTCGAAATATTTGTCACAGTGATTTAAATACATACACGTCTATTTAAGAATTCACCGATTTATTTTGTAGATGTCTGCGAGGCCTGGTTCATTAACCTTATTTTTTTGTTTGTGATTTATAAAACTGAGTCACGAAAAGTTTAAGCAATTTTTAAACGTACCATTCTGTGTGTACTTTGTCACTTTTTCTAACTGTTTTTAGGGTTCCGTACCAAAATGGTAAAAAAGGAACCCTTATGGTGCGACTTCGTCTGTCTGTCACACCTGCTTATTTCAGCAACTACAAATGCTATCGACTTGAAATTTGGAACAGTTATAAAAAAATGTTTGTCCAACTTTATTGCAAATAAAAAAATTTAAAAAAAAATTTTACTTTTATTGCAAAAGGGGTCGGAGTGGGGGTCCAAAATTTCAAAGTGGGGTTACTAGGTCAAATGATATATCATATGAAAGGGCTTGATCTGCACATTTCAAAATATATTTTTTTTAATTTTATATCTTACAGTTTTCGACATATGATGAAAAATGTCTGAAAAAATACCATTCCTCCCCTTATCTCCGAAGTTTGCGGAGTGAAAAATCTGAAATAATTAGAGTTGATAGGAATTGACCCAAATATGGCACCAAAAATAAAACGATGTTCCTAACTAGTACAGTTTTTCAAAATCATCAAAATTCTTTCACGAACAAACTTAGTTTTGCGGTCCGGTTTTTTCACTTTATATGTCCAAAACTGATACGGAACCCTCGGTGCGCGAGTACGACTCGCACTTGGCCGGTTTTTTTATTTATTTTAGCAAATGTTGACGGCAAAATAGTAATGCCACCAAAAAATCTCGTTTGAAAAATAAAGTTCCCCTAAATCAAATTCGAATTTCAGCCAAAACAATAATTTAACACGCTTCGGTGTAACGAAAGCCAGTTAATTGCGGGCCATGTCAGCACGCCACGCCATGATACTAAATGAAGTAACCAGATTCGTGATAGAGTAAAATGTGTTCGTTCATCGGGAAATGCTAACTATTGCGTTTGATCGTGCTCCGGTTATAATTATGAGTGATTTAGTGATTATTACCGTTATAATTGTATTTTCATGACGATGAAAGGAAAAGATATAGTATTGACATATGAGTTATTGTATTTGGCGTGTAATTACCTGGAAATTTCTAGAAATAAGCCTGAGTTTGCATGGTGTCCCGCAGGGAGCTATTTTTGGTGCAGTGTAAAAATTACCTTATTATAGGAAAATCTATTAACACGTACCTAAATTATGACAATAAAAAATAGCAGGATAGGAATCTTATAATAATAATGGTGCTGTTTTTGAAGTAGCAGTACTTACATTTATTTTGAATAAAGATGATGTAGGTAGACGTAAAGGGCGATAAGAAAATAGAGCCTAATCATAAATTATTATTCAACTTCGTTCTGGTATAAGGATAAAACACACAATCATACATTTAGACAGTCATACATTACAAATATAGTAAGATATTTCTGACTAGATCTCCTGAGTCACACAAATTTAAGTTCTAACTACCCATTTTAGTAGACGAATATATTAAAACCCTCAGATCATAGAAACAAGGAGATATGCCATCATAGCAAATTAGTACGGGAACAACTGATGCCACTTTTAGTACATTTTTCGACACAATTACGCGCACAATTAAGCACTCCTTGTGAATAAAAAGATTTCCCACGCATTAAACATTCCACACACTCTCAATCTAACACTGTTAATCGTCACTCAACACTAGCACTAAACTAAAACACTGTATTTATACCATCGATCGTATTCGGTTCGTCGCCAGCGCGAAAGTTTTTAATATTAGGTCTTTACCTATGAAATTGCCGTTCTGCAGTACTGGCCATTTCAAATCAAAATAATTTTTGTTTGGCTAAGAATTCTAATTTCAAATTAATTTTATTTTAAAAACATGGATTTTTTTTTCCAAAAGTAGTCATTTGTTTATTGATTAGTGTTACATTTTCATCGCATTTCAATCTTTTTCGTCATCATGGATACGTTAAAAATTCGAGTAATTATGGAATACGAGTACCGTCGTAGCAGCAACGCGGCACAAGCGGCACGCAACATCAACGACGCTTACGTAGCTAACACTACAAACCAACGCACCACCTGTTATTGGTTTGCTCGCTTCCGTTCTGGAAATTTCGACCTGAAAAATGAACCTCGCGGTCGTCCGAAGACTTTGGTCCACAATGACGAATTAAAGGCGATTGTGGAAGCTGATGATACACAATCTACGGCTGAATTAGCAGCAGCTTTCGACGTTAGCGTCAAAACAATATTGGTCCATTTGCGTCAAATTGGCAAGGTTAAAAAGCTTGACAAATGGTTGCCCCACGAACTCAATGATCGCCAGCGCGAAGTACGCGTCGAGACGTGCCTTGCACTGCTCAACAGACACACAAATGAAGGAATTTTGAACCGCATTGTTACCTGCGATGAGAAATGGATTCTGTTTGATAACCGCAAGCGCTCAGCAAGTTGGTTGGATCCTGGTTCAGCACCTAAACAATGCCCTAAACGAAAACTTACCCCTAGAAAAGTGATGGTCACTGTTTGGTGGTCTAGCGCCGGTGTGATTCATCACAGCTTCTTACCAAACGGGGTGAGCATTACTGCAGATGTGTACTGTGAAGAACTGAACACAATTATGAAGAAGCTGGCACATCTCCAACCAGCATTGGTCAATCGCTCGTCTCCGCTGCTCCTGCACGACAACGCACGACCTGATACTGCACAGCAGACGGTCTCCAAGTTGCAAGAACTGGGGTTGGAAGCTCTCCGTCATCCGCCCTACTCACCAGACCTTGCGCCTACAGACTACTACTTTTTCCAGAATTTGGATAACTTCTTGGCGGGAAAAAAATTCAATATCTGAGAGGCAGTACAAAATGCTTTTGAAGCTTTTGTTGCCTCCCGTCCAGCTGATTTCTTTAAGAAGGGCATCCATAAACTGCCACTGCATTGGCAAAGATGCATTGATTGCATGGGTGATTACTTCGATTAATACAAATAAAAAATACATGAAAAAAAATCGTTTAAATTTTTTCATACAAAACGGCAATTTCATAGGTAAAGACCTATTATGAGCAATTTGCTCAAAATCAGGCATCAAGCTCGATAGCGCCTTGGCACATCTAGCTTGTTTCTATGATCTGAGTTAAAACCTTATGTACATAATACGTATGTAAAACAATACATTGTTCCCACGTACCTTTCACGTAAAGGTGCGAACACATATGTAGATGGTATCCGAATAATTAGTAACACTACACGAAGAATTATTAGAAACACCAACATTTTAACAATGAACGTTTCATAGAGTATGTCTAGTTGATTTAATTATGTTTGCAGTGAGAAATGTGTAATTGGGGCTAGAATGACGAATGGCTAAAAATAGTGTGGGTGTAACGAAGAGTCTCTAGAAAATTCCACTGTTAGAGACAGATACCTTTTAGATAGAGGACTTTTCGGCTAGGCAAAGAGGAATTGATGGCAGAGCTACGTTTTGTGATAGTAATCCTGCTGCGGTTACGGATCTGGGTATTTGACTTTAGATAAGTTGACAAAAATGAACATATTGACCAACCAATTAATAGTTTAGGCAATACAACTCCTCTAGTAACCCTTGTTATTAAAAAATGATAAAGCAAACACCTATCAGATGAATCAACGACTTGAAAAAGGTAGATAACTAATTTATTTATTTATTTATAACTTTTAGCAAGACTATCAGCTAGATAATTTTAAACAAAAACTTATATAATATCAAACAGTCATTTAAAAGTCTCCACAGATAATATAAAGAAGAAAATGTGGTAAATATAAAGAATGCTGTGGTATTATAGACAGGCCCGGTAAACGTACGATTTAGAAACTTGAAAAAAAGTAGCTACATCCAGCAGGAGACTACAATACACCTAGTTAGCTGATTGATTAAGCCCTCCCGCACTCTCCAAGCACACACCGTAAGTTAATGTCGGGCACCCGCGTGCCCGGTTATCGCAACCTACAGTTATATTCAAATGTGCTCATCCCTAAGAAAGTAATAAATTACCCACCAAAACACACAAATAAATTATTTAAATACCATGCTAAGAATAAAACAAACGCTTAAGAACATAACATTCCCAGTTTCCCCTGTCTTATGGCCACCATTGAAATGTCTACCAACATAACGCCTGCTAATTAATGGTACCTTCTAAGAAATCAAAAGTGAAACTACGTGTGAGTTATCGTTCCCATTAAACAGACAATAGCCATAGGTTATGGTGGTTTTAAGACCCAAAATTAAATTCCGAGTATTTGAAATTTGAGGTTATAGAAATTCTTGTGGTTCTACCAAAGTTTTAGGAATAAAAGCTAACCCAAGTCATGGGGTCTCATCAGGAACAAAGGAACATTTGTTGAAATAACTCATAATAGATGGCGTTATATGTATCGATTTGTTATTGAAGTTTGCGTAAAATTGAGATCATGAAAAAATACATCATGAAAAATATTTGTTCAAATTTTGAAAAATCTTTTAAGCACGGAAATATGTATAGCCCGAAGATAGCCCGCGCTAAATCAGTCACATTTCTTTGTATGAGATGAGGCATCTGTACGTATAGTATTATATTATCTGTGCCCAAGTAAAGGGAATCTAGAATACATTCTACTCCTGTGCGTACAAAACACCTATGACCAATGAATAAAAAATTTGAAGACTCTGACTGTGATTTCAAAATAAATGCCAAAAATATTTTAGTGAAAACTGTTATGTATATGATGCCTAATCATATGTGACTGGTTTTAGAATTTCTGTCTGTGTGTCTAAAAGTTTGTCTCGAATGGGCTCCGAAACGGCTCAACGAATTTCAATGAAAATTTTGGGGATTAAAATAAGAATTTTAAGTTTTTATTTTTCAATTTTCACGCAGATGAAGCTAGTAAGCAGACAACAGCTAGAAGATTAAATACACCTTTACCTGGCTATTGTTACAATTTTATCCTCGTCATTTAACATACTTATGTTGTCATTGGCATCAAGTATCAACTATACTTCTATACTAATTTAAAGAGGAAATATTTGATTGTTTATTTGTTTGCATTGAATAGGCTCCGAAACTACTGGACCGATTTAAAAAATTCTTTCTCCAGTAGAAAGCTACATTATCACTGAGTAACAGGCTACTTTTTATCCCGAGATATAGTGCTGTTTACTTATATCTATGTTTGCCTATCTGGTTTCTATAAACGTCACGGTTAGATACTATTATAAGACAATGGACCAGTAGTAATAGGTATTTTATGGTCCATGAATTCAATTTCTGATATATGATAGTCGGTTCAGAAAATAATTATAGTCAAATCTGATACTATACTGTTTATGTCAAAGTTAATGACAAGTCCAGTTAACTTTAACTGATATATGGTCAGTTAAATTGTTCCTACTGTACTGGTTAGTCACTTATTTCATAACACTGTTATAATTGTTGTGTTTAGAGACCTATTTGCTGTATTTGTGTCATACAGGGTGGCAGGTTAGACAGTGGAAATATGAAAAGGGGTCATTGTCAACCCTGAAAATCGCGACGGAAAAAAATCTGCTGTTCCATACATTTTGTTGAGTTATGTGAACATAAATGTATGGAACAGCTGATTATTATTTCGCGATTTCAGGGTTGGTCCCATAGTAAAAGTTGTTCATAATGATGAGTATGTATAATTTCCACTGTCAAACTTGGGCGCCTGTATAAGTGACTAGCACTTTACCCCGCGAACTACACAGGAACTGTGCATTTTTCGGAATAAAAAGTAGCCATGTTACTTAGTGATAATGTAGCTTTCTACTGGTGAAAGAATTTTTAAAATCGGTGCTGTAGTTTTTAAGTTTATTCATTACAAACAAAAAAAAACAAAAAAAATCTCTTTATAATATATGATTTGATTTTGATTTTAATTTTGATTTAAATTTTAATTGGAATTTGATTTTCATTTTGATTATTGTTTACTCAAACCATTATGGGCACTATGCCTGAAATAAATTATTTTTATTTTATTTTATTTTTTTATTTATAATATCCTATCAGTGTAGATATAAGGTACAGTCTGCGATATAGTCTCTCACAACACTGGATTTACACTAGGGGTACTAGGGGCTAGTGAACAGGGCGGCAAACTTTCAGGGGCTGCTATTTTCGGAGGGTGAAAAAAATAATTCTTCGTATTATCGAAAAAAAAGTTATTTTCCAAAAAAATTAATAATTAAAAAAAATCTGCTGTGAATGAGTAATTTTATTTATTTAAAAAAGGTGTATCTAATATCCATTGTATGCAAAATTTCGATAGGTACCTAATGGGGCGGCATTTTTAGTATTCAGTATTAGACAGTGACAGCACTATAACTAGAATAAGATAAGCAATAGGTATACCACCGAGGTCCTCTCTCAAACGTTAATCAATCTTAAAGTCATACATTTTTTATTACAAGCTTTTATTTAACTTGTTAGTGGGGGGCCAAATCTTGCAACAGAATTTTAGACCAGTTTCTCCCAGCTCAGAACACTGATGTAACCTCGGTGACAGTACAATTATAATACAATTATAAAAACAGGTTTTGCTCAAAAGTTTTATACTTTTCGAGGGGTCAGACTTTACAACAAATTAAATAAAGAATTAAGTATTCTTAATTATGATAAAACTAAATGTAAATTAATAATAACAAATTGGCTGTTGAAATTGGATTACGCAAAAACTGAAGAGTTGCTTGTCATAAAAAAGTAATTTGTTTGCATATAAAGTTACCTACCTACCTCATCCATCCTTTCATTAATTTCGACATACCCCCACACACACACACACACACACACACACACACACACACACACACACAGACACACACACCCTTACTCACACCCTTACATACATACCTACTACCTCACACGAACTCATACACCAAACTTCACTACACTTCACACAATTTTTTCTTTTATTTTATTTTTCGAAATCGATTGCCCTAAGCACTTAAAATTGTATTTTATTTCTAATAATAATTTGTATTGTTATTGTATCATCTACTAAGCCGTTGTTCCTTTCCTATAGGGGGGAGTCCCTGGTGTCCTGAAATACAGGCCTCGGCTTAGTTCAGGCACCAGTCTCCCACAAATAAACATTGTCCAACCATATCATCTTCGTCTAGAGTTACCTAGTTATAAGTGTTATTTGTGGAAGAAAATAAATAAATTTTTATTATATTAAATTATTATTATAATATGGTAACATTCAGGTGGTCTAATGATGAGGCAGGGAGGTGGCCATGGGAACTCCTCAACTTCTTAAAATAACTCCGTCGTATGTGAGCTCATTGGATTTGTCTTGACAAGTAGGTACTTGTAGACCTAGATGATGTCTAGGGTCTCATGATGGAGCTGGGAAGTGGTTATTATAAAAACAGTTTTTCTTCATAAAACTTATTTGATAGTCCCGCGATTATAACGCCTATACCGAGCACCCATCCATACTTATCCACTTATATCCATCTCTAACCCATTTGGAATTCTGCCCACCATCACTATAAAAGAGCGTGAAGTAACGCTGGTATTTCCCGTTGAATATTCATGTTGTTGCCCACCTTCAATGGTGTATTGTGCGTTTGACGAACGGCCGTATTCCCATAGTCTGTCTGTCCGTCCAATTGTCTGTATTTTGAATGGAGTTGACAAGGTCATCGGTGACTTTAATTAGGTTGAAGTGATTTTGTATGACTGTGTGTGTATGGTTGGTAAGTTATTGTATTTTTTTAAGGTTTTTAGTGTTGCTGAATTTTGTGGTTTTTGCGTGTTTTGTGGAGCAGTTATATAGGATAATGGTTTTTGCTCCTAAAATGATGTTAAAAGTATGGTTCTGTGCGAGCGAGACAAGTGACAAAAATGTAATAGCCCTCTTAAGGCCTCGTTATAAGATCCCCAAATCGCCATAGGTATATGTACTATACGAGTACTAAAAAATAATATAATCACCATTGTTCATACACTGTTTTTCATCCCCCTTTTAAATAAGTTATTCCTAGAATAAACTAATAAACAACTCTACTATTCTTACATAAATAATTATTTTCCTTTTAGGTAAAGATTTATTGTGGTCTATATTCGTTTGGCAGGCTAACGTATAAGCAGAACCCTTTTACGAACATTATGAACTACGATCCGTACCAGTTACGATTGATTACGTTAAAACGTGTAACATTTTTCCTTATAAAGTATTTTCTATTGGTTTTAGGAACGAGGATATAGCAATCACACACACAGACAACATCGTGCCTATATCCACTGAATGGGTAGGCAATGGTGTATTGTATACCCACATTACACCAATTTTTTAATTGGTGTAATGTGGCTTAATTGGCTTTAATCTACGAAGCTGGCAAGACTTAATTTTATCGATTCATGTAATTCCCGGCCGTAAAAGCTAATATACCCATATTGATCACCAATAGAGTCAACGGAAACTGTCGTATTCAAAAACGGTAAAATTGAAACAAAAATAATTATAAACTTTATGAGAAATCTAAGACAACTACGTAGGTATGCTCTTTCTTATCAAAGAATGCACTAAACGGATTTTTTCCATCGAGTGAAAATAGTTGAATCGTGGCTTAGGATAGTATTCTTCAATAATGTAGGTACAGTCAAAATAGTCCTGTATTTTTTTAAAGAATTAAGCCATATAATGTGGTACCTATTGGCTAAAATCGTAAACAAAAAAAATACAATTTGAGTTCAGGCTCTAGGTTGAGTATTTCCTAATTACATATTTAGGAAATTCAGAATTTCTAATTAATTAAAGGATTCTTTTCTCAAAGTAATTTACGAGTTATCCCATTATTACTAGAATGAAATACTTGGAACATTTCAACATTTTTAACATTCACTAAAAATATTAGAATTCCATTCAAAAATGACCTACTTACGTAACTTGGCAAGGCTATTAATTTATTTTCTTTATGACTTCTAAGCACATGCATTGAATAGTAATAATAATGAAAGAGTACCTAAGTAGATAGGTAATTTAATAGGTAATCTCACCTCCATGGAATGTTCAAGATGGATTTTCAATTTATAATTTATATACGCTGCAAAGTGTTCGAAACGTCAGGAAAAATCATTAATACACCTACGCGACATGTTTTTTTATAATTACAAACTAACATTTGTACGGAACCCTCAGTGCGCGCATCCTATTCGCTCGTCCATTTTTTTGTTTATTGTCTGCAATCGCTGGTTTTACTGCCCAAGTACCTATCTATACAAAAGTTTAATAATTACACCTGACATTTAAACCTAACCAAACAGTGAGGTATAAATAAAAACATCAATTTTCTTCTAAATTTGTACAAATCGACGAAGAAGAAACCGGAACACATTTTTTTCTCTGAAACTTATATACACGTTCTCCATCAGAACATCGCGGGTCTTCTGAACAAGTCAGATGCATTATTGATTAATCTAGAGGAGCTTAAAGACAATAACAAAATCATAGATGTTTTATGTATAACTGAGCATTTTATGTTATCGGGACATGAGATGAACCTAAATCTAGAAAACTACATTTTAGCCTCATCTTACAGTCGAGACATTAAAAGAGGAGGAACATGCATTTTGTTGAAACAAGAACATAAATTCAGAGTAGTTTCAGAAATCAAAAAATTCTCCCTTGACCATGTATTTGAGTGTTGTGCAGTCGAACTTATTGACTACAGAACTGTTATTATCTGTTTGTATAGAGTACCTAAACAAAATAACTTATATACGTTCTTTCACAGACTGGAAAAACTCCTAATTTATATCTCCAAAACTTATAAAAATATTTTAATTGCTGGTGATTTTAATATAGATGTTCTAAAAAGCAATAATGTTACCCTAGACTTTGAATGTTTATTAATAAATTATAATCTTAAATTAACATTACATGAACCGACGAGACTAGCTAGTCGAACCTGTATTGACAACTTTATACATAACTTTAAAAAAGGTTGTAAATCGGAAGTTTTAGAATTGGGCCTATCAGACCATACTGCTCAGTTTATTAAACTTCCTATAAAGAAGAAATTCTCATTAAATTTTTGGCGTACCCTAAAATACGACTATAGTTTAGACAATATTAAGAAATTTAAATTGTGCATCAAAAGCTTATCTTTTTCTAATATCTACAATACAGATGACCCAAACATAGCATATCAACATTTTATAAATGATTTCAAATTATTTTATGATCTCTGTTTCCCACAATCGCAATTCATAATAAAAATGAACAGTAAACCAAAATGGGTATCGCGTGGAGTAAAGATTTGCAGTAAAAGGAAAAAGGATTTGCTGTGGAAATTTAGATTAAACCCTACAAGAGAAAATAAATTAAAATATGCAAATTATTTAAAAAAAATATTAAATTAACAAAACTTGCCCAAAACAACTATAAAATAAAAACATCCGTTAACAAATGTAAAACAGCTTGGCGAATTATAAACAAAACAAGACTCAATATACCAAGAGAATCTATCATTAACATAAAAATTGACGACAATAATTGTATTAACGATCCTACAGAAATAGCGCATGCATTTAATAATTACTTTATCGAAAAAGTTAACCCCATTCCAGGTGCTGGAAAAGAAGTAACTACTTTAATTAATCACCGATTAAATTCAATGTTTCTTGCACCAAGTTCACCCGGCCAGATAAGTAAAATCATAAAAAAATTGAAAAACACAAACAGTGTAGGACACGATGGTATTAATACTAAAATAGTTAAGGCAGTTAATGAGGATATCTCCCATCACCTGAGCCACATTATAAATTTGTGTATATCAACAGGGACATTTCCAGCAGATCTTAAATTAACAATTATAAAGCCATTGTTCAAAAAAGAAAATAAACAGTTAATGGAGAATTACAGGCCCATTGCGTTAATACCAATTTTCTCAAAAATTTTCGAGAAATATTTTTATGGTGAAATTAATACCTATCTCGAAAAGAACAAAATCTTGTGCAAAGAACAAAAAGGCTTCCGACAGCATAAAACAATAAATATGGCCATTTATGAATTCATTGAAAATGTTATGTCTCATGTTGACAAAAGATCTCCCGTTTGCGCAATTTACTGTGATATGTCACAGGCATTCGATTATGTAGACCATAATATATTAGTCAATAAACTTGAAGCCTACGGTATTAGAGGCAATGTCTTAGACTTGATTCGATCCTATTTAACGAATCGCCAACAGGTGACAGAAATAACTAGAGTGAATATTAAAACAAAAAATGAAGAAACATACACCTCTACGAAGCGTTGCGTAACATATGGTGTTCCCCAGGGTAGTGTACTGGGGCCCCTCTTGTTTATTATATATATTAATGACTTACCAAATGCTACGACCCAACCAATCACCTTATTTGCTGATGACAGCACTGTTACAATTGCATGTAAGGACATAAATCAATATAAATTTGACATAAATAACTCTCTGACATCTATAATTTCTTGGCTAGATAATAATAATTTAAAAATCAATGTAAACAAAACAAATATAATGCATTTTGGCCAACGATCGCAAAACTCATTAGATGTAAAATTGGTCCATAATAATTACACGGTAAAGGAAGTAACTACTGCCCGTTTCCTTGGATTAGTTATAGACAGTAAATTAAACTGGAAGGAACACATTGACACGCTATGTAAAAAAATCAGCAGTCTATCATATGCCCTATATAAACTAGCTCCAACTATCAATACTGATGCGCTACTCTCAGCATATTATGGTCTTGTAGAATCTGTACTCAGATATGGCATTATTTTTTGGGCTAACTCAACAAATAAAGACATGGCATTTAAAATGCAAAAGCGATGCATACGCGCTATGTTTGGCATTCAAAGTACTGAGAGCTGTAAGCCATTATTTATTAAGCACAGAATTCTGACACTTCCGTCCCTTTACATATTGGAAGTTGCTCTATTTGTGAGAAGCAACCCTAATTTATTTCCTCGCTTAACTGACAACGTAAGACGCAATCGCCGCGACAACGGTAGACTTTGTGTTCACCCCGCTAAAACAGCACTGCTTCATAAAAGTGTAGTATGTAGAGCTCCTTTAATTTATAACAAGATACCAAATAAAGTTAAACAATTGAATTCAAACTTATTTAAAAAAACATTTAAAAAAATATTGACTGAAAAATGCTATTACAACGTTAATGATTTCCTAAATGACAAAACTCTATGAGTATTACGAATTTATTTATTATTATTCAAGTTGCAAGTAATGTGTTATAAATTAATATTATATTAATTACCTACTTAATTTTGTTATGAATATTATTATTATTTGACTTTCTGTTTATTCATTAGTTGACATTACTTAATTTTGTTATAAATATTATTACTATTTGATATTCCGTTTATTCATTAGTTGACATTACTTAATTTTAGCTATGATATTTGACATTCCGTTTATTTATCAGTTGACAATACATATTATTATTATTTTTTTATGAATATTATTATTATTTGAAATTGCTTTTATTCATTACTTAATATTTTTACTGCTATTTTTATTCAGATTTGTATACCAGCCATGGTCAAACATGTTGATTCGAACTATTAAATAACATCTTATGCATCTTAACTATGCATTATTATGTACACATGTTTTTGCAAATAAATATATCTTTATCTTTATCTTTATCTTCCTCACACTCCACTAACAACAAAAACTAGAAGATTCAGTTTTCCTAACCTCGATATAAGCGAGAAAATAATTAAAATTGTTTAAATATGTTAGACTAGCTGTTCTCGGCGTTCACCCCCGTTCCTAAGGGCCGTAGCGTGATGTTAAATAGCCTATATTATTCCTCATGAATTTGGCTATCATATAGCATAGCATAATCGGCCTATAATGTTCCCACTGCTGGGACACAGGCCTCCTCTGTGAGAGGGAGTGGGCCGTAGTCCACCACGCGGGCCCAGTGCGGGTTGGTGGACGTCACATGTCTTCGAATTTTTGGTTCTAGGACATGCCGGTTTCCTCACGATGCTTTCCTTCACCGTTAAAGCAAGTGATAATTAATTTCTAATACGCACATGACTCCGAAAAGTCAGCGGTGCGTGCCTCGGGATCGAACTCGAACCATTCGCCGTGGGAGGCACATGGTTAAACCACTAGGCTATCACTATCTAGTAGGCTACTAGGCTATCATATACAAAAATATTTTTTGGAATCCGACTGGTAGTCTCATAGCTTAGCGCGTTCAAACAAGCAAACTCTTCAGCTTTATAATATTAGTTTAGATAGTACAATTGTCTATAGCTTAGCTATTCACGCGAAAGTCATTTAAATTCTAGAAGCGGTCGTCGTTTCTTTTGACAGCCATTAACTTCGTACAAAAAGGTATTGAAGAAAATCATCATTCTATTTGGCGACGACTTAAACAGTTTTTTTTTACCAAAACTAATTCACACGCCGACGGTAGCTGTGTCACAGTGCAATTGGAGCAGTAAGTTAAGTCGGTGGTGTTCTTCAAATTGGTTTGATATTTTTCTTTAGCTGTGTTTTTATATGTTTTATGACGTATTACGTAGTGTTTTTTTTATGTAACCAAAGTGCTCAAGCTCGTTAAAATTGCAATCAAACAAGTAACATATTTTTAGCCGCCGAATCGATTTTGTTATTTGTCTCTTGACCGTGAAAAAGAAAGAAAAAGACTTCTTTATTTTTTATTTAACACAATTTTTTATTATAATGTTAGTTATAGATTACAAAATATTAAATAGGTATTACACAAGACAAATCTTACTTTTCGATGCTCTATAATTTGCATTCTGTATCGGTTACAAATACAACAGCACGAAACTACCTAACACGAAAATGATCATGCATGTACCATACCAATTTTTATGCTGTTTTTATATAGCGTACATTAGTAAATCGACATAGTAAGGCCGGTTATTTAGTTAAACTTCATTTTTAATTATACCAGCTCTAAAAAGTTTATTTTACAGCTGTTAAATCAGTCACCGTATCGTGCAAATAATATAGAAACCCCTAACAAACTACACAAATATCCAAACTTGACTTACTCAACATATTTTACTACGGTACGCCTACAATCACGTCCTTGCTGTACATAGCGACACGTTGCTAGGCAACTAGTGTTGGGAAACGATAATATCGATGTCACCTCCAATGGCAAACACTTGGTGTCACCTTAGCTATTAGAACGTGGTGTTTATGTTAAATTCTAGTCATCTATTTAGATTTGAGTTTTAGCTAGTTCGTGATTATGACTTGTATAACTCGTATTCGTGTTATGAGGTATTATACCTACATAGATAGTGATATCTTTAAATTAGACGATAAAGAAGCCTTTACTGTAATAATGTAACCCTTTTTAGGGTTCCGTACCTGAAAAAGGAAAAACGGAACCTTTATAGGAGCACTTTGTCGTACGTCTGTTCACTTTGTTGTACACTTAAGGGGTCGAGGCATCTGCTCATAGATGGCGCTTCTGGAAGAAGTATGTAGGTAATAGCGGTATCTTGCTCATAGGTAAATGGCGCTATTATTTTTCATTTATGGTGTACTTCCAACATTTTCCGATTTTCTAGGTGTACCATGAACACAAAAACTTTCCGGAACACTGGTCTATGACACGCTTGCAACCGAATATCACACACGTTGCCGACCCTTTATAATGAGGATTCGCTGTGCCGGCAGCTTAGTAGAGGACAGACAAGTCCCCCGCTGTCAACACAGCGCATCCTCAGGAGCTCTGGCGACCTTACTCACCACAGGAACATAATTACACAACACTACCAAAGAAAATTGTTCAAAACTTCAAAGTTTTGAACACAGAAAAATGTTTCGTTTATGTACCGTACTTAAATAAACTAAGTTACCTGACGTAACTTGGTAGGTACCGCTTGCAAGTCGCCTTACCTGAAAAAATAAAACATGCAAAGTTAACTTTTTTATCTTTCCAACGAAAAATGTAGGACATTCCAAAATACTTTGGTAAAGAAGATATATATTTTCTTTTGATAACGTCCTTCGGAACCTTCAAAATTCAAAATCAAAATCAAAATCAAAAACATTTATTTGCAAACCAAGTGTTACATACATCAAGATCTTAATAAATAAGTAATTGTATTAGTAATATGTGAAAACTGTTTTGGATGATGTTTTGCAAATTTATACTATCTTTTTATTATCTTATTATTATATCTGTTTGTTTCCCAAATAAAATAAAATAAAAAAAAGAATGGACTGAAATCTGGAATTTTAAACACTGTCTTTCTATTCTATTATAGTTTTACTAGACATATTTATAAAATATGTATGCCTACATTAATTTGACCATAGTGATTACGGTGACGGCTACGCGTCAGACACACTGCCCCGCGTCCGATTACGTGGCGCGGGGCAGTGTGTGTGACGCCTTAAACAAACTTTTTGACAAGCAGATCTACTACCGAACTAGGCTACATTCTATGTAACGCCTACATATCAAGCAAAATTTACCAGTTTATACTAGCCTCGTGTTGTGCAGAAAGCCTACACAATTCGAGGCCAGCTTATACTGGCTAAGCCTGAGATTTACTTACGTTTTCTTTCATATAAATATATAAACCTAGCCAGACAGCAGTGGACAATGGATGATGGGTGACAGATAGATAACCCACGCCGACGGCAAGCGGCGCGTGCGCCGATTACTAACGCCGTAGTGAATGAACCGACGAGAATTGTTACTGGGTATGTAGGTAGATTTGTAGGTGCAATACGTTGATCAACGCTGTATATCCTACTAATATTAAAAATCTGAAAGTTTGTGTGCATGTTTGTTACTTCTTCACGCTGAAACGGCTGGACCGATTTGGATGAAATTTGATAAAGAGGTAGCCTGGGATCTGGAAAAACACATAAGCTACTTTTCATCCATTTTCACGCAGACGAAGTCGCGGACAACAGCTAGTTGGATTTCTATTTCTACAAGCTATTGCGCGCGACGTCGTCCGGGTAGATCTGGATTTCCTCCGAAACAAAAACCCTGTGCATAACTCCTCTGAAGAAATTATCACCCAAACATGTTGTTTCTTCAGCGGTTTAGGTCTATTGGTAAGGCTCCCATTTAATAATTACGCATAAAGATTAAAAAATTAACTACATAGTTAATCGCATTTTTTCTCTAAACTAGAAAAAAAATGCTATTTAGTTCTCCACCTACGCCGACGATATCAGTATACTTATAGGTAGGTACCAGTGTAGATAGGCTTGCGTTTGACCGCCATCTCGCCTTGGTCTACGATGGAGCATGCTTGCCTAGAAGAAACCGATTCACTCGCGACTTGAAGACTTTCTAACTTTCGGGGAACACCCACTCCGGCAACGCATTCCACTGTTTGGCGGTTTTTACAGTGGAAGTGGAATCATTTGGAAGTGAATGAATAGTTTAGGGAATAGAATGAATGAGATGACAACCCTATTGATATCAGTGGCGTGCCTAGAAGAGGGCAAGCTCGACGCATTTTTTTGGGTTTTAGAGGGTGATTAAGTTATTTTTTATGAATTTATGTGAGGTAATGTCGTTAATATTAGATAGGTAAGTATGTACATTAAAAATCACTTACATTCATGACAAATGAATATAAAATCTTACTAATATTATAAATGTGAAAGTTTGTGAGGATGGATGTATGGATGTTTGTTACTCTTTCACGCAAAAACTACTGAACGGATTTTGATGAAACTTTACAGTAATATAGCTTATACATCAGAATAACACATAGGCAACTTTTTATCCCAAAAACGCGGGCGAAGCCGCGGGCACAGCTAGTACTTTATAAAACGAAAAAAATTGCATCGGGCTTGCCCTCTGGGCACGCCACTGATTGATATCCAATCCAAAAGTAGCTCCATTACAGAACAGATTTCTATATATAGGCAACATTACGTTCCACTGTTTGTTCTAAATACATTACATAAATACCTATTAAGGTCACAACATGTGCTCGTATAGTTTGATTTATAACTTAATTCAATCAACTATACATTTTAAATCTTGTTTGGCTCGCACTGTAAAAAAGTGTTATGAATTTATTATTAATACTCAGGTCTTGTTTGAAACTAAGGTTACTTTTGAAAAATATAGCCATGAGCCATGTCTTGCTGACCCCTATGGTTACTATCTAGCAGGTATTCCAATAGATAAAATTGAAGTATCTGTTTGCGACATTTCAAAATAAATGCCAAAATAATGAAAACTGCTATATAAACAGGTCCTAATCATAAATTACCATTTTTAGAATTTCTGTCTGTCTGTCTGAAAGTCGTGATAAACGCAAAATGTATGTAATTTTTCCATAGGGTAAAAGCTTTTTCATACAAAGAAGGAACCAGCATTGCACTGCGCTTGTCTTCATTTCCTTCTTAGCAGAATAACCTAATGGATTCATTCGTGATTCATTGACAAAAAATAGAAGCCAAATGTACTTCGATAAAAATATATAGCCGAAAAATCGTTGTAAAATTTTGATCCTGCAAAATAAAAATAAGAATATACACAAGCGATTTGGTGTTTTAAAACGATTAAACATCCAGATACTTTTTTTATCGTTCAAGTATTATCTTTTTTTCTCACACCTAAAAGCCCTACAAATAAGCCATCCATCATAAAACTACTACATATAACAAGACCCGTTAAATACTTTTTTATTTAGATCGTAGACAAGTATCGATCATTATCCGGCAGACACCCGTTTGATGGGAACTGCGCAGGAGTTGTATTCCGTTGTCCGTTTTTGTTACAGACGAAACGGGTTGTACAAAATTGATGTTAGTAAAAAGTGTGCTATTTTTACTTCTTCTATGTTTAGTTGCTATGGTGATGTACTTAAGGTAGGTAGATAGTGTTTATTTACTGTATTTTTAATGAGTATAAAAACTCAATGATTGATAGCTTCTATTTTTGTGAAATCATATTTACAAAATGATGGCTATACATGTCATTAAAGTTGCAAGTTTGGTGGTTCGTGCATTTATTTTACAGAATACCGATTAGATTATAACATAACACGATACCACGTATACTAATTATAATGTCATTATTAGAATAATAACATTTAATATAATAGTCGCGGGACAATTTTTTTTTCGTTTTAATATTTAACAACATCATGTAGATGCGTAGAGATGTCACTTGACGAATATATTATAAATATATTAATAAAATATATTAAAGAAATATATTAACTTGTACTAGCCACTATAATATTTAATATGACAGACTCTTGACACCCTGTATACCTTTAGGTATTAACTTTTACAAAAATATCTACAAAGCACCAAAACGTCACACATATTTCATGGGTCTTATTATCTTGATTTTTTAGTTTTTCTCTGAGGATAGTCGTCATGAGTAAAATTGTCTTTAAATCCGCCCACGATTGTAGCCCATTAACACGTACTTGTATCGTGTTTTAATTGAGAGCTATCCCAGATCCGGCTACTGTAAAAATCACAAAAGAAATCAACTCATTATTGTTTTTTTTTAATACAACTACCGCAGACATAAGGTCCGCGCCTTTGTTTATTTTTGTGTGATTTTGTTCGGAGGTTTTTATTGAGTTTTCGGTTTCCGTGCACCGGATTCATTGTTAGCCTCTAACTGAAATAAGTTAGTAAGACTAATGTGAGCCTAATCATAATTTTTAAGCATGATTTCCTGCTTCACAAGCTAATCTACATGGAATAGGTATCTAATTCAAAAGCCAACTCATAAAGGCAATAAATTCAAAAAGCCCTTAAAGTAGCAATGTTTATTTTGATCCAGAAACTCAATAACTGGATGAAGTAACTTGTCCTAACCAGAATAACGTCTGGACCGTTAGTAAGACGAGTCTTGCACATCGTATTGTAAGGCCGATACGTCTCCATACTCATTGAAGAAAAAAATTAAAAACAACCGCCATCTTTGTTTATGTGATGTTTCTTGGAGACCTATCTTTGCTTGTCAAGTCGGTCTATTAAACGGGCCCGTGACTGACTGTAAGTCTGAGTGTCTACATCAGTACCCCTATCATGAGTTTTTTTGACGTATAGTTTCGTTAACGTAAGCATATTTTGAATTTAAAATACAGCAGTCCTGGAACATTTTGATAACATTTTATACAATTTGCACATTTTAAAAAATTCAGAGAAATTAATTAAGTATTTAATTTATATAAATATTTTGTAACAAACGTGTATTTTCAATTCAAAATATCTTACGTTAACGATACTACACGTCAAAAAAACTCATGATAGGGGTACTGATGTAGACACTCAGACTTAAGTAAAATAAGATAAATCCTAACTTTCAGGTAAATAATGCACAGGCAAACCATACTTCAAAATGCTGGCCTGTTTAAGATAAATCAAGTGTTCTATATTGAGTTAGCCTCACTTAATATGTTTGCTCTCCAAACACAAGCAGTCTTGAAACTGCTCTAGAAATATAATAAGAGGGTAGGATAAGTTTATTTATAATTTATGGTCCTGTACAACTTCGGACCACACAAGGATTGGAATGTACCATTTTGTGTGGTCCAATTTGCACGTAAATCACTTTAATCTACTAACTATACTTATATTATAAAGCTGAAGAGTTTGTTTGTTTAAACGCGATAATCTCTGGATCTATCAGTCGGATTCGAAAAAATATTTTTTATATGATAGCCAGATTCATGAGGAATAGTATAGGTTATTTAACATCACGCTCCAACTCTTAAGAGCCGATTGACGGGGGCAAAACCACGTGGCACAGCTAGTTTCAAATATAAAGGAAACTAAATTTATTTATTTATTTATTTATTTATCACACACAATAAATAAATAAATAAATAAATAAATTGATTGTGCAAGAGACGAGGATGGCCGATGGACGATTTCTATGGTTTCCACCAACCCAAAAGATGAATTTATGATGATAATTTCGTCACAGTTATAAGTGTTAAGACGGATGTTTTTAACACTTTATTTCGCGAAATTACGAGCAGCGGATATACCTTTCTTTTTCACACGAAAAAAAACATCTTGACACTGCCGTAAACCCTTGTATCCGTAAGCGCACCATATAACATTACAACTTCAAAACGGGCACTGATCTTGAATTTAATGTTGAATGAGAAGCGCTCACTAATTTCACTGACGCTTAGGTATGTGCTTTTTGAACCATGTTCAGATTTTTTAGGAACTTATGCCTGATTTCCCTGTTCATTAAAATAATGTAAATTTACAAAATGGTGAATGTTATGTGCCAAATAATACTGCAATGGCTGCACGGGATATTAAATACGGAGGTAAAATGTATTTGGTATGAACAGATAGCGCACTTTGCGCTTATTTGGCGCGCACTTAGGTATTAAGTACAATCAAATCCTGTATTTGACAATAATCTATGAAGTGTTTTATTGAATCGAAAATCACCATCCAAATCAGTTAACAGAATCATTAAATTAAAATAAGTATGTACTTTGTAATGAATATACGAAAAACAATTAGATTACCTCGTCATTCCGAGTAATCAATTTAATGCAGCTCAGTTATACTTTAAAATTAATTTTAAAAAGAAAAATTGTTCATTGAGCCGAGGACACATAAAGAACCGTGAAATGACTCTGTTGACAACGAAAATGTTGGAAAAAGCAGGTTTTAAAAACTGCAAGCAAAATGAAGAGCATTTTAAAAATAGAGGTTAAGATTTGACGGTAAATTAACTGAGATGCTACCGGTGCAAGAAAATCTGGTTGGTAAAAAGTCGTTATGGTTTGAAGTATGCAAAGTTACTGTAAACTTGTGTAAGTTTAGCTCAGTCATTTCGAGAATGGTTCCAGATTTTTTAAACTTGGCGAATCATACAATCAGATTAGGAACACATAGATTCCGGGAGAGTTGGCAACCCTAGCTGCTTCTGAGGATTTCCTAATGGATAAACACAGCCCAACTCGGGAATCGAGACCAACGAAGCAGTCAATCTTTAGATGATATAAAACAAAGTAGCTTTTCGTATCCGTCTGTTTGTCCGCTTAGTTCTTCTAAACTAAACAATGGATTTTGATGCGGTTTGCACCACCATTTAGAGAATTTATTGCGGAAGGTTTATGTGTATAGTACGTTAATATTTAATTTAAATACAGCACATAAATCTCGGTGTTTTGACATGTCGCCACATCGTGCGAAGCAAGAACGGGTGCCTATGCCCTAATGCATTATGAAAAGAAAATCAATATTATCAATTCATTAGTCAGAAGTTAGAATAAGCAACAAATAATTTCCAGTAGACATACACAACTTCACACCTATCTTTGCAACCGACCATTAAAACAAATACAAGCTTAAACCACACTTATCCACTATTACTCATTGTATTATTCACAGTCTGAGCATTCGCTTCCCACTGTTCACAATCACAATGACAATATTATCTTACAAAACATACAAATTTATGCAGAATCAATGGACACATCACGTGCTTGGCTGTATTTTTAACAATCTGACGTCTTTAGACATACCTACATCTAGCAGTGCGCAGGCGCGGATACAGAAGAAAGCAATGGGTGTAATTGCCCTGAATCATGGACTGTCTATTTTTTTTTAGTTTAGAACGAATTTTCTGGCATATAGGTAAAATACCACATACTAATACCAATACTAACTAAACTATCCATAATTTTTTTAGCAGTAGAAGTTATGTTTTACCTATTTCTGCCGTTAATTTGTGTTCCGGTTTTAAGGGTATGGGTGCCGGCCGAAACTTTGTTTCGCGGATCGTAATTTAGTTTTCGCGGACCACTCGTACTCCAGGTTAGGGACCACTGATTTAAATGGATCCTGCCATAATAATAATAATAAAATAAAAAAAAAAGTTAAAATAAGAACCCGTCCTTTGAAGCTAGCTGGTGATTTGTGACCTCTGTGTTATTTATTAAATAGCAATTACAAAATAATCATTATTCAAACTCTTATCAACTACTTATGTAGTACATACATTGGTAAATACCTGCTGTTTTGCTACTGCCTCTTATTAAGTCGTAAAATTGACACAGTCATAGCTCCGCCCCCAAGTTCCATCGTCTATGGTCATAAAACCAGCATTAGTCACACACCACAGGCCATACAAAGAGTTAAAATAAAAAAAAACGCATCTAAAATACATAGTACCCCATTCATGAGTCGTTAGCCATATTAGAAAAGGTCAACGACCTGGTGAATTGTGATCGACTCACGCGCAGCACTATGCGTTGTATTGTTGTTTTTAAGGCTCGTCGGTTTATGGTTGAGAACCTTGGCCGGTTTGTGAAGTTGTAATATTTTTATGCGGTAAAATTGATTGTAAGATCTATCGGGTTGTTTTGTAAATCATTGTAAATAAGTAGATACGGAAATTGTCATTTGCCGCCATATTTGATACAACTGGCCCATTGACAAACAAGTTAAAATTAATTAATGATTCTGTAAAAGATAAAAACATCATTAAAAGCGTTCACATCTTTATATTTGAACAGCTGATCACAAGACCAAGTCGTGAATTTTGTCCAAGCTTTAGTTTTACGGACATTACCTACATTAACAGCCTATACTGTTCCCATTGTTGGGACTCATGTCTTTCTATGAGAGGGACTGGACCATAACCAGATACCTACGTGGGCCCAATGCGGGTTGGTAAGCTTCGTAAAATTTCCACCCAAAATATGTCATTTTGGTCCACCTCCACACTAAGCCTTATAAAATAAAACTTCTCCATCAAAATGTAATATTTGATGGATGATCTTCGTCATCACGGTCGCTGCACCTGATGAGTGGGACATTATGGTCACACCGCAGTGCAGCCATGAAAATAGCGGTTGCCATCTGTTACTTCCGCGCTTCTATTTTTTTTTGTCTGACTTCAATAGGAACGGAAGTACACGAAATGACTTTAAAATAATGGATTTTGTACTTTGTAGTTGTACCTATTTAATAAGTAATCTGTAATAAACAGCGACACTCTAGGTACCAGTGGCGAAGGGTCCTTACAATACGATTCCTACCGGCTTCCCTTTGAAAAATAGCATAGGCAGTATTGCTTACTTTTATTAATTAGCTTTTCGTGGCCAGGTAAACATTTGTAGCTCCGGCTTACCTCTTACAAAAACTGACTTTTCGCCACTGGTAGGTACATTTATTTGTAGTAGATATTAGGTACCGATGAAGACAGGTATGATCACTCATGTGGTATAACTACATGATCAGTATCCCTATCATGAGTTTTTTTGACGTATAGTTTCGTTAACGTACCTAAGCATATTTTGAATTGAAAATATACATTTACTACACAATATTTATATGTATAAATTAAATACTTAATTAATTTCTCTGTATTTTTTAAAATGTGCAAATTGTATAAAATTTTATCAAAATGTTCTAGGACTGTAGTATTTTCAATTCAAAATATGCTTACGTTAACGAAACTATACGTAAAAAAAACTCATGATAGGGGTACATAATTCAGAATCCAAGTAATATCACAGCAACTGTTTTTATTTTGAAGATAATAAAATATATTTCTAAAATAATTATGGATGCAGTGATAGAACTATCACGCTCACTGCACGAGAAAATTGCAGCACATTATGGCCCTATAGCGGTGTGGCCATGAAAACAGCGCTTACCATCTGTCACTTCCGTGATTAAAGTTTTGAGGCTTCAAGGCGTCCATTTTAGGTTTTTAAATGTACACTATATTTTTTTTTAGTTCAACAGCTGTTCTAAATGCAGGAAGTTGGAATTCACAGTGTTAAGGGATGCACAATTTATGTTTTTGCATTAAAAGTTTTTGTTGCTACAGTACCTACCTACAGATGGATCTCACGACGATTTACTGTTATATAAATGGCGGGAAACCAAACAAGGATTCAAAATGATATACTCACTAACTTGATAAGCAAATACGACAGAAAGTTTGTTACGTTTTCACGAGTAAATTGATGAACCGATTTTGATTAAGTTTCGCAGAAAGGTAAGATGATAATCTTACCTTTCTGCGAAACTTAATCAAAATTGGTCCGCTATAATCCGCCTAGCCTTTTCCCAAACATGATTGGGGTCGGCTTTTAGTCTAACTGGTTACGGCTGAATATCAATATTTTATATGGAGCGACTGCCATCTGACCTCCACAACCCAATAATTGGGGAATACCGGTATTCGAATGTTAGACCAGTTGTCAGACTTTTGGGCTCCTGACTACCCGTAACGACTGTCAAAGATATTCCTATGACAACCGGGACCGACTGTTTAACGTGCTCTCCGAGGCACGGAGGGGCTCGATGTGTAAAGAACGGTCACTCATCCAAGGACTGACCGCGGCAGCACAGCTTAACCTCGCAGATCGATCAATCAGCGCGGCTGTCATTTAGCCACGAGCCTCTCTTAAATATCACAACTATTATTTAGATGAGTAAAGATTTAAAAAAAAAAACAAAAATTACGTTTTATAAAAAAAAAAACTTTTCTGCATCGATCAGATACGCTCCCATCGCCACGCTTAGTGCTCGTGATGATTGGCAGACGAGCATTATGGCCTCACCGCAATGTAGCCACGAGAAACGCGACAATTACGCGCTTCCGCTTCGTTTCCTGGCTCCATCCTTTACTTATAATGTTCTTTTTTAAGCGCAGGCTACACCGTCAGCTAACGAGCGAGCGAGCTGGTGACGTGGGAAAAATTAAAAACAAATGAAGCCTTGTATCGCTAACGTAGCTTATCTCTATAGTTCGGGGTGTGAACCGAAGTTTGAGAAGAGGTGAAACGATGCTCGCTCGGCTCGCTCGCTAGCTCGCTAGCTGGCGGTGTGGCCTGCGCTTTATGTTGGTTTTTGTTTATCATTCGAAAAGATGCAATGTTTTATCAGATTTTATATTAAATTATTTTCGTAAACATTCAAACACATTTTCAGAAAATGGTTTTCTGCCAACAAATTAATGTTTTTAAATGACATACCTACTGTTAAGCAATCAAGCCACGTGGTACCTTATCGATCTTGAATTCATTATCGATATAAGATTTGGTAGAAGAAGTAGTAGTGAGTGAGTGTAATCGAAATGTGCAAAATATGTTTTTTAAAGCTTTTGTGAGAGAAAAGAAAGTTAGACACATTTTTTTTTACTTGGCCTTCCAAAGTCCGCTCTATATTCTACTACAAGTCAAATGAGGCGTAAGCAACCTACATTTTATATAGTCCATGACCCACTTTAGGGCGAACCCTAAAGCCGTGTGCCGTAAAATTACGTCATACATGCACCGACCTTTTGTATGTATAGGTATAGGTATATTTTAAGGCGATGTCTATCCTAGGGGAGATGCAAGGGGTCAAAGGTCCAAATAACCTCTCGTGGGTCACGCGATTAAGGAAAAATAAGGCTAACTAATGGTGTATTCCATTTACAGTGTACTCATTGAAAAAAAAAAAATAAGAAACGCCGTCGGAAGGAAAATCCGAGGTGGATTTTAGGCGAATTTTCTGACGCTTGATCTCTATTTCTTTAAGAAATATGTGTGGGTGCACAATTATGGTATTACATCGACCAAAGGGTACATTTAGCTTCACAGAAAGGTAACAAATTTTTAAGTTTATGCCTGCTAAACTTTTCTGTCAAGGACCATTTTTACCGAAAATTTGTTTTTATTCCAAATTTTCGCGACTTTCACTTTACATTTTCCTCTTTCAATAAGTGAAACGAATATGAAAATAAGATAGTCCGATAGAGAATATTGCCTAGATTATGAAACAAAAGCAGTTTCACATTGGTTTCATAGAAAAATATCGCGAAAATCAGGGAAAATTGTTTGCGAAAAAAATCTGCGTAAACAGGATAAAGTCGCGGGGGGCTCGACGAGAAATAATTAATGTAGTTTTGTAATGCGACACCTAAGGCCCTAGACAAGTTGCTTTTCTGTTAGCGTTACCTGCGAAAAAGTCACGTGACTCACAAATGTCAATTCCATACATTTTGTCCGTAGCGTTTGGCGTGAACCCTAACAGAAAAGCAACTTGTCTAGGGCCTCCGAGAGGATAACAAGTCTGTGCACTAGTTCGGCTTGTATAGTAGATACCTCAGATCATAGAAACAAGGGAGATGTGCCAAGGCGCTATCGAGCTTGATGCCTGATTTTGAGCAAATTGCTCATATTAAAAACGTACGCGCTGGCGACGAACCGAACACGATCGATGGTATAAATACAGTGTTTTAGTTTAGTGCACTAGCACTACTAAATTCCGGACACCCTCAATCTAACACTATTAATCGTCACTCAACTAGTGTTGAGTGACGATTAATAGTGTTAGATTGAGGGTGTGCGGAATTTTTAATGCGTGGGAGATCTTTTTATTCACAAGGAGAGCTTAATTATGCGCGTAATTGTGTTAAAAATGTACTAAAAGTGGCATCAGTTGTTCCGGTACTAATTTGCTATGATGGCATATCTCCTTGTTTCTATGATCTGAGGTAGATACCTACTCCATTTGGGCATATTATTACTAGCTTTTGCCCGTGACTTCGTCCGCGTGGGAATTCCGAAAAATCCATATTCCTAAGCTTGTCTACATCTGTTGGGTTTTCTGTTTGTATCATGTATTCTTGATTTATCTGAGAGTTTTGAGCCAATAAATCTTCTGGTTTGATTTGATTTATTGCAATTGGACACTGGATACCATGCTCAAACTGACAGTGGTAAGCAGCTTAACCTTGCAGATAATTTTATTAGCGTTACCGAATCAATAAAATCAAATAAAAATAGTAAAATTATTTCATAGAAAGAGAAAAATGGCAATGATGCCATAAAAATGAAGTGAATTGTCTTGAGTATTGCGTAGTGCCATCGATCGCGGGTTATTACGGGAACATCCTGGGAAGTAGCAGGTGACAGCTGCTGTCATAGACGTCAACCTGAAGGTAGATCAGGGATTACCAATTAGACTTAGTAGGGGTCCGTTGGCTGTTGCGGTCCGGTAATTAGTAAAGGCGTCAACTTTGGTTACTATTGATATTTATAATGCTAAACGGCTGAGAAGATAACGCGCGGACAAAATTAAATTACCACCAGCACGTTTTGATTTTATTATTTTTTTATTACCCGACTGCGGCGAAGCCTAAAAGGAGGGTAATGTTTTTACCCGACTGCGTTAACCTGTATGTATACATATGTATGACCACTTCTGTGTTCCCTCTTAGAGACTAAACGAGCGAACGCATTTTAACAAATCAGGTATGTATCATTAGATTTGTCACTGGCTATATGAATGACTAGCTACCACCCGCGGCTTTGCCTACGTTTTTCGGCATAAAAGGTAGCCTATGTGCTATTCCAGACTATAATCTATCTCTGTGGCAAATTTTGATCCAGATCCGTTTAGCCGTTCTGGCGTCATTGAGTAACAAACATCCATCCATCCATAAAAACTTTCGCATTTATAATATTAGTATAGATTGTTCTATTAATGTTCCTACAAAATAGTTTCTCTGGCACCGGTGGTAGGTGATCAGCAACGGTGCGGCTACCGCCCGGCTTTCGGGCGAAAACCGCGACGCCGACGTCGCCGTACCGTTGTTGTCTAATGGAAAAACGCTCATTTGGCAACCCCTAGTTTAAAGTATGAATATTTTACTTCTGCTTGGAACTAGTATTAACTGTAAAAAAAAAACCGCGCTGTCATTGCTCCACTACAAATGTTTTTTCTCATACAGGGAGGATGGGAATGACCACTAAGTCGTGAGTAAGCACTGGTATCCTTACTTACAGAAGCCTCTTAACTTTAACCACTGATTAAATATACAGCTATCCTTGTCATTTGTATGACAATGAATAGAGATGACTAACATACATCCAACCAAAAACATTACTCTACTTTGGAGCTCTGCCGCAATCGGGTAATAATATTGCATTTTCTTTAGAACAACCTCATCCAACTTTAAATAATGTTTATGGTGAAAACGATTGCTCCACAAGTCTATGGTCATACACCGTAGCCGCCATGGCGCTCGCTCAAGTGAAACCCTATTTGAATGGAATAGTTTGCTACATCTTCCATTGTCAGTGTAAAACTTGCTTGCTACATGTGATTTTCTAATGCCGGATTGTTTTACCCGACTCTGAAATAAAGAGGTAATGATTCGTGTAATTCGTTTTTGTAGTACTTATGCAAAGCTATTTATGTAAAGTGCTGTACTCTGCTTAAATTACAGAACAATACTATTTTGTTTACCCTTATTTTTGTAGTAATATAATTAGATTAATGAGATAATAATTTAATGGACTTACGGCCCGCCTGATGGTACCTAGGCCTATGAAACGCTTGCAACTATGGCATATACCACCGTGGGAGAGCCATGCTTCGGCACGAATGGGCCGGCTCGACCGAAGTAATACCACGGCCTCGCAGAAAGCCAGCGTGAAACGACTTGCGTCGTGTTTCGCCGAGTGAGTGAGGGTACCGGAGGCCCAACCCCCCCCATGATGGCGCAGTTGATAAATCCATTGTTGTGGGAGGGGGGCAAAACTGCGCTCAACAATGCCCAAGGCAAGAGCAGTTTTTTAAAGGCCGGCAACGCACCTGTGACTCATCTGGTGTTGCGAGTGTCCATGGGCGGCGGTAATCACTTACCATCACGTGATCCGTCTGCTCGTTTGCCTCCTATAACATAAAAAAAAAACACCAGGAGAAAAACTAATGTCCCTGATGCCAGCCGTGACTTAGAGCGTTCAGGGTTTATAGGGTATTAAAAGTCATGTTAAACGCCCCTTTTCAATTTATCAGACTGTTATCTTGTTGGTAAAATTGGCCCTAACTAGCCCGCGACTTCGCGTCGATTTCAAAACACGAGGAATTAGTAATGATTGCTATGCTTTATCGTTAGCTATGACATTGATAGCTACAATCAAGTTCTATTAGGGTCCAACACACAAAGAAAAATCTCAATCCTACGTTTTTCACACTACAATGAATTATTACAAGTTATAATCATTATCTACATTACATTACGTCACACGTAATTTCATTGTGTTCACTTCTATTGTGTGAATTTGTATGTATGTGTGTGTATATGTATAGGTACAATAATAGTAATATGAACATTGCATTATTATAATGTAACATAATGACATGACATAGCATGATCAGTCTATAATGTTCCCACTTCTGGGACACAGACGGCCTCTCTGTGAGAGGGAGTGGGCCTTAGTCTACCACGCGGGCCCAGTGCGGGTTGGTGGACGACACATGTCTTCGAATTTTTGATTCTAGGACATGTCGGTTTCCTCACGATGTTTTTCTTAATCGGTTTAAGAGCAGTGCTGATGAAAAAAATTGCACACAGTATGCGCCTGCCGGGGTTGAAACCCACGACCTACTTGTAAATCGGAGCTGCTACCACTGGGCCACCACTGCTCTGTGAATGTTCTTGACTTAAATTGTATCAAATTACAAATTAACAACTGCTGTGATTGGCTGACCAAAATGACTTGATTAACATTTACTGGCACATGACTTAAATAGAATAATCTTTTAGTATAAAAGGGATAAATAATCTACATCTAAGCGCTCTTTCAATTTAGACATTTGGAGTCGGACGGCGCTCTCTCGATGTGTCAACTGTATGGAAAAAACAAATGGCGGTGCGCAGTATCACACCCGCACGGCTACAGTCCAACACCAAACGTCTGAATTGAAAGAGCCCTAAAAACACTACCAAAATCCAGGTCAAAACAGTACATTCCAGACATTTTCATTGTACTCCAGCGGTTCACTAGCTCCGTCACAGAATGTTGAGTCCCGCAGGCATTTACGGGACTCGACCGTCTACATGATCCCTTACGGCTTTAGGTCGAGAGAAAGCATTCTGAGCCATATCTTGATGGAGACGATAATTTGATTTATAGTAGCATTGTTATAATTGGTTGTGGTAGAATAAAATAGTGGTCTGCCAAGTGCGTATACGCATTTTATTTTAAGCTTTTATTACTGACCTGGGCCCCAATTCTGCTATTGCAATTGTGTACGAATGGTGTGATAATGACATCATAACGGTCAAAACAAGCGGTCATTGGCTTAGAGTAGGACTATCTCTTTCGTCATTGGTCAAAACGAGTCATTGAGAGACCATTCTGACACGATTATGACAATTGCATTAGCAGACTTGGGGCCCTGCTGTTTCACTTGTGTCTTAAGAAAACTACTCCATATATCCAGATAAGGAGTATCCTTCATGGTAATCTAGGATATGATCTATCCATGGCCGCACGGTTGTCGCAGTGGCTGAGAGATTGGCTGCTGCGTGACGTGTCGCGGGTACGATTCCCGCATTGCACACTGGTCTGGCTGTTTGTGTATGTGAAATTTGTGTTTGTAAACGCACCTACGACACAGGAAAAATCCTAGTGTGGGGAAACGTATAAAAAAAAAAAAAACTATGTGCCACATTTCATCCAAATACATTCAGCCGTTTATGAGTAGTTGAGTACTTAAATACCTCTTCGATTTTTTATTTAGGTTCTGTAACACACCCCCTTAAAAGTCGAATCTTGAAATTGATTTTTCCTCCACTTCCCGTGCAGTGGCGTGCCTACAGGGCAAGCCCGAGGTATATCTCTAAAATTTTCATGAATGTAAGTGAGTAGCGTACAATAAAAAACACATAGCATAAGCATAAGCATAATCGGCCTATAATGTTCCCACTGCTGGGACACAGGCCTCCTCTGTGAGAGGGAGTGGGCCGTAGTCCACCATGCGGGCCCAGTGCGGGTTGGTGGACGTCACATGTCTTCGAATTTTTGGTTCTAGGACATGCCGGTTTCCTCACGATGTTTTCCTTCACCGTTAAAGCAAGTGATAATTAATTTCTAATACGCACATGACTTCGAAAAGTCAGCGGTGCGTGCCCCGGGATCGAACTCGAACCATTCGCCGTGGGAGGCACATGGTTAAACCACTAGGCTATCACTGCTTTTATATAATATATGATAAAAAACACAATCATGAAAAATTACGCGATATACCCTCGGGCTTGCCCTGTAGGCACGCCACTGTTCCCGTGATTCGATTGAGTTGAAATTTAGCACACCTATGTAGTTGTGATGACAATACAATATTATGTTGTCATAAAGCTGATCTGATGACGAAGACGGAAGAAAACCTAAATAAACGTAAAGAGGATTGCGTTATCTTTGTGGAGACACTGAGATCAAAATTCCAATATGTTTGCTTAAAAGTTAAAACTTTGAATAGTCCAATTTACATTTTGTCCAGGGTCATTATTCACATGTTAATGCCTTGCATCAGTATCATTCGAAGCTCAAAGCTCAAAGCAATAAAAAATTATAATTTAACAGAATATTAACAAAATTAACCATCCATACACAATACTTACATAACAGAATATAATTTAAAAACAGAACCAGCAATTAAAAAGTCCTAAAAACCGTTACAAAGTGATAAATTGATAAAAATAATCATGCCGTCAAGTGGCGCGGGGCTGCGCGGTTGAGCGCGCGCGCATACTACGTCACTTCCGGTCGCCCCCCTCCTCAACTTCCGGTTGCCATTATAAGCCGTCATCGGGAGGTAGGGTCGCCATATTGCTTACTAAGATTTTATGTGATTATTGACTTAAAGCCGATTTTACCAACGAAGTTGAACGCGATCACTTCTACTCTCACTCACTCAGTTTATGCGCGTAATCGAGTTCAGAACTCTCATTTGGATACATATGAATACAGAAAGAACTCTCATTTTTTATACAGACATAAAGTGAACGCAGTTCAAGCTTGAACCGTTTTAAACTTCTAAACGCCCAATTTTCGACGTTAAGCGCGGCTAAACGCGTTCAAGAGCGAGAGATGACGGTCTTTATGTGTTGGCAAGGCTTTAGCTTGTTAAAATTTGGTTTTTTAATTAAAATCCAAGCATGAGAAGGGCTTAGCACTTGCATTTGATGAAACTTATGATGATATCAGCGTAAACTTGGATTTTGTAAACGCGATCAAAATACAGCCGATGAAACCGACCCAACATTAACTGAGATCAAAATTCAAAACCAATGTATGAACTCGATCGATTTGCACTTCGTTTTACTGAACTAAATTCATCATGCAATCGGTAAAATCGGGCCCAAGAAATCACGCTAATATTATTAATGCGAAAGTTTATTGTGGGTGTGTGTTTGTTTACGCTGAAACGGCTGGACAGATTTCGATGGACGAAGAGGTTTTCATCCATTTTCACGCAGATGAAGTCGCTGGCAATAGCTACTATACCTATAAAACAGTACCGTGACTGAAGAAAGATAATACTTGCTTAACCCTTTTTCTGGCACATTTCCAGGCCTCGCTTTGGTTATAGGAAGTCATTACCAAGTGCACGACAGGTTCTTAGTAATAATGTATGGTAGAGACAGAATGTACAGTACTTTTAGCATGAATATCAAGCAAAATGCACGACTGCTGCGCTGGGGGTTCGATCTCCAGGTCAGGCAAAATGTTACTTATGATTACTGTTCGGAGGCCAATGGCATACTATAAGAGAGGTATTAGATACTTATTATGAAATTAAATGAAATGAACTTAATTCCAATTAAAATAGAATAGAGTAGATCATGGTGTTGAGTGGTTTGCAATAAGTAGTGTTGCCCAAAACCGGTCTTGCATCTATCATTTTCACAAGACCAAGATCACCTAATTGCAGCAAGACCGAGATTATGACCAAGACTGAGTGTGCAATACCAAAACCAAGATCACAAGCAGGTGTACTGACACAAGATCAAGGTCAAAGACTGAGTTAGTCTCCTCTTGGTCTTGCATTTGGGCAACACTAGCAATAAGTAGTACCCATTTATATTTTGACACAATATATGATAGTTTTTTAGGCAATATAACAATAAAATTAATGTCAAAATAATAACAATTAACTAGGTAATATCAGTCAACCAATTTGACATTAGTATCGATGTCAAAATTCATGTTCTACCGACATAATGAGTAAATAAGTACTTTTTATAGAGATACCTAAGTAGGTAGGTTCAGCACCCGGCAATAAATATTGCACATCGAGTTTGAGAAAGAGATAATCGGCTAGCTTCGGCTTTGTAGAGCGTCGTATCCGTCACTCATACCTATGAGACGTTTTGTCGCCGACTTGTTTATTAGATACCAGACTGTTATTGCTTCGTGCGACAGAGATGACGCTCTATAAAGTCGAAGCTAGCAAATATCTCTTTCTGAAGCTCGATGTGCATTATTTACTGCCACGTACTGTATGTTTTTTTAAATACCTATTTAACAGTGGAAATTGGGTCGGTGGCTGATGAATTGATGATGATTCAGGGATTTATTAATTATATCATCCTTATTTTAACAGCATTCATTTCATGTGACACTTTCAGTAATGCGGATCTTCTTAAGACCTTAATTGGGGAAAAGCCCCATTATTATTGACTAGCTGTTCCCCGCAGTTTCACCCTCGTTGCTTGGCTCTTTGGATCGTGATATTAAACAGCCTATACTATTTTCGTAAATCTGGCTACCATTCATCATCTGCCTAGCCTTTTCCCAAATAATATTGGGGTCGGCTTCCAGTCTATTTTCGGCTGAATATCAATTTATTTTACGTGGAGCGACTGCCATCTGACCTCCACAACCCAATTAATGGGTAATACCGGTATTCGAATGTTAGACCAGCTGACAGACTTTTAGGGCTTCTGACTACCCGTAACGATTGTCAAAGATATTCCTATGACAACCGGGACCGACTGCTTAACGTGCTCTCCGAGGCACGGAGGGGTCTCGATGTGTAAAGAACGGTCACCCATCCAAGGACTGACCGCGGCAAGCGCAGCTTAACCTCGCAGATCGATTGATCAGCGCGGCTGTCATTTAGCCACGAGCCCCTCGTAAATCTGGCTACCATATACAACACAAATTTTTCGAATCCAACTGGTAGTTCCAGAGATTAGTTCGTTCAAACAAACAAACTTTTCAGCTTTATAATATAAGTATAGATTAAATTGTTAGGTACCATTATCATCACTTGACTGTTATACGGTGATCCCTATAACAGTCAAGTGATATTTAGATTAGGTCTCATTGATAGATTAGATCTACACAGTCAATCTAAATATCTTTGGCTTAATATCAAGTACCTATAGATTTCATCAGTATTAAGCCTACCAACCCTACGCAGAAATGAATTAGCATGACAATGAATTCCAAACATATAGAGGTTAGCCATATTGACAGACTGAACAACTTAAAACCAATCTTAATTCTAAATGGCTAAGTTTTAAAATCTGTTAGCAATTAAGCTTTTCATGCGCTGATAAGTTATGGAGAAGAGATTGAAAGCATATTCTTAACATAATTTCGATTAGTTTGATTAAGTACTAGATTTTATTATCTCCCATGCGTTGCAATGCCTCTTTATTCTTTTTTTACGGTTCCGTACCTCAAAAGGAAAAACGGAACCCTTATAGGATCACTTTGTTGTCCGTCTGTTACCGGACCATAAGTGAAGCCATCTGCTCATAGATGGCGCCACTAGAAATATGCAGTAACGCCATCTATGATCAAGATATGATATATCTACTAAGATGTAATAGCGGGAGGGGCTTGTGGCTAAATGACGGCCGCGCTGATCGATCGATCTGCGAGGTTAAGCTGCCAGCGGTCAGTCCTTGGATGGGTGACCGTTCTTTACACATTGAGACCCCTCCGTGCCTCGGAGAGCACGTTAAGCAGTCGGTCCCGGTTGTCATAGGAATATCTTTGACAATCGTTACGGGTAGTCAGAAGCCCTAAAAGTCTGACAGCTGGTCTAACATTCGAATACCGGTATTACCCATTAATTGGGCTGTGGAGGTCAGATGGCAGTCGCTCCACGTAAAATATTGATATTCAGCCAAAACTAGTTAGACTGGATGCCGACCCCAATATAATTTGGGAAAAGGCTAGGCAGATGATGACTAAGATGTAATAGCGGCATAGATAGCGCTATTGCATATTTCGGAACCCTTAGGGCGCGAGTCGTACGATCGCAAATGTCCGGTTTTTTTCTTTTCGATTGGTTTTTTTTTTTTTTTTTGTAAATAGGCTTGCGTTTGACCGCCATCTCGCCTGATTAAGCGATGATGCGGTCTACGATGGAGCACGCTTGCCTAGAAGAAACCGATTCACTCGTGACTTGAAGACACCCAGATTGTAACTATCGGGGAACACCCACTCGGGCAGCGCATTCCACTGTTTGGCGGTTTTCACAATGAAAGTGGAATCAAAGCGCTTCGTTCGGGTTTTTGGTATATCAACCATGAACCGATGGCGCTTTTTCGTGCTTCTGGCCGTCCGATAGAAAAAAGGGCAGGATGGAATTAGATCATGCAGATCTGAAGCACACTCTCCGAAATGTATCCGATAAAAAACCGATAGGTTTAGGTAGGTGGTTCTGTGAAAAGATAACAAACAGACAAACTTACTTTGCATTTAAGGATTAGGAAGTTAGGATTAGGATGTGTGTTTGAGTTCCATGGATCAATCCTTATCAAAGTTACCACGCCCGTCGAAATTCCAACACATTAGATGGGACGATTTTCATGGTAAATCACATAACCGCTTCATAAATCCCCATGACAAAAAATCCCACCAAAGTCAGGAACAATAACTTCAAAACTTCCAATATTTTTCTCTCACCCAACCCATTGCGTGTTGGTATACCTACCAGTGGCGAAGGGTCAGTTTTTGTAAGAGGTAAGCCGGAGCTACAAATGCTTACCTGGCCCCGAAATCTATACTAATATTATAAAAAGGAAAGATTTTTTTGTTTGTTTGTTTGTACCGAATAGGCTCCGAAACTACTGGACCAATTTTAAAAATTCTTTCACCAATAGAAAGCTACATTATCACTGAGTAACATAGGCTACTTTTTATCCCGAAAAAATGCACAGTTCCTGTGGGACACGCGGACGAAGTCGCGGGCGAAGTGCTAGTCTAATTAATAAAAGTAGGCAATACTGCCTGTGCTATTTTTGAAAGGGAAGCCGGTAGGAATCGTATTGTAGGGACCCTCCGCCACTGTTACCTACACAGTTCCGTTGAACTACCCGGCGTTTCTAAAAGGAACGAATTGTTAAATATTTCACAATTATTCTGTATATTTCGGCGTGACCCATCGATTTTATATGAGATGGTGAATAACATGGTAGATGAGCATTTGATTAGCGAAATGATTCGGTTAATTGGGTTCCGTAATGGCGCCAATGGGGCATGGAGGATCTGAAACTCGTACAGTCTATATGGGAAAACTGATAATCTAGGCTGCATATATTCCCATATAAGTTTGTAATTGCTTGACCGACCATATAAACAAAGAGTTAAGTTATCATAGCAAATTAGTACGGGAACCGCGGTCGCCACTTTTAAAGCAGTGTGCGTCACAATTACAAATGCTCCTATGTATAAATACAGTGTAAAATTAAAACCAGTGCGAATATTTTAGGAGGTGAAAATACTCATAAATATGATCAACTTTTATTATGGGACCGACACTGAAATATGAAAAAAATAATCAGCTGTTCCCTACAAAAATGCATTAAAACACGATCAAAATGAATGGAACAGCTGATTTTTTTTTTCATATTTCCGTATCGGTCCCATAATAAAAGTTGATCATATTCATGAGTAATTTCACCTCCTAAAATATCCGCACTGTAAATATCCCACGTTAAATATCTACCACTACTCGTGACGTAACATGGGTTACGTCACGAGTAGTGGTAGATATTTAACGTGGTAACCTCTTATCATTTTAAATGTTTCAAGTAGATAAGTATAGAGTTCGTGGTTTGATCGCAATAACTTACAGCGAGTCGTGAGTACCTAGTGAGAGACAGTTTACTTTCATCTTCAAGTTAGGTATTCTTCGTTTTCATAGATTTTTAGGGTTCCGTACCTCAAAAGGAATAGTTTACTTTGTAGTTAGTAGCTAGTGTACTTTGGCAGAGGAGTTTGCTCGGCTTTGTCAAGTCCATTATATGAATGGTATAAGAATAAGACTACAAGTGATTGCATATTCTTGGCGAATCCGCTAAAACCATTTCCCTGACAACACGATGTTGTTTAAAGATAAAATACATACATAAAAATAATCTTGTAAATAATTCTGAATACTACTGACACACTTTCGTAAGTCGCGTAGTAAAATACTATGTTGTGGTTATCACTTAAGGCGCAGATATGCGACTTTTAAAGATTTTCAACTGATGATCACGTCTAAACGAGTAGTGTTAATGATTTGAAAAAAATATATGCTTAACTAAAACATTTTCTTAATAATTTGATTAGAGTATATTTTAGATTACGTTTATCTATATAGTGTAATTAATTTGTAAAGTTAGGTCTAACGCGTTCAAAAAAGTGAAGATCGCGCGAAAACTATTGAGCGTATTATTACGAAACCTTCACCATTTTAAAGATAATTTAACTATCTAACTTTTGGTTAGAGTGTTTTTATTTAAAATCAAATCATCGTGACTAAAAAGTAATAATACATACGTCTAATTCGGCACAGCGCGCTCCTTGATAGGCGAGTCGTATTGCTCGGTGGACGTATGTCGCGTTGCGTGAGCTCAGCGCAGAACACTCAAGCTAAACCGCCCAAATCACTCAAGGCCGCTGGCACTTAGTAGCGCCTTAAGGTACAGCAACACTATCGTCGCAACATTTTATGATGTGTCTTACTTCACCTCGCAGTGGGTGATTGGCTTTATCACCGGTTCGCGGATTCGATTTCTATTTCCTGCATTTACCTATAACGACATTTTAAGACAAAGTAGTTTTTGATAATTTTTTTTAGATACCTGGATGTACTGCCTCACGATGACTTATCTATTTGTCTTTCTAATCTCAAGTGTTGTTATATGTGGCGACAGTCGCCCCGGGACATCGGAGAGGATAAGTCAAAAAAGCAAACTATCGAGAAGAAAAAGGCCTTTAAAATTAATGTTTACTTATTTTTTTTCACTCTTTGGGTATTACATTAAAATAATACTTTTTACTTAGTTGTGACACTATTTGTGCGAAAGTGCGGTATGTAAGGTGTAGGTTCCACTCGCCCCGCAAGATTCAACTGTAAAGAAAAAAACGTTTGAAGGCTAGTGCTGGACATACGCCTCTTCCAAAGTGAGATGTAGTCAAGGTCCCTGTGAATTTAATTTCAATATAAGATCGCTCCTATGTCACTGGCTCTTCATGGGAAAAAAGGTTATTTCGTTCACACCTTTATTTTCTCACGTACTGATCAGGTAATCAAACAGTAAGTTGTATCCATGTTGAGATTACTTAAAAGTCTATTGATTAAGGCGACGGTAAATGGTAACGGCCGTAAATCTCAAGTCTTAAATCTCTTATTTCACCGTCAAATAATGCAGGTTAGTTGTGCAATTTTTTTATGTTAAACTAGAGCATGTATACATCAATCGTACTGAATGTGAATATTTAACTATTGTAGTAAAATACTTAATGAAATAAATTCATGAATTACTGTCTACCCAAAACATAAAAACGTAATTACTTTCAAATCGCTTAAGATATTTTCATGATTTGTTTTGTGTGAAAAGACTATGTTACTACCTATAATATTGCCTGTTACTTTTCTTTTATTTTGATAGGCGAGTCGTATTGCTCGGTGGACGTATGTCGCGTTGCTTGAGCTCAGCGCAGAACACTCAAGCTATACTACCCAAATCACTCAAGGCCGTTGGCAGTTATCAGCGCCTTAAGATTGGTTATTGAAAGGTTTTTCGTTAGGTCGACCGACTACCATCTGAAAAGTAGCAACTTTTTGGACCAATAAGCCCCTAGAGAAATCTCACTTAGCTTAACTAGTCTATCTATACTAACATACTTAAGAGTTTGTTTGAACGCGATAATCTCCGAAACGAGTCGGATTCGATTTTTTTGTAGGTATATATTACGATAGCAAAATTCATAAAGAATAGTATAGAGTATAGACTATTTAACATCACGCTATGACCCTTAGGAGCCGAGCAAAAATAAAAAAGTCAGAATAAGGCTCAGCGAAAACGCGGGTGGCTCGTTCTAGAATAAACCAGTATAGAACTTTGTAATATAGTGTTAATAGCTTCCTTACTTAATGTAGGCATGTACTACAAGCGTACTTATGCGAATATGTCCTTACGTCATTAGCTAACGGACCACCATCCTCAATTAGTAGCGTTAAAGGAACAACCTCAGATCATAGAGAAAAGGAGATATACCATTATAGCATATTAGTACGGGAACCACTGTCGCCACTTTTAGAACAGTTTGCGACACAATTACAAGCGCTCCTTGTAAATATTGCTCCTTGTAACACTGTTTAGTCACTCATCACTAGCACTAAACTAAAACACTGTATTTATATCATCGATCGCGTACGGTCCGTCGCCAGCCTGTATGTGTTAATTATAGTCAATGTGAACAAACTAAAGCGTCAAGCTCAATAGCGCCTTGGAACATCTCCCTTGTTTCTATGATCTGAGGGAGTAACTTAACAAGAACTTAAGTTATTCCTTGAATTACTGTAGAGATGCTAAGTCAGTTCCGCCTTGTGAGGTACAGGATTCGATTCCGGTGTAGGAACGGTAATGGTACTAAAAGTACTGAAATAACTGCCTATCTAGTGGTTGCAAACCCGACTGCTAAGTGGGGTCCTTTTTCGATTCTCGGGTTGAACAGCGTTATTAAATTTTTCTATTAGGAAATTTTTTGTAGAAGCCCGAAGCTTGGATTTGGCAATAGGCTCGCCCCTTATTATATAGGACTTACCTTTATACCGGCGAAACAAAGACTTAAAATTAGGTATGTAATACTCAAATACATAAAACCTATCTTTGACATGAATTATTCATGGCGAAGATACTTAGGTAGTAGTAGGCTTTGAGTTTGAGTCTGAATATTTCCTCTAATTTGTGTACAAGCATGCTTTAGGTATACTTGGTTGAAACACTGCGTTTCGGCGTTGAATGTGTTAATGCGTTTTGGGCATCGAAAGTGTTAAAACGTCCCGTATTGTGGCCCCTGGAAGTTGTGACCAACTTGGCTATAGTATAACCTCTCATTCACGCAATAAAAAATCACCACTGCTTCAATAGTTTCCCTCAAAGTAACGACTCTATAATGTAATTTTAAAGACAGCCATCGACCAGGTGGTCGTTTAGAAAGCGCTTTATAAGAGAAAAGCCGCGGCTTACACAAAAACATCTCATTGAAATGAAATCTGAACTATGAAGCCTAGCCCGAAGCGCAGGCGTTATTATAGACTCAATATCCCCACAGGCTAAATCCCGGAGTATTATAGCCTTTAGGATCACGCCCACTCTTTTCACATTTACAACAATAATATGTATTGTCGTAGTATAATCAACAAATCTAGACTTCGCGAAAATCCTAAGACGACTTCAAAGAACTGGATATTTGGAATTGTAAAAAAGCAGGAACGCGATGGTCGATTGAGCCCCGCTGCCCGAGGGTCCTAATATTTATTTACTTAAATGTCTGTAAGTTTTACAGTAACCTAACACGAAGGACATGACGGGGGCTTCGTTTGCTTTCTTTGCTCGCTCACTAGCCCCCATCATCCCCTTCGATTCTAGCCCTATCCATGATGGGAGGCTCCACGTTCAAACTGGGATTTTTACAGTGATCCTGGTAATAACGCGTATGATTACGAAATTTTTAGATTCCAAATATCCGTACTTTGCAATCGTCCTAGGATTTTAGCAAGAAATCGATATGCAAGATTATCCTACGACACATACAACCACATAGCACCTAACCTTAAAACCGACGATAGCAGTAGCGAATGACATGTGTTATCTCCAACGGTACCTAAGTCCTTGAATAAAATGCAAAACAAACGCCAATCGTCCACTCGTGGGCAGATTCGCCCAATAATAACGCACTAAGCAATACTGTATGTGTTTTTATATACCTTAGAACATAAAATATACGATCCTAAACACAGATAGCGCACACATTTACATTGCCAACCTTTATACCTATTTGCGCGTGTCACAGTTAGTTTTGAACCGAGTAAAACGTATGAAGTTATTGAGTATTGAAGCTGACAGTTTACCAAATTGCTGGTTGTATTATAACTGGTATTTTGCCTATAACAGTTTGTTAGATTTGTCTAGTTTGGTCCCGAACCTGTTTAAGGCTTGGGCTAGTAAGAGTGATGAGGTAGAACCTCTTTATGTTAAAGGCGACGGTCCTGCTGGCCTCTTGAAGGAATAGTAATGGTTGATAATTTATGATTGACATAAAATATGATGTGGTTCATAACGGGAGGCACTAGTTAGTGGTGACGTTTACGGACTGATGTGATGCTGACGATAACATAATATTTCCTGTTTCTCATACTATTGAAATGATACCTTCAGCGTAGAGCTTATTTCTCTTGGTGAGTTAAATTATGCATTTCATGCAGTCAAGTCTATCAAATCCATGATTGATTTGATGGGGTTGACTGCATGATATGGGTCATTTTACATTGATATTTCAGTCGCTTCTAGTTAGACTGGAAGCAGACCCCGACCTAATTAGACTAGGCTAATGAGGCTAGGCGGATGAGCAATATATGAGATGACGTCTTGGCCAAAAATGGCTGTCTCCTTTAGTAATGACGGATGATACCTAGGTACTATAACACACGGAGCGACGCGGCGCCTGCCGCTGTATAACTAGCGGCACCAATCTTGATCACAAACGTCACCTGCGCATTAACTGATTTTTCAGTCTCTTTGGCGGAATTAAGAAGACGGGGGGCACCGAGACTGCACGCGATTGGTTCGCCAGTCAATGCTCATCATCTAATTGGGCCATTCTCTATTACGTATTGTCAATTATCCATTGTCTATTGGGCCGGAAATGTACATGCGCAAACTATGATCATAATTTACGCCGCTACCGAGTCTTGAACTCTTGACACACGACACTGCAACACCGCGCGGCGCCGCAATCCGCATCCGCCCAGAGTTGCGATGTTGTGTTAAAGTTAATGGATTCAACTGGAAAACTATAAAAATAAAATATAGTAATATGCCTGGCGATAAAGGAGATTGGTATAACCGGAAAAATCTTAAAAGGAAACTATCAAATAACGTTACCTAACTCGGGTTCGGAACTATTACAACAAATCTTACAAACATAATTTCATATAAATTTCAAATAACCTAACGCCATATACAGGTACCTAATACAAGATTATACCACTAATACACATTAATGCAAAATTTAATAACGACGGGACCATCTAGGCATCTTAAATTAGCATAACGATTGAAACGAAAGACCTCCTGGTCTAAAGTGTGGTCTTTAACCACTACATAAAAATTTTCAGAAGGTCTATTGCAAACATAACTAGAGGATCTATCAGGGTAGCCCGTGAAATTCAAAATTTCTTACGTTTTTTGCAAATTACAGCGCTGTTTTACGTTGTGTTTTGATTGAAATTTTATCCACGACAATAATTATCATTCAAGCTCTCGGAATAATATTTGAGAAAAACATGTCTATTTCTCGAAAACATGACGATTTCTTTCAAATATAATTTCGTGAGCCATATTAATGAATTTAATTATCTATTATTATTTAGTAAATAAATAAATCATTCTCAGAAGTATTTAGCCGGTAGAAGTTAATGCAAAACTGTGCTGTAATTTTGAAGATTTCAGACACTTACGTATCTGTAAGAAAATTTCACTAGCATTAGGTCCGCTTTTCAGGCTTAAGAAAAACCGTAGTACCCACAATAATTTACCAAGAAATACACGGGTGAACTTTCTGATTTTTTTTTTGTAGTGTAAAAGATCTTACTAATAACAATTATCTGTATGTTAACATGCATATCGAATATGAATCTAGCATTTAGCGACTTGTTTTAAGCTGAGGACACACGGTTGCGAGGCATCAGAAAAAAGGCATATAAGGATTATCTTAAGTGAATAGGTATTTTCTGTATGTAACGTTAGCGTACGAGACTTGTTTGAAGGAAATATTCGTTAGTACCCTAGAAGTGCTCTAAGGAGTGTTTTTTGAAATTCCATTCCTAAAAGTGGTGATAAAATTTATATGAAGAAAATAACGTCATTTTATTGTTTACAGAATTCCACGTGGACGGAATCGCGGGCACAGCTAGTGATACCATAAACACACTACAAAAAATTCGTGTGTCACACATACAAGTCATCCAATAATGCCTCGTCAGCTCTACATTTGCACCTGCTTTATAAAGCAATACATTACACTGTACGCGCTGTATACCGCTACACTCGTGTGTACTTCACCTTATCTTGCAACATTTCGAATGTAAATATACGGAGAATTCTCATATTCCGTTATTTTTAAACCGTGTTTTTGTCATGGCTGGAGTAGGTAGACAGATAGGTACCTATTGCAAGTCTCTGCTCAACCTGCGAGGGAGTATCCATATCTATACTAATCTATATTAATAATAAAAAGCTGAAGAGTTTGTTTGTTTGTTTGAACGCGCTGATCTCTGGAAGCCCGCTCTCAAATTACCTTTTCATTTAACATTCTTAAAAATATGGTTATGTGCTAGCGAGAGAGACGACAAAATGCGAGAGCCCCATAATTACAAAACTTAAAATCAATAAAAATTGGGTATTACATACAATACTTATTAATTAACATTTCTTACTAACATTTAACATAGGTAATACAGGCACGATTAGTACATGAACTACTTACTGGATTATTTCTCCTGCATTTGTATCAAATGTGTTTGTCATGGCCAATGGAGACGGGTGTGGTCATAAATATGTGGGACAATCATGATACAGCCTTTAAGCTGTAAAGGTGCCTGCGAACTGTGATAATCCTGGGAAACCCGAGATTGGATTAGAGTGGGACATGTGTGGAAAGCGAAACAAATTAGGAAAGTATAAGAATTAAATTGATAGCGCAAAGTGTCAGTTTCAAACCTTTCCGTGGATAATGTAAATATATAAAAAGAAACGATTTAAGAAACTTAACGTATTGTGAGCATTCTTTGTAAAAATAACTTTTTTATTTAAAAATTCTGCGTTCCGAACAAATCGTACTACGAACCATATTAATTTGTTGTAAATTGTAATCTATCTTGTTTGTATTAAACATTCATTGATTGTAATGTATTTTTATCCTGTATTACGATAAGTCAGACAAGACTTTTTAATAATTATTTACGTTTCTCACCCCGTTTCTCGGCTTTTAAAGGTCGTAGCATGATGTTGAATAGCCTATACGAATCTAGTTATCATATCCTACTAATATTATTAATGCGAAAGTTTGTGCGTGTGTGGGTGTGTGTGTGTTTGTGTGTATGTTTGTTACTTTTTCACGCTGAAACGGCTGGACGGATTTGGCCGAAATTTGGCAAAGAGGTAGCCTGGGACCTCGAAAAACATATAGGCTACTTTTCATCCATTTTCCGCAGACGAAGTCGCGGGGAACAGCTAGTTCAAAAATATTTTTTCGAATCCGACTGGTAGTCCAGACATTACTGCGTTCAAACAAACAAACAAACTCTTCAGCTTTATTATGTTAGTATAGATACTAAAATCGCATACCATAAAACTCTGACTTCGCTAACTAAAAATCCCGAACCCCGGGATCGTCCCATTGGACATGGACCCTAACAAAAAATCGACAGAAACATGTACTCCGTTAATGCTTTAACACTTACAAAATAAAAGATGAAGCCGTTACCGTTTACGACCGCCTCTCAATGTCCGATACAGAGTAACATAATGAATATATAGGCGATATAAACTTTATGGAGTCGTATTTATAATGTATCGTATTAAATGTGGTATAATAAATGAACAATAATAGTGTTACTGATGAAATAATGTCTAAGGTTTTCGCGATACTACACATTATAATATAACAAGTTTAAACGGATTACATCGCGTATATTGCAGATTTTTTGTTTTTCGTGTCGTCCTGCCTGTCTATTTATTTGCGAACGTTTGAGGGAAAATGTCACGGTGAGATTCTCCCTCGAACGTTCGCAAACAAATTGGCAGTTCAGGCGCTGTGTGTCGGTACAAAATAGACAGGTTGCTATACAGGGTGGCAGGTTTGACAGTGGAAATATTTTAAGGGGTCATTGTACTCACCATTATGAACAACTTTTACTATGGGACCAACCCCGAAATCGCGAAAAAAAATAAGCTGTTTCATACATTTTGTTGAGTTATGTGAACATAAATGTATGGACCAGCTGATTTTTTTTTCGCGATTTCAGGGTTGGTCCCATAGTAAAAGTTGTTCATAATGATGAGTACAATGACCCCTTAAAATATTTCCACTGTCTAACCTGCCACCCTGTATAGCGTTTCACATCGCTAAGTTGGCGCCCATGTCTGTCATTCCTGTATAGGTCCTAATGTCTGACCGTCTGTTCGGCTGTCACACCCTCGTAACATCTATAGTTCATAACCAATTTGTATGTAAGGGGACGTCCATTAATCACGTGATGTTTTTTTAGCAACTTTTTGACCCCCCCCTCCCCCCCCTACCCAAGATCACGTGTATTTAATGATACAAATTATCAAATTATCTTAATTTTTTTCAGAATATTATCTTTAAATACAGCATTTTTTCGGTTTAGAAATCGCGCACCCAACGACAAAATAAATACACGTGATATCTCACTACATCCCCCCCTCCCCCCTTGTGATATTTCGTGATTTTTTCCGGCCCTTTCGAGCCTCACATGATTAATGGACGGCCCCTAACTTCGTAGGAAGATGTCTTCTGTACAACAACATTAAAAACTATATAATATACTTATGAAATTTAATAAATTTTAACATTAAAAAACAATAAAATATAATTCAACCCTACCTACCTACTTAAATACAACTAATATTTAGATAACTATAATAAATAGCGCTCTTCCTCTCTCCTACCTACAAATTAAATTGTGCTGTGCCCGACAGGGTCCTTATAGAACCTATAGACTTAAGCCTACCACCTGTAATACATAAGGAATGCAATAAACAATCGAGTATAGAAAACTGACCCAATTTAGTACAAAATCGACTTGAAATCCCCTAACAACAGTATCCCACAAGGCCACAACACATCACAATATTACTTGACCTGTTTATATTCGACCAAATTCTGTGGAAATATCATGAAATATTCATGTTATTTCCCTTACATATCGAACGGGCCGTCCATCATCCACAATTTATGGTAAAAATACATTTTAATGGTGAACGTAGTCAAAGATTTTTACTAACGATACCAAGTTAAATGGTGTTTCGATTGTGTTTTTAAGTGAGGTAATGATGGTTTTCGGTTGATTATGAGCTGTAGGTACTTACACTTAATAACCTGCTGTTATAATGACTGCGTGGTTGGTCTAGTAGTCGCAAGCATGACTGCTGAGGGCCTGGGGTTCGATGCCCGGGTCGGGCAAATGAAATGAAATGAAACGATGAAATGAAAAGAAATGTTTTTTTTCTGTAATAGGTAGGTAACACCAAAACAAACTTAAAAGTGTTATTGGGCTTTACCTGAGATCATCAGTCGTAACTATTTATCCTTCAAAAAGCCTCTAAACGTAATTTAAAACGTTTCTGAAGGATAAACTTAACCCTAGTTTATTCCTTCCCTATGAAAACTATAGTTACTAAGGCTTCTATTGCTGAATGTTTAAAGCTTTGATATATACATACATAAGCTTCTAAGTCAAGCAAGAGTAAGCTTTGACAAATATTTGGGACAAGATGTTTTCACGTCGCATCGATATCTTAACGCTAACATGACAGCAGGGTTCCGTACTACATCTCAAAGTAATTAAACGTTCAAAAAACACGAACAATCGTACATTGAACTGTCTTTACTCTTTATAGTATTTTCTTCAAAGTATAGATTAGTAAAGATTCATTTAATTCAACAATTTTTATCATTCGCTCTTTTCGCAAATTCGTTCAGTGCCCCAACACTATTAGTGTAAAATATGGTATCATTATTTTGCTTAGTACTGTCAAGTTACTGCAAACAATTATATTATGAGTCCAAGTATAGCAATAGAATTTTCACAACCGAGCCGGTCTCTTTCAAGTGGTCGTTAACCAATCGCTTATCCTAACTCAATAAAGATTCCTAACAATCCTAAACAACTAACAACTTCCTAACAACTTCCTAAACCCAATAAATATTGTTTTACAGAGCAATTATGAAGTAGCGAACCACTGACACGAAATTTGAACGAATTTCATAATTTTGTCTTGCTCACGCCCTTAGGGATATGCTATGCTAATGAGTTGTCATATATCGCAGATAAGCGAAATTTTCACTAACTAACGCTTGTGGTGTGGACGCACCTCAGATCATAGAAACAAGGAGATATGCCATCATAGCAAATTAGTACGGGAACAACTGTCGCCACTTTTAGAACATTTTTCGACACAATCACAAGCGCTCTTTGTGAATAAAAAGATCTCCCACACATTAAAAATTCTGCACACCCTCAATCTAACAGTGTTAATCGTCACTCAACACTAGCACTAAACTAAAACACTGTATTTATATCATCGATCGTGTTCGGTTCGTCACCAGCGTGTACTTTTTATATACGGTCAATGTGACCGTATGAAAGCATCAAGCTCAATAGCGCCTTGGCACATCTCCCTTGTTTCTATGATCTGAGGGACGCACGGCGTTAAGGCGCAGATATACGACTTTTAAAGATTTTAAACTGAAGATTACGTTTAAATGAGTAGTGTTAATAATTCGAAAAAAAAATATGCTCAACTAGAGCATATTTTTAATAATCTGATTAGAGTATATTTTAGATTACGTCGTTTATCTATGTAGTGTAATTAATTTGTAAAGTTAGGTCTAACGCGTTCAAAATAGTAAAGATCGCGCGAAAACTATTCAGCGTATTTTTACGAAACCATCACCATTTGAAAGATAATCTATCTAACTTTTAGTTAGTGTTTTTTTTTTAAATCAAATATTTGTTACTAATACGTCTAATTCGGCACAGCGCGCTCCTTGATAGGCGAGTCGTATTGCTCGGTGGACGTATGTCGCGTTGCGTGAGCTCAGCGCAGAACACTCAAGCTATACCGCCCAAATCACTCAAGACCGCCGGCACTTAATAGCGCCTTAATGCCAACTTACCGAAAATTTTTAGAACTAATGTTTTCCGTCATTTAAACCCACTTTGTCTTAAAACATTCATATTGATTAAGTACATAACTGCTTACTCACTTAAGTGTCACTTATCCACCAGTATCACGATTTTGGGCTCCATTACTAGCATCAATCTTAAGTTTAAGTGTGCGTTAAGTTAGTTTGGGCCGTACTTGACGTAAGTATGGTGTCATGTTGGTGTCACGTGTATTGGTGTATTTATCAAGTTTTTTTGAGATAAAATGGAAGTCATCTTCATTTTTTTAAAAGTACTGGCGGGAAATAGATCAAGATTTTTAGGGTTTCGTACCAAAATGGTAAAGAAGGAACCCTTATGGTGCGACTTCGTCTGTCTGTCTGTCTGTCTGTCACACCTGCTTATTTCAGCAACTACTTATGCTATCGACTTGAAATTTGGAACAGTTATAAAGAATGCTTGTTCAACTTTATTGCAAATGATAAAAGTCCAAAAATATTTTTATTTTCATTGCAAAATGGGCCGGAGGGGGGTTCGAAATTTCAAAGTGGGGTTACTAGGTCAAGTGGCATATCATATGAAAGGGCTTGATTTGCATATTTCAAAATATATTTTTATTTTATTTTATGTCTCACAGTTTTCGACATATGATGAAAAATGTCCAAAAAAATACCATTCCCCCCCCTTATCTCCGAAGTTTGCGGTGCGAGTTGATAGGAATTGACCCAAATATGGCACCAAAAATAAAACGATGTTCCTAACTAGTACAGTTTTTTCAAAATCATCAAAATTCCTTCACAAACAAACTTAGTCGAAAATTGCTGATTTTTTTAATTACCCCTTTTGGTTCCCCAAAAGGGGTAATTAAAAAAACAGCTGTTTTTGGGTTTTGGTTACATGCTGTACGCCAAACCGGGCGAGTCTCGACAAATTGGCATGTTACCATTAGCTCAACTTACATATTCGCGCATCATTTATTCAAAGAATTAATACTATTGTTTCTGCGGTCCTCCAGTCTATTTAGTGATTCATATTGGCACCAGATCTTATCTGGTTTGGACAGTGCCTTATATATTCACAGAATTGACAAGAATGCCCATAAATCAGTACAAGCTCATTAATGTAAGTCTGGAGTTTAATTATCATAAAACACACATCACAAGTCATTCCAATCACTTATGCTAATTATGAATTAATGACACCATTCTATGTTTGAAGATTAGATTAAATCCCGTAGGACCCACATTATGATTATTTATTTTAATGGGTATCAAAAACCCGATCACCATTTTATTAGTCGAGCAACGATTTGGCAATATTGCGATTTCCCTACCTAAGCCATTGGTTATAAGCTCAGATCATAGAAACAAGGAGATATGCCATCATAGCAAATTAGTACGGAAACAACTGATGCCACTTTTAGTACATTTTTCGACACAATTACGCGCATAGTTAAGCGCTCCTTGTGAATAAAAAGATCTCCCACACATTAGTGTGGGGTAATTCGGTGGACGTTGCTAAGTCTATTATTGACATTGTAGCACCTACTCTAGCCTCTATTTTTAATAGTTGTATTGATTGTGGTAAGTTTCCTGATCTAATGAAAAGTAGTAAAATAATACCTCTATTTAAATCGGGTAGCACATCAGACCCTACAAATTATAGACCAATTTCAGTGCTGCCTACATTTAGTAAAATTTTCGAAAAACTTATTTTAGAGCAGATGCAAAAATTCTTTAATAAAAATAAATTATTACATAACAAACAGTTTGGCTTTACGAGGGGTCGTTCAACAACTGACGCCGGTGTTGAACTTTTAGGACATATTTTTGATTCATGGGAGAATTCACACGATGCTTTGGGTATTTTTTGTGACTTGTCTAAGGCATTCGATTGTGTTCTTCATGAAACATTAATCAGGAAACTGTACCACTATGGCATAAGGAACTCATCTTTGGATCTTCTTACTTCATACTTAAGTGATAGGATTCAGAAGGTGGATGTTAATGGTAAAAGATCACCCGGGTCTGTAGTAACAATGGGAGTACCACAGGGCTCAATTCTTGGCCCTTTTTTGTTTCTTATTTATATAAATGACTTACCCTTCCTTATAAGGGACAATCATGAGATAGTACTGTTTGCAGATGACACTTCACTTTTGTTTAAACTTAAACGTCAGCAGCTGGTTACTGACGATGTAAATAGCGCTATCTCAAAAATAGTGCACTGGTTCAATGTTAACAACTTACTTTTGAATGAAAAGAAAACTAAATGTATTAAGTTTACGACACCTAACGTTAGACAGGTGAAAACTAGTGTACTAGTGAAGGGTGAGGAGCTGAATCTTGTGGATACCACAGTGTTCTTAGGTATAACATTGGATGCTAAGCTTCAGTGGGGACCACACATAGATAAGTTGTCGAAAAAGCTTAGCTCTGCAGCATACGCCGTTAGAAAGATTCGCGATTTAACTGATCTTGAGACTGCCCGTTTAGTATACTTCAGTTATTTTCATAGTGTCATGTCGTACGGTATTCTGTTGTGGGGACATGCCGCCGACATACAGACTGTTTTCATTTTGCAGAAAAGAGCTATTCGATCAATTTATAAGTTAAGTCCCAGACATTCACTCAGAGAGAAATTTAAAGATATTAATATAATGACTGTTCCATCTCAGTACATTTATGAAAATCTATTGTATGCACATAAAAATATTAATCTCTTCACTAAATATAGTGATATTCATAATATTAATACTAGAAACAAACATAGACTTGTTGTTCCTGCCACGAGGCTCCAGAAAATAAGTGGCACATTTAAATGCCAAAGTATACGCTTTTACAATAAAATCCCTAGCCATATTCAAAAATTAAGCCTTAATAAATTCAAATCATTAATAAAGCGAAAACTTTGTCATAAAGCTTTTTATAGTGTTAAAGATTATATGGAGGACAAAAAGGCTTGGGATTGAGCTGTTCCAATACATACATGGGCCAATACTACTATTGACATAACCACTAAATTATTGCTCTTTTATTTGATTTTATATATTTTTTCTATATACACTTTGACATTAAATGTTTCCTTTTGAAACAATTTATATACAAAATGACATTGAATGTGATAATAATGATGTAATATATTGATTATAATTATTGTAAATGTGAGTACTATGTGGGTTATTATGTTACTGTTATAGATCTCAAGCTCAGTCTGACAGTTTGAGTACCTACTTTAGGGGGCCTACCCAAATGTCCTTTCTGATGGTAATGTTCGTCGGGTCGTTGAGCTCCCTAAGTCTGGGTTGAGCTACCACGATACCCGGCACATGCGTGCACAGTCAGGTCAGGTCCACTCAAATCTGTATGGCTCTTTCCTCTAAAGGCCATTTCAGACTAACCTGCATGGTTCTTACACAATTTATCTTAATTGTCTGGACTTTAAAAGAGACATCAACCTTTGAGTTTGTTTCGGTGTTTCTTCTCAAAGGTAGTCATATAGGAAACACCGAACTCATCTAGCTTAAAAAAATGTTTTGACGTGTAAAAGTGTTATTTTTAACCTATTTACAAAATAAATATCATTTATCATTTATCATTTATCATTTATCATTAAACATTCCGCACACCCTCAATCTAACACTGTTAATCGTCACTCAACACTAACACTAAACTAAAACACTGTATTTATACCATCGATCGTGTTCGGTTCGTCGCCAGCGCGTACGTTTTTATTATGAGCAATTTGCTCTTTTCTGCCGTCTATAAACTTAAAGGCCGCTAAATGACAAATTCTTATTTTGAGCTAGAGCAGAAAAAGGTGGAAAAAATTTCAAACCGATGCTCCTCAGTATCTATAAACATTTTGTAATGTTAACAGATACCAAAAAAAAGGTATTTTTTTCAACTTTCTCATGAAGTAAGTTGATTTTGTAAAATATTAATAATTATGTCAATAAATACACATTTTCCTTTCTAACCTTGTAAAATTTTAAGGCTCGCTTCAAGTGTGCAGAACTAAATGGCGGCTAAAGAATCATAACTGCTTTTAAGTTATGGATTTATTAATAACTGCCAAAGGTATTTTTTTGAGACAGGAAATTATTAATATTTACATAGCTATAAAGCAGATAAGTTATTTTGCGTTTTTTAAACCTAGTACGATTTTTATTATATTGATCTTATCCATAACAAAAAAGCAGCTAATTACTTATAGCCGCCTTTTAGCCAAGTAGATATCACTTTGCTTCTCTTCCAAGATTTTTTAACAACTTTTAATACAGCTATGCATAACTTAAAGGCGGTTAATTATTAAACCTTTTCATATAACTGCTTTTTAGGCTAGCACTATCCACATCTGTATTTTTCGAATCCTGCAAAATTAAACGTTAACCTATGAAATCAAACAAAGTTTTTGCAAAGACAAAGTTTATTGCCACAAAACTATCGGGCATGGTGATAACAAAATCAAAATTGCAGCCTTTTCTAAACAAATTAAAAATTAAATAATTATTTGCAAAAACTATTATCCAAAAATCGTATGGCAAACCACAAAATATACCTGAAATTGAAATTTCAGGTGATAAAAACTCGCACTTAAAAATAATGTCATCATTCATAATTATCAATGTTTTACATTTTTTTTGCAATTAGTAAGTACTAACGTTTCACTTAGATACATAAAACATAAAACAGTCGGTTTGTACTAGCATCAAACGTCATTAGAAAATATCGTCCTCGTAGAGCGAAAAACCATTAAGTCGAAAAATCGTGTTTTGAGATAATGAGAGTTAAGTTATAAATTTTAACTCTCATTATCTCTGAACACAATTTTTGACTTAATGACTTTTCGCTCTACGGGGACGATATATTCTTATCAAAAATAAAAGTAATCACTCTGAATTCAAACTTAATACACATTAGAAAACAATATATAATTATTTTTTTAAATTTTAACATATTATTATGATATGAATAACAATCTTAAATCAATCAGTCTTTATTAGTCACAACCTTAATCAAATGTTCTAATAAGGAAATTGACCCAGAAACGATTGCCAAAAATAATTAAACTAACACATACAACTGCTTACCACCAATACTTACAACTGAAGTACAGAAGGCCATCAATTCACAAAAGTTAGAACGACAATGTCCCAAACGAGCTGATGAGAGATTCAGTCGAAGAACTAAGTCCGATTCTAACTAAGGTATTTAATGATATACTTAACACCGGCATCATTCCAAGTCAGTGGGGAGAAACATACATTATTCTTTTGCACAAGAAAGGAGCCAAAGATGACATTGGAAACTACAGACCAATAAGCCTCATATCAAATGTCTACAAAATCTTTACAAAAATAATTTTAGAGAGAATAGCAAAAATATTAGACTAAAACCAAACCATAGAACAGGCAGGTTTCAGAAAGAACTACAGTACGATCGACCATATCCACACTATCAAACAAATCCTGGAAAAATATAATGAATACCAGAAGCCTATGTACATACCTTTTATCGACTATTCTAAAGCATTCGACAGTCTGAAGTATAACTACATCTGGTCAAGTCTAAGACAGCAAGGACAATACCTATATCAACATAATCATAAACATCTACAGCAAGAGCAAAGGCCGCATAAAACTAGAATCGAAAGGAGACCCATTTCCCATAAGCAGAGGCGTCAGACATGGTGACCCATTGTCACCCAAACTGTTTAATGCGGTTTCGGAGAACATCTTCAGGAAAATGGACTGGAGTGACTATGGCCTCAACATCAATGGTAGCCGGTTAACTCTTCCAGCGACCAGATGTCCAAAGAAATTATTAATAGCTTGTGGCTGGAAAAAATTTTGGTCGCTTAAAATCATGAAGAGTAAGGAAATAAACATCCACATAAAAAGAAAGACGTTTAACACCTGCACCCTTCCCTGTATCACATATGGTTGCGAGACCTGTACCCCTATCATGAGTTTTACGTTTGACGTATAGTTTCGTTAACGTAAGCATATTTTGAATTTAAAATACAGCAGTCCTGGAACATTTTGATAAAAATTTATACAATTTGCACATTTTAAAAAATACAGAGAAATTAATTAAGTATTTAATTTATATAAATATTGTGGAACAAACGTGTATTTTCAATTCAAAATATGCTTACGTTAACGATACTACACGTCAAAAAAACTCATGATTGGGGTACTGGTCCCTTACTGAAAATCACCGAAGCAAACTTGCAAGGTGCCAACGGGCAATGGAGCGAAGTATGTTGGGAATAAAACTCAGAGACAAAATCAGAAACACAGAAATAAGAAACAAAACCAAGGTTGCCGACATACTTGCCCGCATTGACCATCAGAAATGGGCTTGGACGGGACACATGCTACGTTGCAAAACAAATAAATGGAGCAAGCAGGTCACTCTGTGGTACCCTAGAGACGGCACTAGAAGACAGGGTCGTCCAACAAGAAGATTGGAAGACAAAATTCGTCTGACCTTGGGGCCATACTGGACAAGGGTGGCAGCAGACAGAGCCCAATGGAGAACGTTGGAGGAGGCCTATCATTTCTGTTTCTATGATCTGAGGTTATAAGGTTCCGCAGTCAAATGGCGAAAACTTTCCCGCGCATCGTCGTTTAGGATACCTATCTCTGAATTATGTTTAAAAAGAATATTAAAAAAAAGTTTAAATCGCCTTCAAAAAAATCACATGAATGTCGTATGGTTTCGAAAGTCGTTGCCTTTGATTTTTGATTTGGTTTGATTCGGCGGCACCGACTTCCGAAACTGTTTTACACAACGATAATGTGATCTTTTTGAAAGCGGCTTGAACTTGTTTTACCTAAGTTTTTTTTATATTTTTCTATTTTGAGTGACATAAACAGACGCATATCATACCTATTCACTAACCGAATCTATATGCCACTTTTTGCTATAAATGGATAGGTACATATGTATAATATTATCTACTATATAAAAAAAGTCGGGTTTTCCTTCCTGACGATATAAGTCCAGAACGGACGAACCGATTTCCACGGTTTTGCATTCGTTGGAAAGGTCTCGGGCTCCGTGAGGTTTATAGTAAAGAAAATTCAGGAAAATTTAAAGAGAAAAGCGGGAAAATGTTTTTTCACATACAGCGCCATCTCTGATACATAGCATGTACTACGGTGGCGAAACGGAGTTCGCCGAGTTTGCTATTGAATATAATAATAATATATCGTCAACAAAAGTAAAGTGAACTAAAACTGTTTATTAAAGCTGGTTAAAAAAACTGCTCAACCAAAATTAATGAAAATTTTATGGCATTACCGGACCAGCTTTTTCTATCAAATGAAAAAATAATCATCAAAATCGGTTCATAAACCTCTTCCCTTTTGAAGGTTAAAAATGACATGAAGGGCATTTAATAAGAAGTTAGCATGATACATCATTTCCGCAATAAAATAATGTCAAATATAATTCCAAAAAACGTATTTTAATTTAACCACGGGGTTTCGTCTGACGCATGGTGTTAAAATAAAGTAAATATACGTGTAATCAATAAAAATGTTAATGTATATACATTAATTAATAGTTTTTTGTTGTATTATTATTTTTAGACGGCTGCCATTGTGGTGAGTTCACTAATAGTAGCTTAATGTACAGGGACGTACTCGATGAAATGCGGGTACTAATAAAACTATACAGGGTGGCAGATAAAACAGTGGAAATATTTTAAGGGGTCATAGTACTCATCATTATAAACAACTTTTACTATGGGACCAACACTGAAATCGCGAAAAAAAAATCAGCTGTTTCATACATTTATGTTCACATAACTCAACAAAATGTATGGAACAGCTGATTTTTTTTTCGCGATTTTAGTGTCATGATTTTGTCATTTCATAGGCGTTGTTGAATGTGACTTCATAATAATTCGATACCTTTGGGTTCAAAGGGCGTAAAGACCATTTTGGCAAAAATGAAATTTGGGCCTAAAGGTATCGATTATATGGCTCAAATCTCATTTTGGTCAAAATGGTCTTTACGCCCTTTGAACCCAAAGGTATCGAATTGATGCCTTAGTCGATGATAATATTATATAAATTTCAGAGCTAAAATTTTATGTGAAGAATAAAAAAAATATATCTTACTTAATCTCCTACTTCCTACTAATCCCACTAATCCTACCAATATTTTAAATGTGAAAGTTTGTGAGTATGGATGGATGTATGAATGTTTGTTACTCTTTCACGCAAAAACCACTGAACGGATTTTGATGAAACTTTACATTACAGTAATATAGCTTATACATCAGAATAACACATAGGCTACTTTTTATCCCTAAAACGCGGGCGAAGCCGCGGGCGGAAGCTAGTATACTTATATAAAAAAGTTGATTACTATTTTTAAGGGGTTTTTTTTGCGTTATGAACCCAAACAATTTGAAATTCTGGAACCATAATATATTCAATATTTTCATTACGATTCGAGTTCCAAAGCTGAGCGTGTTTATAAATTATGGACAGTTAAGTATGTTATTTTAACGTTTCTATTGACAGAAGTAATTAAATTAACCGCTAAACCGGACATCCATCGAAATTACTTATTAGCACATTAAACATTTTTCCAATACGTGTAATTTACCCACAAATCGTCTTCCATGCTATATTTGAACTTAATTTATTTATTTAAACACGATTCTAACTTACTGTACCTACATGGAAAATTCATCTAAAGTAAATGTGTTTATGGAATTACACGAGCTTGTTTAAACATAATACGGGATGTAGGTAAATGACAGCATAACGAAAACTGGAACCATGGCTTCAGTACGTTATTTTGTAGTATTCAGTATATATTTTACCCCTCAGCAATAAAATAATTCTTTAAAAAAATACGACTTGGTATGGAGATTTTTTAACGAATACGGTACCGGACTATTTTTTTCTTTATTGTGAATCTATAAACTATTTGAAAAAAGATAATTAACACCAAAAAAACGCGCGACAAAGACGGAGCGATACTCCCTCCAAAAACTTTAAAAGTGTCTGTCTATGTTTTCCATTTTGTGATAATTTTTTTTTTTTTTTTTACTTTTTTGTTATTCCTATTCCTTCTTTGGAATAAAATAATTTATTTGTACTTTTTTAATAGTAGTCCACTACCGTATTGCAAAATCTGCAAAGAAAGTCGTAATTTTTTTTTAAAGACCGACGAAAAATTTGAACACTAAGGAGTTCAGAATAAGGTACTGAACCCATGGTTTCAGTTTTTGTTACGCTGTCGCTTACACCCCGTATAACCTACGTATACCCGAAATAGGAGATTTACTTGTTTTGACTGTTTAGTGGACGCAAACGCGTGGGGTTCTAGGTTTGATCCCTGAAATATCATTTATCATTTACTATCTGAAAATGGAGTGTCATTTTTAGCAATAAGTTAATATGCAAACGATTTAACATTATTCAAACGTGGCATAGTTTTTGATAAATCAAATCAACATTTGCAAGCTTACACTTAATTGTTCAGTCATTTTATTCGAATAATTTGCGCCTAAATCCGTGCCTGTTCTATGAGGTATCTCACGATTGAATAAAAAATAAATAATCTCTTAAAGCGTTAGACCAGTAGTAAATCCAGTATTATAAATAATTATAATGCCTATTAGATCTTTAATATGTCTATAAAAAATATGTAAGTTTGTTGACATTGTAGTTGGCACTAGTGACTAGACAGATTGAAATAAAGCCAAAGCAATTTTGTGTAAAAATATACAGTGATTTTATTTCTTTTGAATCAAGATTGTTATCTTATTTTTTGTTAAATTGGACTACGAGAATAAATAGACAGATTTAAAGATTACAGTGAAAAAAAAAACGCAAAACTGTTCAAACCATGAAATAACCAACATGACGTTTTAATATCTACCTATAGTAAAATGGAACTGCAATAAAAAAAAATAACTGTCATTTGTAGATATAAGCAACGTCGCGGGCAAAACATAGCTATGCCACAGTCTACAACAATAGCTGCTAAACCACTCCCACGCGGCAAGAAAGTCCATCATGCAAATTCCTATAAATTTTATTGATGACAGTAAAAAATGCTAATACTATACAATAAATTAAGTGACTACATATTTTGACAATGATTCAAACTAGATTCCTTTGTTTTTATATGAATGAATTAATTTAAGTGAATGAATTAATTTTATACTGATTTCCTTGTTGTTTGAGTAGAAATAAAAGTAATAAAAAGTGTTGAATGAACAATTACTTACCTATTCTAAGCGTATTTCTACTTTAAAATGATATGATTTATTAAAGCTTTTAGTTACAATCTAACAGTAGGTAAAGATTTTTTCAAAACCTTGTCGGTATTGTTACAGGCTTTTTTTGAGCATTCCACAAAATCCGAGCCAAAAATATAATATGAAACTCTGAAATAATGGGCCAAACACACGCTATAAAATAATTAAACTGAACCACAGTCTACGAGTAACACAGTCTAAAAACAATATGCAGTAATCCAACGCACAGGAAGCGAAGCAAGCAATATCAAAATTGTTGAGGTACTGCATGGAGTAGGAATGTGTTACACTGTGTTACATTTCACTAACAATTCTTAAATCAACTGCACTCCACTTAAAGGGGTTAATAAGCTAATTAAGCAAGGCAAGCCTCTGTTTGCTTAAAGACAAACGAACAAACACACAGTTTCACACGGCTGCTCTTAGATAATATTTAAATCATACAACGATAGAGTTTGCTTGATTTGAGGGATGGTTGGGACATGTCCTAAATTTTGTTTTAGTATATCACCTGTTTTCCGAACTTAGTCTCTTGATTGGGCCATTTGTGTGTGTGTGATGAGTTTATTTAGTCACACACTCATTTATTGTTACATTTAATTTTATTGTGACTATTGACAAAAGTTTTTTAACAAGACTAATATACAATCATCTACTTTTAATTTTACTATAAAATCATAAATGATTGTAATGACACATCAAAACGCAATATATTTATTTAATCCTTATTAAAAACTAAAGAAATACTTATCAATTGTTTACGAGCATAAAGTGAAAAATTGCATATTTGTTCAATTTAATAGACACTTAAATAAAATTTACAGCTAGTAATCAAAACAAATGAAAGAATAATGATCGCTATAATTTTAGTTTTCATTATAAATTTTTATTGCAGTGATTAAAATTTACAACAAGCAAATATATGTAAAATGTAATAAAACAGAACATAACATTATATTTAAATAGATTAAGAGGCCAAAGAATATAAATTAAAAGACAGTAATTAAATCATAAAAATGTTGAGAATGATATTTGATGCTTCTTTTGGCATACATTCTCATGTTATACAAAAACATTTTATGTCCTTTAAATTAAAAGATAATAATATATGGAAAACATTAATGTCTAAAATAGAAAAGTTTATTGATAAACACCCACACGCTGCCAGTGGCGAAATAAGAAATAGCGTTTCATCTGATAGGAGGCAATCAATCGTCATCTATCTGGTGTAGTTTAAATTCCGACGTTCTTTCATAAAACTTCATTAAGTATATATCATAGGAACTTGCACTGCTAAGCACAAACATATATTATTGGAAAGATAGATGCTATATTATACGGTAACTTGATGGTTTGTGATGGCAATAAGTTTGTAAATAGCGCCCAAGAAAATGATATTGCTTGACCTCTCAACATTATCCAGTCACTTTACACTTAGACAAACATGACAGAACCCAACTGGATCGATTGAAAAAAGGATAGTATAGACACAGAAAAAAATATAACCTAACAACCTGTCATTAAAAGACAATTTCATTCATCTTTTAGTAGGTATAGACGTACTCGTATAAGTAAATACCTAATGCAAAAACTATCATAAAAAAATAACATTCAACAAAAACCACTTCATTCATCAAAATTTCTTTCTAAATTCAAGTCACTTGGATACCCTACTTCCTCCCATACAAATACTTTTAGTATTGTTACAGCATGTCATGTGACGTCATCAGGTGTGAATGTAGTAGCGCCGGTCACTACTTATTCTCCATATTTGTCGTTATCCTTATTAGGGATTTTCCTTTTAACGTCTTAGAAACTGTGTCTACTGTCACTTTTTCTTTTTTTATACCTGTATTTTACACATAGAAACATCATTCATTAATCATTGTTATGGAGTATATCAATAAGTAGCATTACGCATTGTCTATAGTTCTATAAGTACCTTTAAAACAGTACGATGACAGACTAAAAGACAACGCATAGTCCAAACCGGTGGAGATAGATATTTGAAATGCACCTTTATTTATTCTTTGAGTACCCTAAAGGTGCACGAAGGAGAGATTTTTTAATATTTCACCTCTCAAGGGTTGAAAACTGATAGGTAAAGTCTGGTGAAGAAAATAACGACAGTGTGTTTTCTGACTTGCATGCGGACGGAGTCGTGGGCACAGCTAGTGTAGCGATATGTTGAGAAAGATAAATGTTTAAACAACTTTTAAGCTAAAAAGTTGCTGACATCGAAATGTTTGCTCGCTGCTTGTTGCAATTTTAAACCATTACGTTTAGATACACATTGCTCGCAAAACAGATGGCCGATGGGGTCAAAAGGTTTTAGAGTGACGACCGCGTACGGGATCGTGACCGGGATGAACTATGAGTAGGCCTCCCACAAGGTGAACCGATGAGCTGGTGAAGATCGTGGGAATCCGATGGATACGAGAACAACGGGACCGGTTAATGTGGTGACGATTGGGAGAGGCCTATATAGTTAGTTATTTGGTATACCACCTGTTTTCCGCACTTAGCCTCTTGATTGAGCCCTCAGATCATAGAAACAAGGAGATATGCCATCATAGCAAATTAGTACGGGAACAACTGATGCCACTTTTTGTAAATTTTTCGACACAACCTTGTGAATAAAAAGATCTCCCACGCATTTAACATTCCGCACACCCTCAATCTAACACTGTTAATCGTCACTCAACACTAGCACTAAACTAAAACACTGTATTTATACCATCGATCGTGTTCGGGTCGTCGCCAGCGCGTATGTTTTTAATATGAGCAATTTGCCTCAAGATCAGGCATCAAGCTCGATAGCGCCTTGGCACATCTCCTTGTTTCTATGATCTGAGATTGGGCTATCGTGTATGTGCGACCGCAGGAAATATTTCGTAGTCACGCATACCAACTCAGCTCCCGCCAAAAGTTCAGGAGATCTCCTATCTTAGCTAGTTTGAGTAGCTTCCCTCTTTGCTCAGCCACGCTCTTGCAGTGTAAGATAACATGAGCTGATGTTTCGTGTGTGCTTCGGCCTCAGCGCAGCCTCTACATAGGGGACTGTCGGTAATACTGATGTTGAATAGATGTCTGTTGAGTGGGCAGTGGCCTGTGATTATGCTTATAATATGGCGGAGGTTATTTCTGGTTTGATGCAGAAGTTTGCGAGACAGGCGCGTGTCTAGGGATGGCATATGTCCAACAGTATAGACGTCTTTCGGCTGAAATAATGATCATAATAATGATGACGTTGAGATTTCATATCTAACTAACAATGAATATTTTTAACATAAGTCAATGGTGTCAAAATTTGTCAAAAAGCACTATAAAAGTCACATGGGTCCAGGTACTCTACTAGGTCGGATACTCTCTGGACATCCACCTGATCTAAAGGACTGTCCTTTATATGCCAGCGCTTTAAAAGCAACAATAGGTTTATTTTAATACATACACACATCAAAAGTATCTAGGGATCAACATATATTTTTGCAATAACTTTTCTCCTGATTGATATTAATTCAAATTTTCTTTAAGGATTCATCAAATAAAGTGTTTTCGTTTGTCACAGTAACGATAAACCAAGTCACCTTTGCATTAATAAAGAAATTTGCCATTTTCCTAATAAAGGGATTTTTGACATTTGAACCACTAACATTAAAGTTCGAAAAAAAGACTGAAATAACAGTTTTCTTTAAAATTTTATTGGGTAACTTAAACAATTAATAATCCGTGTTTCTACCGCGAACACTAACAACACAAGAACATCGGTTTGGCATACTCAAAATGAGTTCATCCAAATCACGCTGTGGAATGGCCGCCCATGTTCGTTGCAACAACAAAAAAAGGTCTTCTTGCGACTGGATACCCTCCATATTCGGCAGAGCTCTTCTCTGTTGCATATCCCATGCATGCTCAATCGGGTTCAAGTCTGGCGACTGAGCAGGCCAGGGCAGGACATTGATGTTAGCTGCGGCGAGAGTCTGTCTTACAACTCTTGCGGTGTGCGGTCGTGCATTATCATGCATTAACTGAAATAAGGGACCGATTTGCACTTGTAGAGGAACGATGACGTCTGATACAATCGTCTCAGCATAAATTTGAGCGTTGAGGTTGCCTCTGATCCAAATCAACTCAGTTCTTCCGCCGATCCAAATACCCGCCCATACCATGATGGTTCCACCACTATAAGGATGGACTTCCTGGCAGGATTTTAATCGCTGTTGGCGTCCAGGGGTTCTCCAGTGTCGTATACGTCTTGTATCCGGTCTCATACCAAAACGAGACTCATCAGAAAAGCACACGAAACGCCATTGTTCTTCTGCCCAATTTCTGTGTTCAAGAGCCCATTGATATCGAATCCTACGATTGTGCATTGCTATAGGTGGTACCCGTAGCGGTCTTCGGGAATGAAGGTTCACTTCATGCAAGCGGTTTCTGACTGTTTGGTCGCTAATTAAGTTCCCTGAAGAGTGATGAAGCCTCACGGCTAACATCATGGCGGTTATTGTTGGAGCTCTTCGAGTTAAGATTTGAATGTATCGGTCTTGTCTCCGTGTGGTGCAGCGATACCGTCCTCCATGGCGCTCAGCCACGGTACCAGTGCTTCGGTAACGTGTCCAAAGTCGACTGATAACACTCTGACTTGTATTCAGAGCTAAAGCTACAGTACGTTGCCGGGAACCAGCTTCTATCATTCCCACGGCTCTGAGCATTTCTTCCCTGCTTAAATGACGTCGCCGCTCCATAATAACGTTGGTTTTAATCAGTAGTAGGGAAACAGTAGCACTAATAATGTCTTCAATGCGTTGTATGTTTTTATAGGGAAAATATTGACAGCTTATTTTCATCTTTTACTCGAATTTGATTGAGAGTTCCTGATTCAAATTATGAAATGCACCAAAAAGGATCCATATAAATTTATAAAATCATAAATTTATTACAAAGCCACATCTCAATCTCAAGAAATCCGCATAAAAATGCTTGATCCCTAGACACTTTTGATGTGTGTATTTCCTAGTCAAATCAAAACTTCATGCCATATGAGTCGGTAGCGATGACTCACACCACAGGTCAACGGAATCATGACCTCGCGCGTGCTAACAACGATTTATTAATATGCGTACGCGCATGCTCCGTTCGGTTATCTATGTGGATTAGATTGATTGTTGGAGGTGTTAAGTTCTGTTTCGTAGGATAACTTCACGCTTATATCCCTCGATGGATTAGGCAGAGACAGAGGGCTTAGGAGTCCCAGATATTATTTTGGGTGGGGAGGATAAAAGTTGGATATCAAAAAAATAAATCACTAATGTAATCTCCACCAGGACTTCAGATTTTAAGGGGGGGGGGGGATTCAGCGCACTCACCCCCCCGCTGTCAACAACGTTGGGGGGTAGGATGAGTGCGCTGAATCCCCTCGCCCTAATACCTGGTTGTCCCCTACTACTGAACTACTGTTGGCCCAGCGAATCCTCATTTTAAAGGGTCGGCAATGCGCTTGTGATACTCATTATTGCAAACGTTTCATATGCTACGGAGACGTCTTACCATCAGGCATGACTTATTTACGCCAGTTTTTCACCAAAATCGTTTAAAAAAAGTACTTATTTTCCAACAAAATGCTCTGCCACTCCAACCGGTAATAAAATCCCATGTATTTTAATAAACGCAAAAATAGCAGTCATTAACAACGTAATATTATTTTCTTAGCGTCAAATTATCCATTGTCTGAACTTAAACAAATTCTCATTAATCGAGATTAATCATCTCCATGAAAAGAACCGTTTTTAGAGATCCTTTGTGAAGTAAGCCTTTATTTCGTTCATTCACCTTTTTTATAGAAAGACCTTTATTCACTTACCTATTCATACAAATACCTACTTATAATTTATTACTCTCAAGCTTATCATGTTTGCTTTTGAATTCGTCATAAACGATTTTAGTTTCGTTGTCAATGTTATAATTTTTGGCGTTGCTCTTTATAGGCACTATTGGCGTGGCACCTGATAGCAGTACCCTAAAATATGCTGAAAAGTATTTCAAAAAATCATCATTTTTTAACTCTTTACTTCTAGCTTTTTTACGAGAGATCCAGTCAATGGACAATAATAGAGATGTTTAATTTATAAGTTAAATATTTATATTTAAATTAATATTGTTTCTAAAAAAGACAAGTTTATAAAGATAAACTTGTACCTACCAATTTTAGAGGTGGTACAAAAAGATATCAAGAGAAATAAAAGGTGTTAGGCTCATGAGAGGCGTATTCAAAGAGATTTTAATTTCGAGAGAAGCGAACGAGACACGATAGCTCTATTTGTTAGCCAAGGTACGCCAGAGATCACAGGTTTAAATCCTGCTCGCAGCATTCGATTTTTTAAATATCTTTATAAATTTAATAAAATAACATGAAATAAAAAAGGGTTTCTATATATTTTTATCATCCATACAATCATAGTTTCGTCTGAAACATGTATTACTTTTTCTTACATGTAAGGAACCCAATCAAGCATCACACTAATTCCATTTGTCTAAGTACATAATTCTATACCGACAAAGACAAATTAATGCCTCTACCCACTGAGACGTACCACCGTCATTATTATTGTATCGACCAGAATTAACTACACGCGTGCTATTCATAATTCTTCACCTTTTTATTAGCCCGTGTATTATTATAAGTTACGCCCCAGTGGATAACGGGTTTAGCATACGGTAGCTCGTTAATGTTAGTTGAATTAAAAAGTTATTCATTAGTTTGATCTGAATTGTTGTTTGTTTCTAGATCTTTCTAGAGATTAACGTTTGTGATGTTTTTATGCTATTTTATTTAATACTAGCACTTTGCCCGCGACTTCGTCCGCGTTCACCACAGGAACTGTGATTTTTTTCGGCATAAAAAGTAGCATATAGCACTCAGGGATAATGTAGGTTCTTAGTTGTAAAAGATTTTTCAGAATCGGATCAGTAGTTCCGAAGATTACATCACATACATACATAATTAATCTTCAAAGTCAAAGTCAAAAATAAATGCTTTGACTTTGACTTTGAAGATTACCTCACTCACTCATACCTCATACCTATTACCTCATTTATATGTATATATGCATACAAACTTTACCTCTTTCTAATATTAGTAGGTATATAAGTACAGATTTATGTGCCCACAACATACAAAGGTACTATACTTATTAGTTATTTCAGATATAGGTATTTGCGACAGGGGTACCTATGTAGTTTTAACTTAGAACTACCCTGTCGTAAATATGTCTGAAATAAGTTATAACTTAATAACTTAGAACTTCTAAGTACGAACGAAGACAGTGATTTTATTAAAATATGAATTATACAGGGTGGCAGGTAAGACAGTGGAAATATTTTAAGAGGTCATTGTACTCATCATTATGAACAACTTTTACTATGGGACCAGCCCTGAAATCGTGGAAAAAAAATCAACTGTTCCATACATTTTGTTGAGGCAGGTGAACAAAAATGTATGGAGCAGCTGATTTTTTTTTCGCGATTTCAGGGCTGGGCCCATAGTAAAAGTTGTTCATAATAATGAGTACAATGACCCCTTTAAATATTTCCATTGTTCAACCTGCCACCCTGTATATTTTCATCTAAATGAAACAACCCAAAAGGTATTCAAATAAAATAAAAATTACACTTAAACGTATTTATATTTATTGGGCTATTTTATAGCCTCAGGACTTAGCTACAAGCTAAACTTATTACAATTAAATAGCCACGCAAAAATCAAACCAAAATTGTTCAGTAAAAGGTAACATTTATAAATTTGTTTTTTTTTTTAATCTCTTTTAAAATTTAATAACAGCTTTTGTTTTGTTTATTATTAAAAGAAATGAAAATTATTCTTTAGCATGCAAATGGGTTAAACGTTAAATTAAAAATCATGCAGTTATCGATTTAAATGATTTGTTTGCGAGTCTGACCAACAACAATGTTGCAAAGCAGGGGTGACAAACCAATGGCGTGACAAAAAATTATGCACTCATTCAACGCTTTTGAAATCTGAACAAACTGTTCTTCTTCTACCTATAATCTTCAATCGTCTAAAACCTTGTCATTTCTTCGCTATTAACCTCTATTTCACTTTTTTTTCCATCTTTATTTTCCTTCCCCATACTGATGTGTGGAGAATTAGTTCAAGACAATTTTATCGACAAACTCTCCTAGCAAGAGAGACAAACATAAGAACGATTAAAAAACCCTACCTACATAAAAAGCTAGCTTTCTACCATCAAAATAAAAAAAAAGTTTTTACTAACACGCACTGGTCTCTTATACAGGGTGGAATTTTGTAATGCCACCTGCCGGCCTAGCATGACCACGATCGAAACGGGTTTTGTCTACATAGAAATAGACAAAGTGACAGATAGTAGAAACATTTCTACGTTTTATGAATGAAATCTGTCACTTTGTCTATTTCTATGTAGACAAAACCCGTTTCTATCGTGGTCATGCTAGGCCGGCTGGAGGGAAAGTACTCTTAATACTGTAGATAGAAAATTTTATTCAAAGAAAACATTCCTTTATTTTTGAATAGAAAGAAAACTGCATTCAAAGATTTTCAAAAACCATTTTTTGTAAATAATTAAAATAAATTAAGATTTCATGGTTTTCCTATCATTTAATTTATCAAGTTTGTTAGAGAGATTTCATCCTTATAATTGATCCTAACGATCAATGCAATAAAAGTACAGGGTGTAATTTTTACAGATTTTAGTCATTTCGATTCCCAGGTGAGGCAAGCAAATTTTCGAAAATCTTTGAATGCAGTTTTCTTTCTATTCAAAAATAAAAGAATGTTTTCTTTGAGTAAAATTTTCTATCTACAGTATTAAGAGTACTTTCCCTTCAGGTGGCATTACAAAATTCCACCCTGTATAATTAATAACAGAGAACAAGTGATCAACAAAAGGTTCACCACCCCTGTTGTGAAGTATCGACCGATTGCAGTCTGCTATCGAGATCTTGCCGAAGCGATACTACACACGTTATACAATAACGTATGGACAAGGCATAAAGGCTACTTCATAGGATTTAGAAGTGCATTTAAAAATAAAAATAAAAGTTGTCGATTACGTTAAAATCTTCAAAATTGGTTCAGTAGTTTTTGAGAAAATCACGGACATACCTACATACATACAAACGGGTTGAATACAGGACCTTCTTTTTTGAAGTCGGTTAATTAGGGTGTAATGTTTGATGACTGCTTTATAAATCTCTGAACGTACTCAAGGCGGTAATAAGCCGTCAGCAATTTATTAACCTAATTTCTTTTTAAATATTGCCTCCTTGATGATTAAAACTCCACATGCTACAACCATAAAAAAATTGGAATATTTTTTCGTTAGCTAGGTTTTTTTATGTAGTTTTTAGGTAGAAAACTCAATAATCTAGCATAGCGCATGTTTGTTTCATGAGGTGAGACCCCACTCCATAAAAAAATAATCTCCTTGTAAGAGTTAAAGGTTTGAATGTTTGAATGCAACGTACCAAAATATCTAGAGTATAAATTAATTAGGGCATTAGTTATAGCTGTTATTATTTCTTTGCTTCAATTTACTACAAAAACAAAATCTAGAATAAACTTAGCATAATTAATTTGCTAAAAATGAATAAATAAATATTCATAAACTTGAATATAATCCAATTCAAACCCTAACTTCGTACGAGGAAGGTTCATAATCGTCTGAAAAAAGTATTCCCATCCCTTATAACGTTGTCGAGTCTGAAATAGACCTTACTGCGCCATATTGTGGCCTACTGACCTCACGCAAAGAGTAGTAAATGAACAACGTATTTGTTTTCTGCCTACACGCATGCTGCTTTTTATAGACTCGCTAATTTGTAAAGTACACTACATATTACGCAAATGTGTTTTACTTACTGCAAGTGTACGATAGGACAGAAAACTGTACTTATAATATACTTACGCTTACTTGCAAGTCTTGTGACGTAAAAGCGACATTTGAACAAGAAGTGATGAAAATTTAGGAAGTTTTGGGAAAACAAAAACTGCTTGATTCCCGAAAATTTTCATGCCCCGTTTTTTTATTAATTTTCATTGTTGCAAAAAAAAATTAAAACTTTCGTGTTCACTTCTAAAAATTTAATTGAACGAAAGTATAATTTAAGATTTGCCCCGAAAAGACCAATTAGAAGGCCTTGGTCAGTGATGATGGTATTTCGATGTATAACCCTGAAGAGAACAAATAGAAGACCTAATAAACTTGGTCTTTGGATACAGAATATGTGTTCTAGGCTTCTAGGACCAATCGTAATTAGTAACTGGTCCTTCTGAATTTTCTTCTGCCATTGCATTTGTACCATGGCTTTATTACCTGAATGCTACCGTGGGCGACACTAATTGCCAGGTTATAGTATTTTATGGCTTTACTGTGTGAATTGTAATTGACAGGTAGCTGTGAATTTTATTGATTTCTTTTGATAAGCGCTATTCCGTGTTTTGTGGCGCAAAATGGTTCAGTGTTTAGTGCAGCAACAAAAACGACAGCTGCAATATTTTGTTACCTACTTTGCTAAGGTTTTTATATGCTGGAGGGGCACTCATATACCCAAGAAGATTTGAAGAAAATAAACAAGAACTAGTCGGCAATCTAATATGATCTCAAGAAGACACAAGGCAAGGAAGGCACAAAAAGGCAACACCTCACCAACAAAGCTCGTTACTTATTATTTTTAGATATTCATATATCTTGTATTGTTAACGTACAAATTATGGCTTTCATTGAAACTATGGTGTTTTTAATTCAAAACGACCATGCTAGATGACCTAAGGTTCCAACTTGATCAAAGACCTACGCTTTTAAAGTACTATGTGCCTTGTTTACAGCAAATAATACAACGAATTTGTGATTTTATTAGTTGTAAACAGTTGTCGTAAAACTCTTTGTACTACGACTATACATTTATTGCATTTATATAATTATAATTGATGTCGAATCCATCTAGTGAATAAACAGGGCAATAGAATAATCTAGGCGCTAATATAGTAAAAGATTGCTATGTCCTTCATACTAAAACTAATTTATATTCGTAATAGCGACCCATCCCAGCTGCTTCGCACGGGTGTAATCTACTGATGTGGTCATGTCAAAACATCGAGATTTCTGTGCTGTAACTAAGCGAAATATTACGTACTTATTAAATTATACATACATATAAACCTTCCGGAATACATTTTCTAAATGGTGGTGAAAACCACATTAATCTATTTGAAGTTTAGAAGAACTAAGCAGGCAAATAAACAGACACAAAAATCGAATTTGTTTTGTACTTACTACCTATTTATTATAGATTACGTTTATACAAATTATTAAGATTAATCACTTCTTTTTTTGTCTAGAACAAGAGTTCACTTGACGTCTCGCTTCCGCCATATTGGATATCCTTTTATGCCATGACTCACAGAACACTCTCTAGATTATATCGAAACCAACGATACCTGATTTATTGAAATAGAATCAGTAGTTTAGGGTATAATAGGTAGGTACTGCAACTCCAATGTCACACCCTGAGGGTTCCGTACAAACTTAATTACGTATGTAGATATATCGTACAAAATAAAATATTCCCCTAAAAATATGCAACAGCACCATCTATGAGCAAGATGTTGCTATTATATTCATCTAGTGGCGCCTTCTATGAGCAGATGCCTCGGACTTAACACGGACAGACGGACGACAAAGTGATCTTATAAGGGTCCCGTTTTTTCTGTTGAAGTATGGAACCCTAAAAAATGCACCCTGGTTTTAGGCAAAATACTGTTCATCTCTACTTGTCATCAAAAGACATCCTTATCTGCAAAATCCGAACCCAATCAGCCATTATTAGCAGCGGGAAGTGGAGACGCCCACGACTCGCCTTGGGCATCCCAATCTTTCGGAAACTCACGATTTATCTCCAACACATATTAACACACGTACGTTTTGCCCGCGATGAAAGACGCCGAATGCTTGCGGCGGGCGTATGTAAATTTTTTCTCGACAATTACTGAACAAGAATTGATTGGACTGGGCTGTACGTATAACTGCGAGTGATGGAGAAATTCGCTAGAGGCGAAAGAGGAATCTTTGGGGAACGTGAGCACATGCCTTTTTCTTAAATCGTTTTTAGCGTAGAGGCTTCGGTGTGGCGAATGTTCCTTGAGGGACCTATTAGGTGTTGACCCAGAATCTAAATTGGGAAGGAATTTGTAAATAATATAATCAAAACGTCGAAATTGTTCCTTGGGGCTCTGTATGTGTTTGAAGGACTTGGAAATAAGCGGTAAAAAGAACGGAATGAATGACAGATGGCGGGTAACTGACCACCGTGCTAGCCAAAATTCCTTAAACGTACAATTTTTCTTTTTTACGTACATTTTATGTACATTTTTACCGTACCAAAATGAAGCCAGTTTAGCACTGTGGTACCGCGACAGAGTAACATACATATTTTGACCGATGGGAGCGCGTCCTCACTTGATCAATTGCTTCTTTACTAAAATACTTGCTTTATTTATAGGTAATGAAATTTTGCATTTACTCATGTTAGGCTTGGGTTTCGGAAATGCGATAAAGCTAATTATGTACTGTTTTAAATGCTTATTATGATGATACTTTGACATGGTCATGACGAGAGTCGATTTCCTGATTTCTAATTTTGAAAAACAAATTGTTTTACTTACCAATGTAATTTTTTTTCTGATCTTGTAAAATTGTTTTGGAGGGAATTAAGGCCATGTTGTTTCAACTTACAGTTACGTATCTGTCGTAACCGTCAAATATGGCGGCTTGTACGACAATTTCATACTGACTTAACGATTACGTACTGACTTACGGATACAGATGGTTTGAAGCAACCCGCCCTTAATCTGTTATTGACTCAACAAGGCATAAAAAGGTACAAAAACCAAATGTTAGTTCTAACCAATAACAGTCAGGAAGATATTAAGAATCTGGTTTAAGCGAAACATGACGTTGACGGTAGAGGCGTAAAGTACCGACAGTTATGCGAAGTATGTTGATAACCGCGTGTAGTAACGTTCGAGAGAATATTGTTGCATAAATACATAACTGTCGGGCTACTGAGGCTCTGCAGAGTTAGGCTTTGTCCACACTTCTCACTTGTTCCTTAGACACACATACAGGTGAATTATTTAAGTGGGCGTGGATGGCCAAATTCGTAACTATAAGGAATAGCGAACAACACTCAAAAGAGTCTCAAGCTGTCTTCAGACTACGCTATAGTATATCGTCGCATTTCTTTCTCAACCTCGTATCTGTCAAATCGTAGTTTTGCAGGAACGAACAAAATTATATAAAATTCTTGTTAATAATTCATTGTTTATGTAAAGAAACACATTTAATATAATTATTCATCCAATCCTTATTTAAGTTATTTAATAATTATTTTATTGAAATATAAAGCAATTTGACATAAAATACAGTTTTTTTTCGTTCCTGTAAAACTAAGATTTTACAGATACGAGGTTGAGAAAGAAATGCGACGATATAGCATTATAGCAAATAGCTCATAGCACAACAATATCGTGGGGGTGATTCTCGCGGGTTCGATATTGATATCGAATTCGATATATATTGCAACAACTGTCAAAATCCCTACCATTTTGACATTTTTTGCGATATATATCGAATTCGATATCAATATTATCACCCGCGAGAATCACCCCCCGTGCACCATACATTGTTATGGACACGTTCACACTGTGCTATACTGTGCTATACTATATAGTATTAGTTTTGTATGGTGTGCTATGCTATATAGTAAAGCGTAGTCTGAAGACAGCTTCAAGGCCGATTTTGATAAAAAATAAAAAAAATAATTTTCCTAGCCAGGAATCGAACCTATTGATTTTGGAAAAAAATACACACACTGTATTTATTCGCGTTTATAATATTAGTAGGATAGGATAGTAGGATTTTGTTATTATTTTATTATACTGCTTCCCCCTCACCACACCTCTCACTCTTTGCCACTGCAAGATCTAGTTCGGCACAAAATTCTAAACTCGATCTGCATTGTCATACAGCGCCGCTGTTCTATTTTTTTCGCATAAAAAAAAATTAATGGTATCTTTAATGAGTTTTACAGAATAGGTCAGTTAACGGATATCTAATAAAATGTTCGAACAAAAATAAACTTAAAAACAGAAACTGTTAAACTTACAAAAAACATTTTTGTACCTAAGCAACAGCTTTAAATACAATACAAAAAGTTTTTAAACAACAAGGAAAGCCGCCATTCAAACTAAAAACGTCTGAACATTTAGAAAACCGCGTAATTACAAATTACAATTACCACGGTCAAGAATTAACAACTAATTAAATTCGTTTAGCACACAATACTAAACAATTAGAAAAAGGAAAGTGACTTTCTCTCGAACAGAATGATTCACCACGCCCACTGCCTAGCCTCTTTAGAAGCCAGCTTTATGTACATTTGCCCTTTTGAAGATATTATGGTTATTGTTATTGTTGGAAATTCAGTATCTTCAAGATAGCAATCTGGAAAGAATTTGCCCATCCTTCCTTTAGAATTTTTGTCCATCCTTCCCATTTGACGATTGGCGCAGTGGCTGCTGCGGTACGTGGGTCACCTGTTCGATTTCCATACGGAACAGTTTTATTTTGGGTGCCTTACCGGTCAAGAGAAACTTTTAGGGTTTGTAACGCTAACCTTTTTGGAACGCACCTCGCCGCTCTTGCTGCAGGCCCCGCGCTTGCCCGGAAGAACTATCTAGAATATTCTAGAACGTAGGGAGTGCATCCGCGCACCCCGTCACGCGCAGTGGAATAACAAAAGAGTCTGAGTTATACCGCACCGCGTAGTGACAGCATGTCCGATCACTTTTATATTTCTATATTGTAGTGAATGTATTCCTTGCCTCTTAGAAATAAACCTTTGCGGATACGTGTACATTTCATTCCTTCGCCCTTCGCCCCGAACCCTCCGCTTCACGGAAAGTTACAGGTTTTATTTTGTATCTGACATATTTTATTAGTAAACGCGGTTACCGTGTCACAGAACGTCTCCTTAGGGAAAAGTAAAAAAAAAAATTGGCTTACCCACATGTTGCTTGGGTATTATTATCTAAATAGTTTGTACCTAATATTAGGACAATATTATCAAATAAGAAATAATCGATAGAAATGGAAATTAGTACCTACAAAAGAATATCATAAAACAGATGTTTCGCTACATAATAAATGTAAAATAATAAACTTAAAACGATACACTCAATTGAAACTGCATGTTAAAAAAGTGCAACATGCAAGAATTTATAAAATTATAACACAACTTTATATTCTAAATTTAAAACGTCCGTTTTCATTTTTAAAACTTCACAGCTTAGTTTTAAAAAGGAAAGCTATGTATAATGATAAGTAAACTGCGTTTTTCATACATTTTACACTTTTTTGTGGCAGCTGGTGACTTGCAACATGGTGTTGCTATAGTTAAGTACATTTGAGTTTTACGTACATGACCTCTTTACTGTGACATAGGGGAGCTTAAACCGTCTGACAGTTAGGAGTACATTGTATGTAAATAATCAGACTGCGAAGTGAATAGGCATTGAGTTGGAATCGGTATTAGTTTCCGATAAATGTCACCAACGCTCTTATGAGGCGTATTCAAAGAGATTTAAAATTTCTACTGAAGCGGAACGCGATAACTCAGTTGGCAGAGCATTGCCACGGTTCGGCAGAGGTCATGGGTTTAAATCCCACCCACGCCAGTTGATTTTTGAAATCTCTTATATTTTTATTTAATAATATTGAATCGAATAGAATATATTTTATCAAAATGTTCAAGAAATTTTGTATTTTCAAAATATGCTTATATTACGATACCATACGTCAAAAGTATTCGTAATAGGCCCACTAGTCTAGAAACAAAAATATCTGACTATGACTCACGACTTTTCGTCGCTAATCTCTCGACTAAGCTGTACACACGCCACGACACTGTGTCCCCAACGTGTCAAGTGTCCAAACGAGTAAATTCAATAATCTCCGTATGTTTGTCGAACAGTTATCATATTCGTGTGTCGATTGTAGCGTCGTGTCGTGTAGTATACCTAACGGAAGAGACCATCTGGCGTGTGTCGTGAGTTGAGTAGGCAGATATTATAAGCACGGATCGACTGTCCCCGCGTAATATCGAATGTGGAGTGTTATGAAAGTAGCTCTGTCTGTAGGTATGTCTGTTACGTTTTACGATGAAACTGTTGAATCCATAGTGTGAACCTGAGATCATAGAAAAAAGGAGATATGCCACCATAGCAAATTAGTACGGAAACTACTGTCGCCACTTTTAGAACCGTTTGCGACACAATTACCTACAAGCGCTCCTTGTGAATATAAAGATCTCCCACACATTAAAATTTCCGCACACCCTCAATCTAATATTCGTCACTCAGCACTAGCACTAAACTAAAACACTGTATTTATATCATCGATCGTGTTCGGTTCGTCGCCAGCGTGTACGTTTCAACTATGGTCATCAATGTGACTATATTAAAGCGTCAAGCTCAATAGCGCCTTTGCACATCTCCCTTGTTTCTATGATCTGAGGTGTGAACTCTGGTTAAGGACATAGGATATACGCAGATAAAAAATTTGATTGAAAATGGCGTCGCCTCTATGCACCTCTCATTCACATCACGGCAGGTAGGAGCACAGAGAGCGACAGTGTGCGAGCGAGAGCGGCGCCATTTTCAATCCCATTATTTATCTGCGCAGGTTGTAGTTACTTAGTGCTGTTTTTGTTGTAGATACTCATTAACCATGCAAAATTTGGGAAATTTCGGGACAAATATATTATTATAAAAAAATAAAAATGCATTTTTTTGCAAAAATGGAGTCTGATTTATAATATCTAGAAAAAACATTAATTGCGATTAAAAAGTCTTGTATAAAATTCATTATTATAAATTGTAAATCCAAGATCGTTTAAAAATAATTTATATAAGTACCACGTTTTTATTTAATCGCTTGTCTGTCCGTCTGTTCCAATTCTTTTTTTCGGAGTAGACTTATCTTTACGTCATACATTTTCATGAACACTTCGATTTTTCTTAATGCTGTGCAATGTGCATGCACTTTTCCATTCATTAATAGTTGATAGATAATATACCAAATTATTATTTATTGTGGTAAGTAATGTGAGGACCTCAGATCATAGAAACAAGGAGATGTGCCAAGGCGCTATCGAGCAAATTGCTCATATTAAAAACGTACGCGCTGGCGACGAACCGAACACGATCGATGGTATAAATACAGTGTTTTAGTTTAGTGCTAGTGTTGAGTGACGATTAACAGTGTTAGATTGAGGGTGTGCGGAATGTTCAATGCGTGGGAGATTTTTTTATTCACAAGGAGCGCTTAATTATGCACGTAATTGTGTCGAAAAATGTACTAAAAGTGGCATCAGTTGTTCCCGCACTAATTTGCTATGATGGCATATCTCCTTGTTTCTATGATCTGAGGTGAGGACCCATCAACGTATTGCGGATGATTAAAGGTAACACAGACTACAGAATAAATATTTATGAGGAAAATGTGTTGGATTACTTCGGGCCCAGACCCATGGTTTTTCATCAATTTCACCTGTGTGTACCTAGACTATCGCAGGAGTAGTAAAACACCTTGTAAAATATAATATATAATTCACACACCTAAATTAGTCACCTGACAACCATACATTGTAGCCATAAACATACTTAACCATAGTTACCAGCTACATACATATACATAGGTACTTATGTAAGACCATCTTATCTACTAAACAAGTACAGGTACCTACAATAAAGTTACTAGCAGTCATATCAAGTCATAGAGCACGGTGCGCGGCGCATTAACATTCTGCGCACGCGCAGGACGCCGTCACCCCCGCACACCTCCCCCCTCCCGCCACTCACGCGCAGCACCCCCGCGCTTGCTGCTGCTAATCACACTTGGACACTCGAAGCTATGCGATGCTATAAAGGCTATAAAATTCACGTACTTATGAAAATACTGGAATTAACATAGAAATCATAATCAATAAATAAAAATATTGCACCTACGCGTTTGAAATAGGAATAGTACTGTCATTAGGTATAGGATCACTTTGTAGGGAGAGCATATTCCATACTGCTTTTATCGAATGTTATTCAATTTAATTTTTAACTAAGTTTGACAGGCAAGATGTCACAAAATGATGCCTATTCAGCATCGCGTAGTACCTAGTTAATTGTAAAACCTCGGTTTTGGAGTCACTAGTAGGACTTCAAGGTAAATAGAACACTAATTTGGTGTCGGACTTCTGTTGATTCAGCGCAAAATGATTGTTCGGACGGGTGAGATTTTTTGCATAACTTCGAATCTAGGGCCTCAAACAGCACGCTAAATCGCCGGTCCAGACTCTCATACATCTATGAGAATCGTTACAAACCTGTAAGTACCTAATGTAAAGCTCACTACAAAATTCAATCTTATTTGCTACATATATCTATCGCTTAGCTCTACCAGTGTACTAAGTACCTAAAATAGATAAGTCAAACAAACTGGTGTGGCAGCAACCGACACTGGAATTCCCAAATTATACCACGTTTGTACCGTGTAATGAGACAAACATGTACTCAGTATGTCCAGCAGTGGGATTAATAATTTCTTTTTTTTTTTTCTTGGAAACCATTTTGGATTTTGAAGTGGTCGTGGTAGGCGGGTTTTGTGTGGTTCAGCATTATTCTTAGAGTTGGTAACGATCCATAGATAAGTAAAAAAAATGACGCCCAAATACTCAAACGCCACTTAAAGTTGAAGGCATGTTACATTGAAAATTAACTGTTGCGATTGGCTGACTCAAATAAAGACAAGATATTTAAGAATAAGCTTCCTGTATATACGGGGAAGTGAAAGTATTATATTATTATAAAATGAAAACAATATTATTGTCAAAAAAATATTATCTTAATTATGAAGAAAATTTAATGTCTTTCTTGCGAATAAAAGACATCAACGAGACACTAATTGTAGATACTTTTTTTTTAAGTTTGACATTTTGATAAGTAATACGTAACAAATTACTAACAAACTTTTGCCCGCGACTCCATCCACGTGGACTACATTAAAATGAGCATTTTAAATTACCTAAGTGCAGGGTGGCTAGTACTACGAAAAGCTAGTACTCTGCTTCATCATGCTTGAATTTGATGAAATGTGGCTTAGATTTTAAGTTAGACTCCAAACCACCAAACTATGAAGATCACAATATCAAAATTCGTTCAGTACTTTTTGCGTGATGCGCGCAAAAAAAAAATAAAAACAAAATTGCACATGATTACGTCCCAGTATACCGATATCCCGATTGTTTTTCTCTGGAATACCTATCTTCAATGTACGAAGACGGCTATTTTACAGTTTTATAATCTACATACATCTATACTAATATTATAAAGAGGAAAGAATTTTTGTTTGTTTGTACCGAATAGGCTCCGAAACTACTGGACCGATTTTAAAAATTCTTTCTCTAATAGAAAGCTACATTATCACTGAGTAACATAGGCTACTTTTTATCCCGAAAAAATGGACAGTTCCTGTGGGACACGCGGACGAAGTCGGGGGCGAAGTGCTAGTAGTACAGATAGAATTCTTGTGCAGTGAACTAGACAAACCACATTTTAATCAAAGCTATTGTTAATTCATAAAGTCGGTTGTCAATCAAATAACATAACGAGCTTATTATATCTGTCATATTATTGCCTTTATCTTTATTTATTTGACACCTAGTCAAATAAATGTCTTTTTAAATGTATTTAATCTCTATTTATTTGAAAATATGTGCCGTTTATTCGAGATGTGTCTAAGGCACTCCATATTTACCACAAAATGCGAAACGAATCTTTTATCAGTCTTTTTAGAAAATATCAGTGTTCGTCTGAGCATAATTAGGCATAAAATAGGTATCACAGCAACTGTTTTTGGAGGTGAAATCTTTAAATACCTACATACAACTCAGGCGCGGTCCCAGCCGACGATTTTGGGGGGGTCATACCGATTAATGCCGACGTGATATACCGTGAATTACCGTGTTTGGCGCATTTTTGTACGATTTGGGGGGGGGGGTCATGACCCACGTGACCCCGCCCCTGGGACTGCGCCTGATACAACTTAGTATAAAATAAGTAGTTAATAAATAAATAGCTCGTAAAACTCAACAAGCATGAGAAAGTTATTTACCCGGCTGCGGCGAAGCCTTAAATAAGGGTACCTACCTAATTCTTTTATATTTTGTTTATCAACTATTTTCATAACAATCAAGTTTCAAACAAAACGTGATATTAGCTAATATCGAAATTATCGTAATAACTTCAAACGTTTGTAAGTTACGTAAAGTCCATACAACACTGGTATTATGGTGTCATTATACTTTGATTTGTTTTTGGCAATTTAGATTGTCTTTTGTTTGTTAGTAAGAAATTCACAACAAATCTCTTGTGTATAATTTTCTAGCGACCATGCTGCTTTGTGCGAATGTAGCGACATATCAAAACATAGAGATTTCTGTTCTGTATCCAAGTTAAAAATTAATGTGTTATACTTATAAACCTTCCGGAATAAATTATCTAAATGGTTCTGAAAACCGCATTAAAATCTTGGCATTGGCGAGTAATATGCGTCAGCGTAAACATTTTCGAACTTTCCATTTTCCACCGACAATCGGGTCGGCTGGAATGCACCGATTTTTTTTGGACCGATTGTAGGACGTGTGCGTTTCAATATCGCGATTATGTGTCATTTTTTCTTGACAAAAAATCGGTCACCGATTGTCGGAAGTGGGCGGGCGGGTTATGGTGCTAATCTGACAAAACTAGTGCTGCTACCATTTTGGGATAGGCCTACAGCCGACAGCAGTCAACGACATTATAACAAAGCCATTGTCCGAATTGGTTGAGCCTGGTAATCAGAATGATTTATTACCATTCACACCTCAAAATTTAAGAGGAATACATATTTTATCAAATTGACAGATAGAATGACGCCCACGGAAGAAATATATAGTTTGATAGTTTGAGATTTTTTACCAAGTCTAAAATGTTTAGGCATAACATGCTATACAATTTAGCCTCAGGTATAACCATAAACAACCAACTTCTGTTAATAACGAAATTATACATTTATTTAAAAACGATTTTACAATATAATAAAATGTATAAAAATATTGGATTTGCAATTATGCAGATTGTTATTCATATTATTATCACAGTTATTATGTAGACGAGAGATGTTATACATTTATTATTATATTTATTATAGTGAATGAGCTTTTATCAATAGAGAATTTGATACCTACCTAATTAGTTTGTCCATTCATAAATAATATCGGAGGGGCACCTCGGAAATGTGGTTTTTCTATTCCACACATATTTATTTTAGTTTATAGATTGTGAACCAAATTTTTAGGTACAAGTAGGTACCTACAACTACATGTTTATTGGCTAATATGATCAAGAATCTTATAAAAGAAAAACACGATGCCTTTTCTCGATTCGAATATTGGTACTTCCCAATAAATAATTGTGTTGTGGAAATGTGGAGGTCAGATGGCAGTCACTCCATGTAAAATATTCGGCCGTTCCATATATCCCTACTGACATATCCCCGCTGGTAGGGATACTTGGAGTTTTTTTCCAAGTATCGCTACCGGTTGGGATATCAGCCGCAACTAGTTAGACTGGAAGCCGACCCCAATCTAGTTTGGGAAAGGGCTAGGCAGATGATGATACTTGTCTTTATGAAAGATAAGCATCATCAGTACCTACTTTTAGGATGAATAAAATGTTTGACCCAATATAGCGGCCGAGTCTGATTTTTGTATTTAAGGCCTGGGAACTCTAGGTAACCTGTATATCTCCATATTTTTCGCAAACTGGAGCAATGATGGCAATTACAATGTCACAGTATGGCCCCAGGCTGAGTTCTTGTTGCATAATTGAGGATGAGGCAGCAATCTGACAATTTCAAACAATAAATGCTGATTTTTTAATACTAGGTAATTGGCGGAACTGGCCGATGGTCTACCTATAGCGCCTATTAAGCAATAACCTGGACCTATTACATTGCAACTGCCATTCCAATGGAATCATTCCACTTAGGACGTATGTTAAATATTATTTATGGTGTATTTACGTTAATTGACATCTAATTTCCCTTTAAGTGTTATTTAAAAAATGGGTCCTCAATCCATTATGGTCGGCCTCCGATCGCAGAAAGAACGCTTTATAAGTGGCGACAGTAGTTGTGCTGCTGAAAGTTTGTCTCGAATAAGCTCCGAAACAGCTCAACGAATTTCAACGAAAATTGTAGGGACTAAAATAGGAGTTTTTACTTAAAATTAAAATGTCTTGTATTATTTTCTATTTCGATATCTAAAAAACCGGACGAGTGCGAATATGCCTCGCGCCCTAAGGGTTCCGCAATATGATCATAGATGGCGCTACTGCGTGTGCAGTGATAGCCTAGTGGATTAACCATGTGCCTCCCACGGCGAATGGTTCGAGTTCGATCCCGAGGCACGCACCGCTGACTTTTCGAAGTCATGTGCGTATTAGAAATTAATTATCACTTGCTTTAACGGGAAGGAAAACATCGTGAGGAAACCGGCATGTCCTAGAACCAAAAATTCGAAGACATGTGACGTCCACCAACGCGCACTTTTTTTTTTTTTTTGGATGTGAAAGCACTGGGCCCGCATGGTGGACTACGGCCCACTCCCTCTCACAGAGGAGGCCTGTGTCCCAGCAGAGGGAACATTATAGGCCGATTATGCTACTGCATATTTCCAATGGCGCCATCTATGGGCAGATGGGTCCACTTATGGTCCGGTGACTGACGGCGGAAAACAAAGTGATCCTATAAGGGTTCCGTTTTTCCTTTTGAGGTACGGAACCCTAAAAAACAAAAAAAAAGTATTTACTGTAGAAGTCCCGCGCGATCGAAGTCATGGGCAAGTACAGTTCCGTCTTTACCTTATGGCACGTGGGGCACGGGCCCAGGACCCCCGAACTGCTGAGGTCTTCGAAATGACAAAACACATTGGTTTCTTAGTTCCACGCCACATTAACATAGCACTCAGATAGCAATAGTTGCTCCGTAAAAGTTTGAGACAAAAATCACTGAATAAAAGTACGTTACTCAAGTTTTTCTTCACGTTTTTTAAGCTTTTTACAAGAGCCCCGAACTTTGTGTACCCAAGGGCCTCTGCATGGCCTAAGTCGGCCCTGGTTACGTGTTCAACGCGTGTTTGGCGCACGTGGACAGCATTGCTCACGTACAGCAAATTGAATTAGGTGTGACCAGGCCTTTACACTAAATCGAAGTGACATAACTATTCACCTATTCACCCAATATCCTTTCATCTTCAAACTATGTCAGTTCAGTCACGAACTCACGACTGATGACAATGCATTCTAATGACGTCAGGTGAATAGTAACAGGTGCATGACAAGTCGAACAAGTTTTATAATAGTAAAACATAAAATAATGAGTCACTCGGTAAGAAACCATCGTAAAAAATGTATCGTAGAAATAGTGCATTGTAAACAAGTTTTAAATGTTGGTAGAGTCGTAAATGGATGATATATAATCCATGTTTAAGAATAACATGTTCTATTTTGTAGCTGTTGCCTCGTTTTACCCACCTTAGAAGACCTTTTTGATGTATTCAAATAAAACATGTCATATGTATGTTAATTCAGCCTATCTATTCAACACGCCGCGCGATATCACCGCGAGGACTGTCAATTTGTTTGCGAACGTTTGGCAGAAAATCTCACCGTGACATTTTCCCTCGAACGTTCGCAAACAAATTGGCAGTCCTCGCGGTGATATCGGCGTGTCGGTACAGAAGAATAGATAGGCTGCTCTCTCAAGGATCTAATTGTAGAGTTATGGTTCTTTACCGTTACTTGACGCCTAAGTAGTTACACTACAGGACATGCTTGATACAGGCTTGTCCCAAAAAAGGTGGCATTGCTCAACAGCTGCATGCCTAATGCAATGACTAAAGGCAATGCCTATTACGATTGCAGATCTAGAACCAGGCATTTTGGTTTCCTTTCATTTAGCATTATAATGCCCTGCCTAATCTTCGTTTAGAATCAGCATAATCATTAAATATCCTACTATCTTATCCTACTAATATTATAAATGCGAAAGTTTGTGAGGATGTATGGATGGATGGATGTTTGTTACTCTTTCACGCAAGAACTACTGAACGGATTTTGATGAAACTTTACAGTAATATAGCTTATATATCAGAATAACACATAGGCTATTTTTTATCCCAAAAACGCGGGGGAAGTCGCGGGCAGAAGCTAGTTGCAAATATTTTCAAGTTTGGGAAGTGTGACAACGCGAATTTTCGAAAGCTATATTACCTGTGCAGTAAGTACCTGTAAAAAGCAGTGATAGCCTAGTGGTTAAACCATGTGCCTCCCTTAGCGAAGGTTCGAGTTCGATCCCGAGGCACGCGCCGCTGACTTTTCTAAGTCATGTGCGTATTAGAAATTAATTATCACTTGCTTTAACGGTGAAGGAAAATATTGCGAGGAAACCTGCATGCTTGAAAGTTCTCCATGAAGTTTTTGAAGGTGTGTGAGGTCTGCCAATCCACACTTGGACAACATGGTGGACTATGGCCTATCCCCTCTCATTCTGAGAGGAGGCCCGTGCCCAGCAGTGGGATAGTTTATAAACGGGGCTGATAATTATTATTCATTAATGGTCTTTTTCCCTCTCTCGCCGAGACTTCCTGCCTTAAATCTCTCTTCTATAATACGGACATTTTGAGAGAGACAGCTTCAGCCTACTAAGCCTAAAGAATGGCCTCAACCATCACATGTCGCCACATATTCTCAATGTTACATAAATAAAACAATTAAAAAATAATAAATCCACTGACCTACAAGCAGTAACCTTCACGCAGAGTGCTTTTAATCAATGATTTTTAAATAAATTGTCTAATGTTTTCAGAAGGCACTATCGGTTTTGTGTTTCTTGTATACTTAGTTTACCATTATGACAGGAATTTTTCTGATGTGTCCGGAATTTAGGCCCTCTGTCAGGGAAACAGGGAAAAACTGTAATTGTCAGCAAGCTTTTGCATTGCAAGTAGATACTATTTTTCCAAATCTATAGGTAGGTACCTCAGATCATAGAAACAAGGAGATGTGCCAAGGCGCTATCGAGCTTGATGCCTGATCTTGAGCAAATTGCTCATATTAAAAACGTACGCGCTGGCGACGAACCGAACACGATCGATGGTATAAATACAGTGTTTTAGTTTAGTGCTAGTGTTGAGTGACAACTAACAGTGTTAGATTGAGCGTGTGCGGAATGTTCAATGCGTGCGAAATCTTTTTATTCACAAGGAGTGCTTAATTATGCGCGTAATTGTGTCTAAAAATGTACTAAAAGTGGCATCAGTTGTTCCCGTACTAATTTGCTATGATGGCATATCTCTATTATACTATATTTCTATGATCTGAGGTACCTACTAATATTATATAGCTGAAAAGTTTGTTTGTTTAATGGCGCTAATCTCGGAACTACCGGCCGGATTCGAATAAATCTTATTGGATATGATAGCCAGGTTCATGAGGAATAATATAGGCTATTTAACATCACGCTACGACCCTTAGGAGCCGAGCAACGGGGGCGAAACCGCGAGGAATAGCTATTTACTGCAATAAATTGTAAAATGCTAGCTAGGAAGCCAATAGGTAACAGATTAACAGGTTTTCAGAAACAAGAGTAAAGAAAGTTAAACAAAACCATAGATTATTCTAAATCGATATCATTAATGTTCCTGTTAAACGTTTGGCACAGGCTGTAGCACGTTCAGCCTATAGTTCAATCTAACTGACATTGGTGCCGATTCTGTTGTTTACAAACTAAACTAATTTAGTCTTAATAAGTCTCTTTCTAATAAAAAACATGAGAGAAGGATAGCAGATATTTAATCCTGTCAAATTAGTCCACTTGAATAGTTTGAATGTCAATTTAGTCGTAATCGCAAAAGGTCACGACTATTTTCCCGTAAATGACAAGGGCGTAGACTAATTTGACAGTTCTAAATATTTTCTGTCCTTTTTCAATGATGTTTGTTAGAAAGGGATATAGTATGATTAAAATTAGTTTAGTGTGATGTTCAGCAGAATCAGCACCATTATTAATCTTCCTGTTAAACGTTTGGCACGTTCAGCCTATAGTTCAATCTAACTGACAGTATCACTCTCAATGTTCTCTAAGCTTTATAGTCTAGCTCTAGAATTACAATTTCAAATGCGCGGGTTTTCTTGTAATACCTATTTTCCGTCACCTTGGAGTTGGTGATTGATTGAATTATTATTGAGTGTGTGCGAAGGTGAGTGTGTGTGTAACAAATGTGTATGTGATTAACCCGTAGAACCATGGCATACTGGAATAAGCATTTACTCTTAACTTTGCACCTTAGTAAAAATTAACTTTTTTATCTATTTTATTTAATAACTAATAATTATAATTATTGTAAATGACTTATGTACGTTTATGATGATGACACAGATGCGTATTATGATGTTTTTGTAATTGTATGCATTTGTATTTTATTGTAACAGCTCAAGTCAATTAAAGTTATAATAGAGCTGCCTGATTCGTAACTGATAATATTATCATTTTGCATAATAATAATATTTACTAGGAATTAAACATGAATAAGTATATTAGTCTGTACTCTGTAGTGTATATTTTGTACACCACATAATGATATTTTGGGTTCGTTTTCTTGGCCCCCGTGTTGTTTGCATCCGACTCGAATCAATTTGTATGAGTGAACTCTGGAAAATTAAATAACATTTGCCGAAAGATCGTGTTTGCAATATTGCATGCTGAAAATGGGAGATTTTTTGAGTAAAAAATACTGCCAGGAAGTTTTTCTAACTTCCGCGTATATTTCTAAACCAACTTTGCTTGCTATTTTATTAACCGACTTCAAAAAAAGCATCAATCTAGGTTAACTAGGTTAATCTTACTACTGATCTCATTTTTGGTATCATCAATCGTTATCTTACGTCCTTATACTCTCTACAACTTACAGTCTAAGAACCATACAGTCAGTCATTGAAGACGTCTAAACAGGACAATCGTGCGGGGAGGTGCAGGGCAAGACGTGGGCAGCGCGCTCCCGAAAGACCAAACATCCACATACAGTCATTCGGGATCTTAATCGTTTCCATGGACGTTTAAAAAAAAAGAATGTCTAGAATTCTAGATGATGTCAACTTTTCGACAACATCAAACGCGATGACTGACTGTATAGTTCTTAGACTGTGTTGCTACTTACCTACATCAAGTAGGTACATAGTAACTACACAACGAACAAGTGAAGGACATACAGAAATAACATCAATTAAGTAAATACTGAAACTACTTAAATATGTACACTGTGCAAGGTCGCGGCACAATGTAGTGAGTCAGCGGGCATTCATCATAATTGTCTCAAATTACCCCTATTTAGATCCGAAGAAAAAATAAACGACCCCTTTAGATCTGTATAAAAATAAAAATGGACTCCTCAACTATAATCATGTTTCTGCTCTTATTTTAGAATTATAAGAAAGATATAAATTACTAGTTTGTTGTTCTAATGTTGGAATTGTGTTGATGAACAGGTAGGGCTGGCAGTCATCCGGGTTTCCTCAGATTTATCCTAGTTTGGGAGGGCGTCCGAGGGCCACCGGAAGGTTCTCAAAAAGTGTCCGGGTAAAACCTGGACGTCCGTCTTGTTGGCAGTTTCGTTCGTTTATTCTAGCAATTAGTTGCCACACACAAACGTATATTAGGTAGATATGACTTGGGTATGAATACGAACGCATTATCTCCGCGCAAATTCCGAAAAATACATAGATTTAAAATTTTTCAAAGGTGGAAAAATCCAGGTATTGAACAAAATGTCCGAGATTTTTGAAGAATTTGTCCGGTATTGGCAATTTAGGTGATGGCAGCCCTAACTATAGGCACAGTGAAGAGAAGATTCACTACGTAGACCTGTCCGCATCACATTTTTTTTGTGATGGGGATTTTTGATTACGATAGATAGATTAGGATAAAGATTTAGTTATTTATGTTCATGCTTTTTTGAACTAGAAATCGATATCAAAATAAACCGACGACTTGGTAAAGATTACAGGTAGCCGCTGTATTATTTGGGGTTTCTGGAGTCATTCGCCATGGTCGAAGTCTTTTTACTTAGTACGCACGGCTACAGATCAAGCTATACATCTCCAGTATAAGCTGATCTCGCATTGTATAGGATTTCCTTACAGTGAGAGGTCAGTGTAAACTGGGAATGTATAGTTTGATGTGTAGCCGTGTGTACTAAACGTGACGCTGAAACCCTAAAAATAATAGGAGAGTGACAAGAGAATAGAGAATTTGATTGATATTTCAAAGAGGCAAAGTATGATAGACTGTATTCATATTACCTACGCGCTATATTACAGGTAAAACCAATTATCTGGCATGAACCTTGTCAGATAATCGGTTTTCCCGGGGACACGATTTTTACCCGATTGCCGCAGAAGCAGGGTTATGGTTTTCGAGTTTGTATGTTGTATGTTTTTGTATGTAAATTGTAGGTACATTTTTGCATGAAGGTTATACCTACATACCAGTGGCGAAGGGTCAGTTCTTGTAAGAGGTAAGGCGGAGCTACAAATGCTTACCTGGCCACGAAAAGCTAATTAATAAAAGTAGGCAATACTGCCTGTGCTATTTTTAGAAGGGAAGCCGGTAGGAATCGTATTGTAGGGACCCTACGCCACTGCTACATACAAACATCATACAAACTCGTGACTATTATTCTTTGGCGCGCTCTGTAGCCTGAACGGCTAGATAGAATTCAATATGTGAGGTGTCGTTAGATTTGTCATTAGGTATAAGTTTGACATATATTATTTAAAATACTAATAGGTATTATAAAGCTGAAGAGTTTGTTCGTTTGTTTGAACGCGCTAATCTCTGAAACTACCAGTCGGCTTTGATAAATTTGTTTTGTAGATGATAGCCAGATTCATGAGGAATAGTATCTAAGTCTATTTAACATTACGCTACGACACTTAGGAGCCAAGTGAAACTGCAGGGAACAGCTAGTATAGTATAATATTTAAATATTACGCAGGCAGGGTTTTTGAATTTTTTTAAAAAGAATAGGTATCTTGTTAAAATTATTTACACTTTCAAAGAGGCAAACGTGAAGATGACAATAATTAGTATTTATGAAACTGTAATTAATGTTAATAAGGTAGGACAAAGCAGTGATAGTCTAGTGGTTTAACCGTGTGCCTCCCACGGCGAATGGTTCGAGTTCGATCCCGGGGCACGCACCGCTGACTTTTCGAAGTCATGTGCGTATTAGAAATTAATTATCACTTGCTTTAACGGTGAAGGAAAACATCGTGAGGAAACCGGCATGCCCTAGAACCAAAAAAAATAATTCGAAGAGATGTGACGTTCACCAACCCGCACTGGACTCGCGTGGTGGACTACGGCCCACTCACAGAGAAGGCCTGTGTCCCAGCAGTGGGAACATTATAAGCCGATTATGCTTATGCTAAGGTAGGACAATGTATTCATGTTGAACTTTGATCGATAAGCTTATGATTACCTACCTACACCCTTGAGTCAGACTCATAACAATTGTAATTATTTTCTCAAGCTATTATCAACTCAACAGTTTAATTAACTTCCTTACAGCCGTATTATAATGTCAACCATTCTCTAACGATTTTTTGATTTCTCGATATTTTTTATAATATTTCTGAAGGGAATTTTAATACACTAATTTTATTTACCCCAACTTTGGAAAAGTCGATCAACAATATCATATTTCTGTTAGGGACTCACAACAAATTCTATAATTTTATTATTCTCTATACCTAGATAAAAACTGGTTCTAATTTATCAAAAACATCACACAGGTTACGTTAAACTATGGTTTATATTCAAAACTTGATTGTGAAAGTGAGATTTAATTGTTTACGTTTCGCAATAGTAATATAAAACACTATTAATAAGAATAGCAACGCTATTTATAAATTACGAGTACAATACTGACATCATAAAAATAATTGACATTATCCTATTCATAGCTACGACAATTATACAAGTAATTATCTTGAGGGAAAAAATATTTTCCTTATAATAGACACGGCTGACATACCTAGAGCTAAGAAAAAACAAGTTCTTTCTATTATTCAAGAAACACACACAATGCACACATAACCAAATTATCTATTATTCAAGCACTGAATAGTTTTCATTCACGTCGTGACGATGCCATAACAATAAAGCACACCCAATTAAAACTAGCTTATAATAATAACTCACCGAAAAGAATCCGAAATTATTAGATGGAAAACGACGAAATATCCAAAATAAACGATTCACAATCACAGACTCACACACACTCCGTATAATTCAAATTTATGTACAACACACAAACACAAACACTTTGAAAATGGATTTTTCAAAAATACGTTCACGTGATTGGTTGGTTGAGGCGACGTACGACCGACTCCCGCGCAAGTTGGTTAGAGACTGGCGCATGCGCGGTGTGGCCGCGCACCTGTCTCAGTAAAAAACAATGGCAAACAATAAACATAGTAGCCTGGAGTTAAGGCTACGAAGCCTTATAGAGTGCATAGTTCAATAATAATATTGAGTAGGTCATTTGTTGGAGGTTGTAAGAAACACGTTCTCGGAATACATCATATCTCAACCTACGTTATTGAATACTGCTGTATCAGCCTATCAGCAATAAAAAAGACTATCTACTATTGGATAATCAAGCCAAAAACTAATCCAACTTTTCCTCTGTTCTACCTTTACATCTTCAACGCCAGTGCCGGTCGTGGCGGACGCAGCCGTTCCCAATAGGTAAATCAGCTCTTTCCCCTATACAAATCGATTATTGACATTACTTCTTTATGGGGGAAAGAGCCGATGGATCGTTATTGAAAAGAGCCACCAATCCAGTGGTTCTTAAACTTTTTGTAGCCACGGACCACTTTCAGATTTTCAATAAATCCATGGGCCCCTGTCGAAGAAAATTTAAGGAAAAGTAAACAAAGCATTATAATTAAAAAAAAAAATTTAATACGAGCGAGCGGGCAAACAAACTATGCGTACCTACCTAAGTTACCGCATAATTTTCCAAATAAATATGTTAAGAGTGAACTGAGTGCCTGTGGTCCCCTAAGGGGTTCGTGGACCCCACTTTAAGAAACCCTAAAATCATCGTTTTTCACGCATTTCCCAGTAGCTCTAAACATCTGTAATGATCTAAGATCATTACATCGTACCTGTCGCCCTAGACATACATTATCGAGACTTGGTTCCTCAGATCATAGGAAAAAGGAGATATGCCATCATAGCAAATTACTACAGGAACCACTGTCGCCACTTTTAGAACAGTTTGTGACACAATTACAAAAGATTCCTTCTCCTCAATCTCACTGTTACCTATTCGTCACTCATCACTAGCACTAAACTAAAACACTGTATTTATATCATCGATCGCGTTCGGTCCGTCGCCAGCGTGTACGTTTTAATTATGGTCAATGTGACTATACTAAAGCGTCAAGCTCAATTGCGCCTTGGCACATCTCCCTTGTTTCTATGATCTGAGCTTGGTTCCCTCAGGGCTTATAAGTTATAGATAACCAGTAATTGCAAGCAGCAGTGATAGCCTAGTGGTCTAACCATGTGCCTCCCACGGCTAATGGTTCGAGTTCGATCCAGAGGGACGCACCGCTGACTTTTCGAAGTCATGTGCGTATTAGAAATTAATTATCACTTGCTTTAACGGTGAAGGAAAACATCGTGAGGAAACCGGCATGTCCTAGAACCAAAAATTCGAAGACATGTGACGTCCACCAACCCGCACTGGGCCCGCGTGGTGGACTACGGCCCACTCCCTCTCACAGAGAGGAGGCCTTTGTTCCAGCAGTGGGAACATTATAGGCTGATTATGCTTATGCAATGCTATGCAAGTAGGGAAACTTATTGCGTATATTATTTAAATGTGAGGTGTGATCTTAATGATAGGACACTCCATCTTTCGTCTTGTCGGTAGCATAATGGGAAATTACGAGAAAATAAACCTGAGATTCAGGAACCCATAGTCCCGGAGCTCTTGCCAATTGTGTTTATAAATAGGTATTTAATATTTTCTTATTTATAAATAGTATAAAATAAAGCCGCCTTTCGTGTCTGTCTGTTTGTCCGCTTAGTTGTTTAGAAAAAAAGAATTAATTGTTTCAAACAAAATTATCCATATCATTCCACAAAATGCATGGAACAAATGATTTTTTTTCGTGATTTCAAAGTTGGTCTCCTGGTAAATCAAACTAGTATTTCATACTGAATACCATCCTTCGATTCGTTCCTCATTTAACCTTATCTGTATGGCGCTTTAAAAAATCCCAGAAAAGCAAATAATTATTTTAAATTAACTGGTAATTTGAACCTTACAGTGTTTTCCTAAAGGCAATGTTCCAAAATATTTCTTCTTTTCCTAAAAGTCTTTTACGATGACAAGCCAGTTAAATAATTACTTAAACTTCAAACATAAATCCAGGTGACTCTCCGTGTTACTTGACTGACATCACAATAGAGGTCTCGCTCTACCACTCAAATGGTTAATGACTCTATAATTCACTCAAACATAGATCATTTGTTACAACTTACTTAAAAAAATGGGTTAAAATGTGGGTTGAGTTTTATTCAACTTAGTGTATTCTATGTTATTTGAGGATGGAAAAATGGTGGGTAAGTAATTTTGGTTGTTGGCAATTATCGCAAAGAAAACTCGTAAACCACACACGACAGAGAGCAAGGTGGTAGCTAAAGTGTTGCCCAAAATCGATCTTGCATCAATCATTTTCGCAAGACAAAGACCACCTAATTACAGCAAGACTAAGGCCATGTTGTTTCAGCTTACAGTTACGTATCTGTAACCGTCAAATATGGCGGCTTGTACGACAATTTTATACTGACTTACGAATACAGGTGGTTTGAAGCAACCCGCCCTAAGGCTCGTATTACAGAATGACGCTCGAGCACAGATCTCTGCTTGAGCATACATTTAAAGCCATTTGATTAGTTGACATATATGCTCAAGCAGAGATCTGTGCTCGAGTATCGTTCTGTAATACGAGCCTAAGACCAAGACCAAGACTGAATGTGCAATACTAAAACTAAGACCACGACATGGGTTTTGATGCAATACCGAGACCAAACACGGGGTTAGTAGTCCTCTCGGTCTTGCATTTGGGCAACACTAGTGGTAGCGAAGTTAACTGCGTTGGGTGGGCCTTACTTAAGTATCTTATTTTCGCCACTCATGTGGATTTCGATTTCGAATTGAGATGAGGGAGCAATATAACCTCTTCCATATAAAATCTATACAAATATAAAAAAAGTTTGTTTGAACGCGCTTATCTCTGGAACCACTAGCCGGATTTGAAAAATTGATTTTGCATTTGATAGTCCAATTTTTGAGGAAGGTTAATTACTATTTAACATCACGGTACGACCCTTAGGAGCCGAGAAAAAAGAAAAAAAATTGAAAGAATGCCAGGCGAAAATGAAGTAATAGTGCGGGTGGGTAAATAATCCGGTTTCTTTTAACTTAAATGGTAACTTATGTTGGTAAAAAAAAAAAAAAATTTGCTATTATAGTTTGAGTAATAAGCATTAAAAATGATGTAGGTACTTAAATGGTGAGTGAAATCGCGTGGCACAATTAGTCAATTCATAAAATTGCCATGGAAAAAAATGGCTACCGTTCCGCGTATACTTGCCAGGAAAAGAGTTAAAATAGTTTTTGCCTACTGAATTTCTGAACTACCGATGATATGCCTATAAAATACTATAAATTTTAATACAGTATATTAGTGTCATATTTGCATGTAAATAATAAGTATTATATTTCTAAAATACACAGTTATATCCATCAAACAGTTCTAACGACATAACGCTGTTGGTAAGCAATTATTTCTATCACCTATTAGTTTGAAAACCTTGTCAAAAACAGACCACACGAACATAAACTAACATTTTTTTTACCAACAAACTAATTTAAAACGAGTCTATTATAAATAAATAATATGTTTCATTTGCAAAATAAAATTTACTGTATAAAAAAATCTAATGAAAAAAAATGTAATCAGAATTTTTGATGCAAATTGCACGTGTTTAAATATTTATTATAATGAATGAATGTGTGTTCGTTATAGCCAAATTATAATGTATTTTAAGGAATTTTATAAAATAATATATTATCGTTATTCAAATATTTGTATTAAGTGGACCAAACACCCGTTTATGTGAGTTATTATGTAATTTTGTAGTGTGAAACATTATGTTTTTAAATGTCTTTGTCAGGTTTTTAATTATTATTTGAAATAAGTTCTATAATACGAGTACATTTATAAAATTATGATCTTCTATATTTTTTCAGATGTTAAGTATAGTTAATTGATGGGTTTCTTTAAAACGAAATCATTAATTTATATTAAGTGTATATTATTATATTCATAATAATTTTATTTATTGAGTTTTTTATTTATTTTTATTGAAATATTTAAAAATGTAAAATATATGTAAATAAAATGAATAATAGAATAATTATTTTATTAATTAAGCTAAATACATCCCAAATCTAATTTTAAAACCATAATTTCTATGAATGGTCAATTTTTTTTATAATTGCACAAAATATGGTCTAAGTCTATTTAATTATGTACATAATTATGCCAACGTCATCAAAAATAGGTGATTGATTTGTTCCAAAAGTATTTTAAACTTAAATAAAACTTGCATTTTATATTATTATACTTACACATTATGATAATACGATTTTAAATATTGATATAATTTTAAAACAATGATTAGCTAGATACTATTTTATTTAAAAATACCGACAAAGTCATTGACTTTTGCTGACTGTACATTCATAATCAAATACTGCAATGAAGTAATTTCTAAGTAACTCACGTGTGGTCTTAGAATTAACTCCAAGTAATGTTAAGCAATGATTACCGGTATATTGAGATAAAATAGCATGATAAGCAACATTTTTTATTCTTAATCTACTGCAGAACTTAATTAAATTATAATTATATTAATATACTAGCTGTGCCCGCGACTCCGTCCGCGTGGAAGTCGGAAAATAACATGAGGTCGTTATTTCATTAAAGAACAATGATATGTAGGTAATAGATATGCTACTTCGTCAGCCGCATAAAAATCGACAAACATTAATAATAATATTATGCCACCACACCACACCAAACACCATGCAGCACACAGAATCGATCAGTACCAATGTTACCCCTAATGTTTCACCAATCGTAACGACACACATATCATCTATCACCAATCACCACCACCCAATTAACCTATCACTAACCTATTACCAATTAACTGCAATGATTACGTATCACCACTCGCATGATACGCGTCGGCGATACAGATACGGTGATTGGATTGAACAAATACATATGTGGACCCGGCATAATACATGTTAGCAAAGTTACTCCTAACTGATAGATTTTTTGTAATAACTTTTGATAGAATGGACCGATTTTAATAAAATAAAGACTAAATGTTACCTCAAGATACTGCCTATACATTTCTTTCTACTTCCTCATAATCAATTCAGTAGTATTGATTTGATGCGTGTTCAAACACACAGACAAACCGACAGACAAACAGACAGACAAACGGACAGACATTAATTCTAAAAATGATTAAAATTTACTTTATTATTTATTCTTAGTCCCCCATATTATTTTTATGCAAATATATGCAATGTACAGACACGTGGAATTTACATTCTTATTATAAGTATAGATATAGATGATCACGATGTGTTTTTTTGTGGTAGGCAGAAACTCGTAGAAAGATTTCAACTGGTAGATTAGATTTTTTAGCTTTAGGTATTGTTCTAGGTAAAGCTAAGGAATTGCCAACCTTGCCCCTCATGAATGCTGTATAAGTAGGGTTGCCATAATTTCAGGAACTGATACGGGACGTTTTGACACTCTCGCAAATTTTTAACTAGGTAGGTACACCAAAAGTTTTAAAAAATTTAAATATGTAAAAAAATCGGAACCAACGCTTTATTCGAGGTACCTACTTAGTATGTAGTAATAATTTTTAACTTAAATTAACATTAGTTTATTTTTTCGACCAGTCATATTTTGAGGTTGATTTTACTTTTTGTCGAAATTGTAGAAAAACGGGACACGTAGCAATACGGGACGCAATGGTCAAATACGGCGTCAGTCCCGTATATACGGAACGTATGGCAACGCTATATAGGTACCAATAAGAAATCTTTGAAGTTTATAAGAAAACGCAGCGGCTTAGTATAACCACAGTGCAATAGCGAACGGTGAGGGGAAAACGGAACAATAAAATTATAATTAATTCCTTTTTACCTAGTCACACCTATCGTTTATTCACTGTATTTAAATATTTTACATAGGCAAATAGTTATAGCATAAGTAAAATCTACACTAATATGCGTAATAGCTGAAGAGTGTGTTTGTTTGTTTGAACGCGCTAATCTCTGGAACTACCAGTCTGCCAGTTGGATACGAAAAAATAATTTTGTAGGTATATGATAGCCAGATTCATGAGGATTATATACCTAATAGAGTCTGACCAATAAAAATTCAGCCTGGAAAAGCGCGTCAAATTCAAGAAATATGTTCCACACCAAGAATAACGTTGCCATACTGTAACGTCATCAGTTACAGTATGACAAGGGTATAGTACAGGGGTCAAATTACGTAATTTATGAATAAAAAAATAGTGTTAACGCTGGTCGTCAGGGCGTAATCGCAGGACGATTAATCGAACTTGTCGAAAAAATTACGTGTTCGAAACAATTAGTTACACAAAAGTTTTTGTATTTTTCATACTTACATACTTATCTGGTGCGTCTTATACTTCGCCATACCAATGTGTACACGTTAATTATTTTTTTAAACGATTTGTTACAGTCTAATTTTCTTTTTAACTAATCGTTTTAGTCGTTCACGAAAATCACCATGCCATAGTTTTCCAACGGTTCCAAATAGCCAATATACCGCCGCAGATTTTTTTAATTACGCGAAACGATCCTGTCTATCAAACTAGGTACACGTCACGTTCTGTAGTCTGACAGACCCCCTCGCCCTCCCCATGGGACCAACTCTGAAATCGCGAAAAAAAAACATCAAAATGTATGGAACAGCTGATTTTTTCTTCGCGATTTCAGAGTTGGTCCCATAGTAAAAGTTGTTCATAATGATGAGTACAATGACCCCTTAAAATATTTCCACTGTCTAACCTGTAACCCTGTACATTTGTATTTAATAAAAACGAGATAATAAAAAAGTAACAAGAGCAGTATAATAAGCATATAAAATTATGATTTACTGAAGTCGAGGTCATGCTTCCTACCACTTTTATCTGTTTTGAAAGCTAACTCTAACATCCTTAGACAAACTTTGTATAGGTACGTCTAGACTTTGTAGATCATAGTAATTAAATATAATGATCAGAATTCCAAATACAATGTATTGAATTTAGACATAAAAATTTTAATTTATGCGTCTAGGTTTAATTATCTGCATATATCGATTCGTATTTGCATATTTGATCAAATAACATTAAATTAAGAATAATTAGCTGCTGTTTAGGAATTTTTATTTGAGTTAATTTAAGATTGGCAACACAAATTGCTTAAATTAATTAAGATTTATTATGTTTCTTGGCTTTAATTATTTTTTTTACATAAGTAATAATAAAATGACTTTGTACATTGCAACTCTACCTCTCGTACTATAATCGAAATCCAAAATTAAATTGTTAGAAGATTATTTTTTACGATTAAAATAATTAAAAAGAAAGGTTATCTCACTGTGCAGTTTACACTCCCAGTAAGGCCAATAACCCATCGTACCATGATTGGTAAACACCATAAAACCCAGTACCTCACTTAAAAACATACAATTTCCATAAAAATTTACAAGCCAATAAGATATAAATTACGCGAATTGCCCGTGTAACAACTTTAACTGCTTTATAACACATTGTGTAAACAAACCAGGCTAATGTGCATTTAAGCGGACATCGGTGACGGAGAGAATTGATAATGGCCGGTTATTATGGTTAATTGAGTGCACTGTGAAAGTTAGATGGTAGAAGTAAATAGGTGGTAGTAATTTTTTATTTATTAAGTCATGATTTTAATTCATAATTAGCGTTTTCCTAGGTGAGTTAAGGCTCATGTACACGGAGAGAGTTTCTCGTCTCGAAGATGCGATTATCGTAAAAATATAAAAATCTTTCCTCATGTAAACTAAAGTACGTTATCCGCTTCAGGAAGGGCGAATATCTCCTCGTCTTTGAATGTTGGAAGTCTCGAATGGCGAGTCTCGCCGTCAAAACGATTCAAACCGATTTGTGCGATACTCGTATGAACATAAAGAAATGTCATACAAGATCGTGTTTAGACGAGTCGAGAAATCGTAAGCATATATTGCCTTGCAGCATGGCTCGTCATGTAAACAATCACACATGGCGATTATTACCCGACGAGTATCGCATGACATAATCGTTTTAAATGTAAACACACGAGTGCGAGAATCGCCTACAATAATCGCATGCATATTCTCGCCACAAAACGTGCGAGAAACTCTCTCCATGTAAATGAGTCTTTAGTGTCTGTGTTCAGAAGCCCAATTCTCGCAAATAAAAATATTTAAAATATAGTTCCGATTTAGTATGTAATGTTATGTTTATCCCTAATATGTAAAGTCTGTTTCTACGGCAGTGAGCGTACCGTAGGGATTTTTCCATTTACCCAGTTCTATTTTTAGATATCTGTTTCATCTTTAGTCTAATTTTGTGAATGAAGACAAGTGCATAAATCTTGTTTAGGAAATAAAAACAGTAGCTTAAATGTTTTTTTTTAATTTATAGAGAAGTGAATGGAGATCGATACTTATCGTTTGTTGTAAACGATAATTAATTGTCCGTTTTTCCGCCCGCCCTAGAAACATGCGTCAGCACGCATAGCAGGACCACGATAGAAACGGGTTTTGTCGACAGATTGAAAGATTTCTGTTGCATACAATGAAGAGAAGAAATCTTTCTATGCTTCTGTAGAAAAAACTCTGATAAGCCAAGCACGGGTCGCCGCGTACTCGGGCAGAAGAGATAACGAGTTAGATAGAAAGAACTTTGTCTATTCTTTGGTAGAATAGAGATAGAATTGGTCATGCTACCGTGCTGAATGTAACACTTAGGGCCGTATTACAGTATGATACTCAAGCACAGATCTTGAGCATAGTTTTAAAACTACTTGATTGGTTGAAGCTTGTTTTAGGTAATGCTTGAGTCTTGAGTTCGGTTCTGAAATACAAGCTTTAATTTCTGAGCTAAGGATAGGTGGTTTCAAGCCCTCTATGTTCGTAAGGCAGTAATGTTAAGTAATTTAAGTGTAATGTGATTTTTTTTAAAAAACGATAGCTATAATTTTCTCCCGTATTATAACGCATAAACGTATAATGCGTAATGCACCAAGCGTTTACAAATAGATACAAATCTCATATACACGAACGCTAAGACCCGAAACAAATATTTGTTCCGTACGGGAATAGAACCCGCGACACATCGTGCAACAGCCAGTTGCTTAGCCATTGCGCCAGCGGTGCTACCAAACAAGAACAACACGGCTTAAGTAGTTTCACTATTAGTAACTAGAATACAAAACAATACTATTTACTACGCAACAAACAACAGACTCGTCAGTGCGTTGGTAGAGACAACAGGTGCGTAAGCGCAGCTGTTGCGGCGCGTGCTCTAGCGTAGATCCTTTAGTTCGGGGGTTGCCACAAGTAGGGGATGTAGCGGAAACTAATTAGCAGGCGGTGTTTTTTTTTTTGTTATCTATATGTTGATTGATTGACAGATGGGTCAGGGTCATCACGCAGTAGTGTCTGAAGATAGGTAAGCCTAGAAAGTTCTTCTTCCGTCCCTGATCCCGTTATTTGGGGTCGGGTCTCCTCACTTTTCTGCGCCAAGACAAACGGTCTTGAGTTGTCGCGTCAGGCAATTGGGCTTTCTTGAGGTCTCTTGCGATGTTGGACCACCAGGTCATTGGCGGGCGCCCTCTGCTTCTATTTGTGCCTAGAAAGCGCTGGCGCAATAAAAAAGAAATCTGGATGTGTTGGGATAGATTGACCAGAAAAATAAATATAAAGACAGGTTTGGAAGAATATGGGGGAAACCTTTGCCCAGGGCCTGCAGTCTCGACATAGATAACGATCACTTTATCGACCGAAATCAGTCGATATCTATGAAAAAATCTATGGAAAAATACGGCGGAACAACCGATTTCGGTCGTAAAGCGATTGCTATCTATGTCGAGACTGCAGCCCAGGGGCCCAAGTCTGCTAATGCAATGGTTGTAATCGTGTCAGAATGGTCTCTCAATGGCATCGTTTTGACCAATGACGAAACAGATAGTCTTACTCTAAGCCAATGAGCGCTTAGGTTTTTACCGTTATGGTGTCATTATGACACCTTTGATACACAATTGCAATAGCAGAATTGGGGCCCAGATGTGGGGCAGTTTATCATCTTGTAATAAAAGAAGGAATAAGCAATTATTTTCACAAAATAACTCGTTTATCGACACTAATAAGTATTGTGAAGAGAAAAGATTTGTTTTCATTTTGTATTTTTGTTTGTAATGAATAAACTTATAAACTACTGGACTAATTTAAAAAACTCTTTTACCAGTAGAAAGCTTCATTATAACTGAATAACATAGGCTACTTATAGGCTTAAATCCCGAAAAATGCACAGCTTCTCTGGGTTACGCTGACGAAGTCACAAGCAAAGTGCTTTTTATTTTATTTTATTAGGGAAAACAAACAATTGTACATTTGTCTTACATCTAAGTATACAATAAAGTAGTTTAACGTACAATCAGCAACGTTTCCACATATTACTATAATTATTATTTACTTACATACAGTATGGATGAAAGGTATGGCTAATTTTAATATTAATTTTAAGCTAATTTTAATAAAATTAATAGCTAATTCTTTTTTAAATACAAAGTGAGATAACGCAAATATGTCTATTTTAACAAAATGTTGGTTGTATATTTTTATTATATTATATTAGTGCTAGTGTATTAAAGAATGTAACGCGCGCGTAAATCGTACTTGCGTTTACTGGAAGCAACATTGCGCCCCCAGTATTTGGACGCGCGTAGTCAAACTATAGAATCACGCACGTGTGGAATATGCTCCTAGTATACGCGCGTAAAACGCATTATCTGGGCAGGCCCTTAGTTCGTGCTTATTAAAAAGTGGCTTCCGCCCGCGGTTTCGGCCGCGTATATTTTAGTAAAGTTTCATCAAAATCCGTTCAGTAGATTTTGCGTAAAAGTAATAAACATCCATACATCCTCACAAGCTTCCGCGTATATAATATTAGTAGGACATGTTAGGAAGCCGGAACTTTTTGACTTGGACATCTTCCAAAGTTTGCAGGTTCCTCCGTTTATCTCATAAGAACTGCATTCTTCCGTAAGCAAAGGTTACATACGGGAAGTATTATTAGCAACTAGTTAAAAATATAATTATTACAACATTATTATTCTTTTACATTATGTCAGTCGTAGAGACGGACATCTTGGCCTTGATGTGTTTAATTAAAAGTAGGATTGTTATTAAAAAATGCTAGAAAGGTGCATAGCATAATCAGCCTATAATGTTCCCACTATGACTACTGGGACACAGGCCTCCTCTGTCTGTGAGAGGGAGTGGGCCGTAGTCCACCACGCGGGCCCAGTGCGGGTTGGTGGACGTCACATGTTTTTTCGAATATTTGGTTCTAGGACATGCCAGTTTCCTCACGATGTTTTCCTTTACCGTTAAAGCAAGTGATAATTAATTTCTAATACGCACATAACTTCGAAAAGTCAGCGGTGCGTGCCTCGGGATCCAACTCGAACCATTCGCCGTGGGAGGCACATGGCTATCTGCACTGAAAGGTGCACGCCGTGCTAATTCTCTATTATTTTTCCTATGAATAATTAGTCCTAATAAAAATCGTCTATTACTCAACACAGTCAAAAAAATTACAGTGAGTTAAGGTAAAACAATTATATCAATAAAAACTTTTTTAACAAAAAATAACCGACTTCAAAAAGCCACTACAAAGAAAATAATAATTTTGGTTTCGGAAGTCGGTGGCTTTGGTTTTTGTTTGCTTTTTTTGCCACCGACTTCCGAAACCAAAATTATTATTTTCTTTGTAGTGGCTTTTTGAAGTCGGTTATTTTTTGTTAAAAAAGTTTTTATTTTTCCCTTTTTAGTTCTTTATCTCGCGTTAGATTACTTTGACGACTTCGTTCAACAGTAAATCTTCTACGTAGTGTGTACATTTATGCATATAACTTTGTACATAGGAATGATTACATAATGTATTATATACTAAAACCTTCCTGAAAGTATGTAGATTACGTTAGTGGAAACCCCATCCAAATCGAATCAGTAGTTTTTGAGAAAATCGCGCACATACAAACATACATACATACATACTTACATACATACTTACATACATACTTACATACATACTTACATACATACTTACATACGGGACGAATACAGAACCTCCTTTTTTGAAGTCGGTTAAAAACAGAACCTGTGGATCGCTGGCGCCTATGTTGTTGAGTTGAAAAACGCCTGTGTTGAAAAACGCGGGCGAGTCGCGGGCGGAAGCTAGTCTATACTAATATTATAAAGAGGAAAGTTTTTTTAGTTTGTACCGAATAGGCTCCGAAACTACTGGACCGTTTTAAAAAAATATTTCACCAGTAGAAAGCTACATTATCACTGAGTAACTTAGGCTACTTTTTATCCCAAAAAATTCACAGTTCCTGTGGGACACTCGAACGAAGTCGCGGGCAAAGTGCCAGTTTATAATATTAATGTGAATTCAAATGAAAATGAAAGCGTTCACATGATCGACCAGTTGACCGGTCCGATATTGATAGGTAGGTACATCCACAGTAACACGGTGAGAAATACTCACTCGATATAGTTTTTATGTAGGATCGGTTTATGTGCTTCCGTTCTTATAATTAATCAACGGAAACATACGAGTTTAACAAACTTATTAATTTTAAGAACAACTTTATTTTTTTTGGGAGAACGAGATATTAGGTATCGCTTGCGTTAAATCTGAATCTTGTTATAAAATTATAAATGGTTTAAGAAAATAAATAAGTCAACATTTGCTTATTCTACTACTAAGGGCCGTAAGGTCAATGGTAGCTTAAACCACGGAAGACAGTTTAAACTCCCGTATTTGATTGATTTTGTATTAGAAAACAATCGAAGACGGGAGATTAAACTCCCTTCCCTGGTTTAAGCTACGATTGATATTACGGCCCTAAGGGACGTAACATCAATCGTAGCTTAAACCACGGAACAGAGTTTAATCTCCGCTCTTCGATCGTTTCCTATTGTTTCATGCTTAGGAAACAATCGAAGTCGGGAGATTAAACTCTCTTCAGTAGTTTAAGCTACGATTGATATTACAGCCCTAAGGCACTTACTCGTTGACATCGTCCTAGTTGGCATACGGATATAAATTCATCGATGTAAAATAACTGCATAAATCAAATAAAACCGGCCAAGTGCGAGTCGGACTCGCGCACGAAGGGTTTCGTACCATTATCTATAAAAACGGCAAAAAAATCATGTCTGTTGTATGGGAGCCCCCCTTAAATATTCGTTTTATTTTAATTTAATTATTTATTTTATAAGTGAATATATAATTAAATATTATGTGAATATTTCAAGCGTCTACCTGTTGCCGTTATCAATAGCAAAAAAATCACGTTTGTTGTATGGGACCCCCCCTTAAATATTGCTTTTATTCTGTTTTTAGTATTTGTTGTTATAGCGGCAACAGACAAACATCATCTGTTAAAATTTCAACTGTCTAGCTATAACGGTTCATGAGATACAGCCTGGAGACACACAGACAGACAGACAGACAGACAGACAGACAGACAGACAGACAGACAGACGGACAGACAGCGAAGTCTCAGTAATAGGGTTCCGTTTTTACCCTTTGGATACGAAACCCTAAAAATGGTCAGCTATATATACATCACGATAATTTGCTCCAACACATTTGGGTAATAAAACCAACACCATAATGATTACGAAACGCTGGTCAGTGTAGCCTGACACTAATCACCACACGATCATTACGCGGTCCGCGGCCGGCCGTCCGGCGGTCCGCGCCGAACCGTGACGTGACTGACGCACGGATATGGTGCTTTACTCGTCTGATTGATAACATTATTTAGATATGTTATTAAATATAAAAGAGATTTCAAAAAACCAACTGACTCGGGTGGGATTTGCTGGGACCTCTGCCAAACCGTGGCGTTGCTCTGCCAACTGAGCTACCGCGTCCCGCCTGGTTCAGTCGAAATTTGAAATCTCTTTGAAGACTCCTTTTATGAGCGTTGGCGACATCTATCGGAAACTAATACAGACTCCAATTATTTTGATATATTCAGAATCAATTTTCTCTGTCCTTAAAAATACTCGCGGCTTGGCCCGCGTTTTTGGGATAAAAAGTAGCGTGTTATTCTGATGTAGGTATAATCCATATTACTGTAAAGTTCAAAATCGGTTCAGTAGTTTTTGCGTGATAGAGTAACAAACATCCATCCTCACGAACTTTCGTATTTCTAATATTAGTAGGATAGGATTTGTACCCGACTACCTCAAAAGGAGCGTAATGTTTTTCGAGTGTTTGAAACATTTTTCCGTAGTAGGAAAGCAACATCAAAATTTGTTGTTTTTTTTAACATTAATGGCTTTCCTGTCAATGGAAAACTATACACCATGGTAACAAATGGTCTCCTTTTCAGCTCTTTATGTGGAATGTACAATTAACATCAGAACTAAATTATTAAAAGGATTGCTTTCCGACGCCATTACAACGATTTTCTTTGTCAATGATTGATTACTTATACATGAACTGGTTTGGTCAAATAATGGCTATTGTTGACTCGTTCCATGGAACTAACTGGCACCTTGATTTAATGTTGTTTTCTATACATTTGTATGTAACGGATTGTACTTAATATTATGTATTTTGTAATCATTACGTCATGACATTTAAATCAATGTTTTTCTAGAACAAACGTTGCTCATTCAAACTTTTTCAAATGGAAAGACTTTTATCGACTTAATGTCGCTGACTAGGTATAGGTACCTACCAAATTCTATGGTTGACAAATCAGTGGTAGAGCTTTAAAAAAGAGATCGAAGAGATTCTAAAGCCGTTAAGATAAACCACAGAAATCTAATTTCGATTTCTATGAGGTACTTAAACTAACGATTCTTTCACAACCAATGTTGATAAGCAAAAACCTGATGTCAAGGTTTGACTACAATTTTGACAGATTTGCTTTATGGCGCATGGCCGATTCCTCTATAAATTCCTTGAAGAAGAGGAGAGTAATCGGATATTGGGGAGGTAAATAAATAGTTGAAAAAAGAAATTAGTTTATCTTCTGTATTTAAAGTAAAGTCCGCTTTGCTATTCTAAATTACTCAATGGATTATAATGCGGTATTTATGCTAAAAATATAGCACAGTCACGTGTAAAAGATGTACATTGTGGTAAATAGGTGTAAACATTAAATAAAAGGAAATGAAAAAACTATTGATTACGTAGAGTATCGATCTATTGTAGGTATAAACTATAACAAACAAAAGTAGGTATAATTATATTCAAACATTCGTATAAGCGCAATTTATCATAATTTTAACGAATATTTTAGAACAAAATCATTGCTGGCGCAAAGTCTACACATATTTTTACACGTGCCTGTAGAGGTACATACATTATGTTAGAATTACAAAAAATAATACTTTATTACACCATGTTGCAAGTGTAGGGAACCGGAATGACGGCTTTTGTTATTATCTGTGAGCTAAAATAGACGTCATGTGTCCATTTTCTGCGAATATAGAACAGTGTCCAGTTGTTGGCGGATGAAGGAGTTTTGATACTTTTGCTGGATAAAAGTGCAGGGACCTGTGATTCTAAGTAAAGCTTCTTGTATAGGCGTTGCTATGTAGCTAGTTTTTAACTGAAGGTCGATTCCTGTTATTAATTTAGCACTATAACTGTTGACTGAACTGAAATTAGATTTTGAGTTGACTAAAAATGGAATTCTACTAATCAGTGAGAATATCTTTTTATTGTTTTTAATGTGCCAGTTCAAAATGCTAGCAGAATATCCGCTTTGGTTTTGATCTTTTGCTCAATTTTCGATTTCATTGCGATTTAAGTTCACGTTTGTTGTTGTTTGTTAAAGAATATAATAATATTAATTAAACTATAAAGACTACACGGAGTAGGGATGTTGCTTCAAAACTTTTACTTCAACTTTTTATTACAACTACTTTGAAAGATATCACTGGTTCCTTCAATTAATTTCAGGTTTATAACAGTATACTAAATTTCAATTTACTCTATTATTTTCTTTGTAATTCTATCACGAACGTCTCTACTGACCTACTTATTGCCACTGCAACCGTATTAGCTGGAATCTAAGAAAAACTGCAACAGCTACACGATTAACTGTAAAAACTATTAAAAACTGCTACAAAAGCGGTGAGTGAAATATTTTTTATTCGAAATACTCGTAGATTAAAAAATAAAGCAAGTGTTTTCTATTTCTCGGCGGTAGTTTTGCATTACAATATATTTAACACTGATCTAATTTAAAGAATAATCTCGTTCCGAATCTGCGAGGGTGCTTTTTTCAACATTGTTGCGCGAAGCAACTTGGAACAAGCGTCTAATTTTGGTAAGTAGACTTGATTGATAGATTTTAAAGCGATGCAAACGGTGACTTTAATGTTAAACCTTCCGATTTAGAAACACTGGTCTATATTATGTACCTAATTCAGGAATGCGGACGTTACACGCGATAGGGTCATAGTCTTTTTTTAAGCATTTATTTTATATTTAGTTTGTTTTTACCCGTAATGGTTAAATCAATAATTGTTGCGTGGCACAGGACGCGATGGTGATGTCGGTGGCAGCGTAAAAGCACCAAAGAGAGTAGCCAAAGACTAGCCGAGCTAATCTATGGCAGTGCAAGCTAGGGTGCATGCGCGTTGAACGCTTCTTGCGCTGCTAGGGGGGTGTCGACAGTAGCCAGGCTTCCAAATTGGCGACGTGGCCAGTCAGCCGCCAAGTGAATTAGTTGCCATACATTTCAATATTAATTGTTTGGCTACGTAGCCGGCGACGTCACCATATTGCAAACCTTGCTACATCGAGTAGCACATACGCATTACCGACCCTTTAAAATGAGGATTAGCTGTGCCGACAGCTTAGGGGTCATGCCAGTACCTCGCTGTCAACACAGCGCATCCTCAGGAGCTGTGGCGACCTTATTCAGATTTGAGCGAGATATCCCGCTGTATCCTATTACTTCTCTTAACTTTCGACTTAATCCCAACTCAACAGACATGGTCTAGAACCACTGTCTGTAATATTTCTACATATTCAAACCATGGAAACCCGATCAAAAGCCTTATATCCATTTAATTCGACTTCCGACTAATTTGACATTACACGTAATGCCCAATAACCATACAATGGCGGGTATTATTGATAACAGCCGCCACCAGACGATGAAGCGAATGAAAATGTGATTCGCGTGAGATTTCCTACCGGTCCGGGCGCGGTGGGTTTGAAAGCTGGTGTGCAAATTTACTTGTGTCAAATTTTATGGTCATTTCCAACTTTACACAAATAGAAGTATCAAATTGAAGTTGAAATTTGGCAAAAAGTAAGGTCTCATAGCACAAGTCAAGGAAAAAGATCGTAAGTAAATCGTTAATTAGCTATAGGTACATAAAAAATAGATTTATGCAAATACAAACTTAGATTTTGTACGGAACGCTCAGGGCGCGAGTCCTACTCGCACTTATCCGGTTTTCTTTTTTAATTATAGGCTCGCGTTGACCACAATCTTGGATCTTTAGCGATGATGCGGTCGACGATGATGCACGCTTGACTAGAAGTAACATTCACTCTCGACTTGAAGACTCCAAGTTTATAAATGTTGTAACTATCGGGAAACACAGACTCTGACAGGGAGTTCCACTCCTTCCACGCCCAATGGATATGTACAAATCTAGACTCCCGGCTGTTACCGAGAATTTCCTAATGGAAAAATCATATGACATTCTAAGGAGAGTCTTTAGAAACCGCTGCGACTGCAGCCCCGTCCTTAGGCGCCGGCGATCCGCGCCACCAGCATTGTCATTCAGCGCGCACGCTGGCTACATGACAAGCCACGCTATTGTGACTAGGCCATTGTTGGCCATCACCATGCTTTACGACCGTTACACCATCAGGAGTTATTACATGTTCCTGGGTTGTGGTTTCTGGAATTAGGAATAGGACATTAAAACAATCGCTTGGATAGTTATGGATTATATACAGCGTTGTCTGTTTTATCACTTTCTCATATTTCTAGTTTGACAGCAGACTTTCCATCTATACTTTTAAAAAATCGTGGCTGTCTTACTGACTGAGACAATGCACAGCCTAAACCGGTGGACCTAAGATTTGAAATTTGGAGAAGATATTCCTTGTGTACCCTAGAAGTGCACTAAGGGGATTATCTGAAATTCCATATCTTGAGGGGTGAAAAGGGGTGGTAAAATTTATATGCAGAAAATAACGTTAAAATCGGTTCATAATTAACGATATATCGCATTATAACATACAAAAAAAAACGGACAAGTGCGAGTAGGTTCGATTCGCGCCTTGAGGGTTCCGAAATATGTAATAGTGCCATCAGTCTATGAGTAAAATGTAGCATTACATACTTCTAGTGGCACCATCTATGAGCAGATGCCTAAAAATACAGCCGAATCGACAACCTCCTCCTTTTTAAAGTCGATTAAATAGAGTACCTACCTACTATATCCGTAAACTACACCATCCACGTTTAAGTTTTAAACAAATATCTAGCTAGGTAAATCAGTAGCCATTGCTGAGCCATAAGCCGCTGGTCAGGGCAGTAATGTTACGAAATTTCCATAATTCGGTATACGTGGTCCCTCCCCCCGCGCTGCCTACCCCCGGCACTTCCGGGCGAAGCGGCGCGTGACGCCGTGGTCACGCACTTGCGTGGTACAAGGTAGAAAAGATGGCGGAATTGCTAATGATAGGTTATTCAAACACAATGTCAAACTGTCACGTGCAAAAATATTTCAAATGCAATCTTCTCCACAAATTATTATGATTTTTGTTGAAATATTATACCTTCATAGTTCTTAAACTTTCGCGAATTTTGCACATGTTTTTTTCGATCAAGTTGCATTCACCGTGGTCAGACGTGTATGTGGGTGGATATCATCGTCTTGAGCGGCGGGTGGTTGCTGTCTCGAACTACCCGCGTTTGATTTTGTGAAGCGTAACTGTCTAAATCACGACACACAATACTAACGGTTTCGGCAGAAACACATGAAGAAAAATCACGACGCGAAAACTTTCTGATTACTGGATTCCACGAAGACGAGAACCCATAGGTATCTTTCTTGAAGTTTTATTTCAATCGTTTCACGAACAATTCTTGGATAGAAGTGACGATCAGTGGAGAGAATCTTCGGGTCGTGGGGCTCAATCCAGTGGTTGAGTCCTGATACGAGCAAGTGTTCGACGATGGCAGATTTGATTACCTGACGATGCTTCACCGCTGCGTTACTCCTTACGTACTCCTTCACTCTCTCCACAATAGTGCGCTACGTTTGTCTGATGTAGAAGTTGAAGACGTAATACCCTTTCAAACATCTGGGGTTTACACGGTTGATTGTAGTTGTGGTTGTTCCTACATACTAAATGCCCGCATTCAATATGAAAGCAAGTTCAAACTAATGTTCAAAAATACTACTTTCTTTGCAGATCTTGGAAGAGTACGGCAATCCTGTCAGCTCTGTTCCGAGAGCTTCGTCGTTTGTCCATGTAAATTGTTGAAGCTCTGACGCATATATAGCCTGTTCAACAATTGGTAAGTCAACTTCTTCTACCTTTTTTTATTGTGTAGGTACTACGTACTTAAATAGTTTTTTGGGTAATGGCGCATCCAGGGGGAGAGGGCTAAGGGTCTGAAACTTCCCAAATCTTAAGTTTTAACAGATTTTAGAATAGATTAGTGGTTTATTTCTAGTTCTTTCTGGATCCACCACTGGCTGTGACTATGATCACTTTTTTTTTTTTCATTCAAGTATCTACTTACTTACGAATACTAAAACAATAAATACTGCTGCGTCTTCCCAATGATTTAGTAGGTACAGCGTGTCTTACTCTTTATTCTACTAATGCCCGAATATTCAAACGCCAGTTAACCCAATAAAGTTGAAGGCCTGTTAAATTCAAAATTAGCTGTGTTGATTGGCATACCAAAATTACTTAAATAAAATAATCTTGCACTACATAAACGGTGACTTACGCGGGGTTAATCTCTTATAACTTACGTTCAACATCAAAACGTAACTCGTCCTTTGTTATACGCCCTTTTCCACATCTTTTATTTCTTTACTTCACGCTATATTCTTGAGAAATGAGCAGGATTCACACTTGTAACCATGGAATGTTTAATCATAGAAGTGTTATTGATAAAAACCATAGATCTGACCTCAGACCATAGAAACAAGCAGATATGCCATCATAGCAAATTAGTACGGGAACAACTGATGCCACTTTTAGTACATTTTTCGACACAATTACGTGCATAATTAAGCGCTCCTTGTGAATAAAAAGATCTCCCACGCATTGAACATTCCGCACACCCTCAATCTAACACTGTTAATCGTCACTCAACACTAGCACTAAACTAAAACACTGTATTTATACCATCGATCGTGTTCGGTTCGTCGCCAGCGCGTACGTTTTTAATATGAGCAATTTGCTCAAGATCAGGCATCAAGCTCCATAGCGCCTTGGCACATCTCCTTGTTTCTATGATCTGAGGATCTGACCCATGCAGTAAAATGAAGATACAATAAAAAAATTATAAGTAACATTTTAATTTGATAACCATGATTCAAGGGGGAGATATTGCACCTATTGCCGGGACCTCCCTCCCTCTTTCTGTATCCGCGTCTGGCTGCAGGAAGCCGTCCGTGCATCTGCGAATTAAAGTATCAAATAATTGCATGTATCATTTACAATGCTTAATTCATAGGTGTTACGTTCTGTCGGTATCCTCAAACAATTTATTTTGAAGTGTTACCTTGCGTTGCTTATTAGATGAAAATACTTTCTGGGTGGCTTTTATGATACCTAAGCTAGATGTGCCTTTACTTTGGCGAAGAGACGCACAAAAAGGACAAATGCTGACCTTATTAAATGTCCTTGCAAAAGGTCAGATTCGTACCTATAGATTCTCCCAACCCCCGTGAGAAACAAAAAAACCGGCCAAGTGCGAGTCGTACTCGCGCACCGAGGGTTCCGTATCATTTTTGGATGTATAAAGTGAAAAAAACCAGAGCGCATAAGTAAGTTTGTTTGTGAAGACAGACAGACGAAGTCGCACCATAAGGGTTCCTTTTTTACCATTTTGGTACGGAACCCTAAAAAGGTAAATAAATGCATATCTTTAAAGGTGAAAAAGGTGTTTATGGTGAGCACGCGATGTGCAAGTAGGTATAGTTTCTTAAAACCTTTCTTTTTGTAATAAGCTCATTGTTTAGGGAATGACCCAAGGCTCTATTTTGGATCCCTAAAATAAAGGCCCATCCTCCATTTTTAGGGTACCGTACCAAAATGGTAAAAAAGGAACCCTTAAGGTGCGACTTCGTCTGTCTGTCTGTCACACCTGGTTATTTCAGCAACTACTAATGCTATCGACTTGAAATTTGGAACAGTTATAAAAAATGCTTGTCCAACTTTGTTGCAAATGAAAAAAGTCAAAAAATATTTTTATTTTCAATGCAAAAGGGGCCGGAGTGGGGGTCCAAAATTTCCAAGTGGGGTTACTAGGTCAAGTGACATATCATATGAAAGGGCTTGATTTACACATTTCAAAATATATTTTCATTTTATTTTATGTCTCACAGTTTTCGACTTATGATGACAATTGTCTGAAAAAATACCATTCCCCCCCCCTTGTCTCCGAAGTTTGCGGAGCGAAAAATCTGAAATAATTAGAGTTGATAGGAATTGACCCAAATATTGCACCAAAAATAAAATAATGTTCCTAAGTAGTACAGTTTTTTCAAAATTCTTTCACAAACAAACTCAGTTATGCGGTCCGGTTTTTTTCACTTTGTACGTCCAAAAATGATACGGAACCCTCGGTGCGCGAGTATGACTCGCACTTGGCCGGTTTTTTTATCGTTGCTCCTCACTTCTTTCTTACTTAACTCAATCAATTCTTAAGTATTTTCCCCCAATTTCATACTCTGCGCTATTATGAGAGAGCTGCGTAAATTAAAGTCAGTAATTACCCCAAAGAGGGGGTTTTAGTATTTTCTTCTAAGACCATTATGGAAACCAAAACAGCCAGCCAGAACCCTTAGTTATGATTAATGGTGTTCTTTTACGCATAAAACGTGGCGGTAAGTGGACGAAAATTCCTAATTAGCTTCACCCCACGGTGGTGGTGGTAAAAAATATAAAATTCTTTTAGCTCGAAGTTACAATCTGGGTTATATGAACCGTATCCTGTGCCGGACGCGTGCGTGCGTTCGGCCGCTCGATACAGCATGTTCGAGTTGTTAGAGTGCGAGCGTATGTCTTTTTTAGCCGTGAGGTAAAATCCTCCCCGATAAGGCGAAAAACTTTAACTAGGTATAGGTAGGTTGTCAAAAGTCGGTTTTAGAAAAATCTTAAAACATTGCATAATACCACCGTGGACGAATCTTGAAATCCACTTGAAATACATTTCTTCGAGTGATACTTATGGATATTTTTGTATGGAACAGTTGACATTTTTTTCGTGCTCGTAGTTGGTCCCATAGTTAATCGAACTAGTATTACATGCTTAGATAAGGCTTCAATATTTCCCTCGTTTAACGTGTCACCCAGTACTTGTGGTACCAAATGGATGGGAGGGATGATCCTGCATTGGTTGCAGGATCATCCCTATGGTTACTTACATCATCATGCCGTTTTAATAAATACAGAAGTTTAGTTATCGTACCTATCTAGTTAAATACCTATGAGTTGTGCCGTCAGCGACACAAATCCTAGATTTAGCTAGATCGGCGGCTAGACCACTGGTCCCAGTTGATCAAATAAGTACCAAAAAATTTAAAATTTCAATGGATTTTGATAGGCAATCTAATCTAATCTAATAAAGTCGAACCTTTAAAAAAACATTTAATAATTGAAGATTTATACTATAGATCAGTACCCCTATCATGAGTTTTTTTGTCGTATAGTTTCGTTAACGTAAGCATATTTTACAGCAGTACTTAATTAATTTTTCAGTATTTTTTAAAATGTGCAAATTGTATAAAACTTTATCAAAATGTTCTAGAACTGTTGTATTTTCAATTCAAAATATGCTTACGTTAACTATACTATACGTCAAAAAAAATATACTGTAGACTTAAAAACTGCGGCCTTGTCTACACCGGAGATATTTAAAATTAACGACACTACACTTAAATCTCATAGCAAACTGAAAATAATAACCATCTGTTTCAAATTACCGTCCATTACTGAAATACCAGTAAACACTAGTTAGGTGCTCATAATTCCAGTTGTCATATTATTTTAAATCACCTTAATAAGATGCTGCGGTTACCACGGTATTACATAACAGTTTGTTAAATGGTCAATTTGTTACTGTAAGCGTTACCGCAAATTCTATTCCTGTTTATTATAGTGGGTAGTTCATTATTTTGTGATCTCAACGAATTATTGTTGTACGTGGTTTTAAATTTGGAACGTACTGATGGTTTTCACCACAGAGACAAAGAGGAATCATTTTCATAAAGTGGAAATATTCCTCTTCATAAAATTAGCTTGAAATCTATTCATCCCATTGGAGAAAATGGCTGCTGAACTGATTTAACTAAACCAGGCCATGCTATCATTTGTAAACGTTTCGCGAGCTCTCCCTTGTGTCGAAATCATCTCTAACGCGCATCGATCGCAGAATAGATCGTTTATATAGATTTTTGAAACTGTGACATGACATACCTATTTAGTCTTTTTGCTGATAACTTCAAAAATAACTTCTGTACTGAGAACGCTAAGTGATTAGTAACCCTAATTATTTGCAATGATTTGACGAGTTTTTCTTTTTTACTTTATTGTTATTGTTGTAGGTAAGTAATTTATATTGTTCCCAACAACTTAAACAAAAAGTTATATTTTTATAACATACAATTTCAGCATAATTCAATGCCAGCAAGTGCTTGAAAAATTAATTGCTTAATTTGTATCGAACAGACAGACAGACAAGAAAGCGAGTTAATAAAAACGTGGTAAAATAATTATAAATTAAAATGGCATGGTTTGTAAAGTTTATTTTTCGTGTACATACCTATTATATTTTGTAATATAAATGTACCTAAATGTGTACCTGTTTGTTTTTCCCAATAAATAAAACCTTGACCAAAACATTTTTGTTTATAAAGAAAAAAATAAACAAGTGCACCGTATTTGGTCGTACGGCCGTTACGTCGTTAGTTTCAAGTGTAATCTAAGCGATTGTGAGCAGAGATTGTAGATCGGCCCTTTGCGTGCAGCGCCTGACCTGTAAGTACGTACCTAGCCAAGTATTGCTGCTATTTCGGCTCCATAATTAATTTCTTTTTTTATTATAACTTGTGATTCTCAAATCTTGGCTTCATCGGTGATTATACTGATTATATTAAATAATATTAAGTTCTGACGCGGTTTTGCTTGAAAGAAAACACGAGTTTTCTATTTTGAACATGTTGTACTTAATCTTTTTTGAACGAAACTGTAATCGAATTCAAAACTTTGCTATAGGTATTCTTTCGTCTTAGAGCATAATGGTCTACCTAAGTATTTCGTATTATTTCTTTAAAGCAGCTATAGGTAGGTACCTACTAGCGCTCTGGTAGACATCTAAATAAAGGTTTGCTGTACCTACGTAATGTTAGTATATAATAAGAAATCTTGCCTATGCTGTAGGTACTTTTGAAGGTCTATTTTTGTTACCTACCAAGTCAAGATAGATATAGGTACCTATAAGTTAAGATATTAACCATGGACAGTTCATGATTAATGAATGAATCATGAAATCAGATATTATTACCGAACTGTCCATGGTATAAGTATTAAGTACCTACTTCTAATTATTTATGCTCGTGACTGTACCTACCAATTTAGGAAACCTAACTTCTTACTATCGCTATCTTCGTGAAATAATAGCAATCAACTGCAATCATGAGGTACAACCCGACGTCATTGACGGTCGACCACTTTTCACCCGTATGTTCTTAGTAATAAGGGTGAAAAGTGGTCGACCGTCAATGATGTCGAGTGTACCTGCTACATTGTTGTATGCAAACAGCTAATGTTTGTGAAGTAGATTATGTCGCTCTATCTCTGATCGATCGTTATGCAACTGTAGATTGTTTCCCGTAGTTTTGGATTGCTTGGCAGTTTCCTGTTAGTAACAGGTCTGCAGGTGGTATCAAGGCCTTTAGACGAATAGTGGTTGGTTGGTCAGGCGTGGATACGGGAGGGAGAGAGAGGTCAATGGGGGCAATTGCCCCCCCCCCCCTCCCTGACTCATAAAAATTGCCCCCCTGAACGAAATCCTATATTCGCGTCTGTGGTTAGCTTTCGGTTTCGACAAACTGCTTATCCACATTTCCACTATAGTAAGTATAGGTACCGGTGCGAGTCGTGAGCACAGATTGCGCATGTACACTTTCGGCCCAATAGACAGTTGACATTACACCACAGAACAGTAAAAACAGTAGAAGGAGTATGAGGCCAATTTTCTATGAATACCAGTGTCGCCAAACTCACATATTCACAGTTGACACACACTATAATTTCTGTATTATGATTGGCTAAAAACAACAATTACGACAAGATTTATACACAACATTATTTGCATCAAATTAAACCTTAATAGCATTCCATTAATTTCAAATTCAAAAATTAATAATGACAGATTAACGACCTTTTTCGTTTTGGATTAAAATATATTCCAACACGATTATGTACCGCTATTGGACGCTAGATGGCGTTTATTATTCTTATTTTCAAATTAGAACTCTGTAGTTGTTGTAATATGAGTAGAATTTGAATGGCCTAAACCAGCGGCAAGCTATGATGGCCGGTTTGAAGTTTGTCCGCTCATAAAGTTTTGTAAAAATTGACAACTACTTTTGAAAGAACAATTGCTGCACTTTATTGTCAATAGTAGCGCGTCACTGTAAACTACAAAGTACAGTAATTGTTCTTTCAAAAAAGTTGTAAATTTTTACGAAACTTTATGAGCGGACTGAAACGTCGACTTGACGTTTAAGTCCGCTCATAAAGTTTCGTAAAAATTTACAACTTTTTTGAATGAACAATTACTGTACTTTATAGTTTATAGTGACGCATGCGGGTAATAGTGATGGGGTATATCATACCTACTATACTTATCGATAATAAATGCCGTCTAGTGTCGAGTAGAGGTAGGTACTTGATTGTTTTGGAGTATGTTTTAATCCAAAAAAAGGTCGTTATATTGTTGTGATTAATTGAATGATGTGAAGAACGCTTGAAAAGGGATATTTTTTAGAAATGTTCATAACATTATATTTAGAAAGCTTTCTTTCTAATGTTATGGGCTTTTTGGGACGGATGGTTTTTCAAAGGATTTTACAAATGTCAAGTGACTTGACATTTGACAGTGACAGAACAGGCAGTTGCCACGCTTTTAGAAAAAGGGAGTAGATGTTACGCTGTGACCGAAAACTAAAAGAAATGATTAAAGGTACTTACATTAATAGATATAAAAGTGTTTAATGAACTATTCATAACAATTGTTGATTTATTTTACAAAGTCGTAAAAAGCTATAAAATAATACTCTAAAAATTGGTTATTTAGGAACGCATGAGAACGCTGTACCGCCATGTTGTCTGTTTATGTGACGTAAGTGACGTCACCATATTCATTAGCTCGCGGATTCTCTATAAGAAAAACCGAGAAAAACTGACTGTTTACTATAGTAGAGAGTGTAGTGACACAGGTTCTAAGGCCGCGGCTGCACTCAGCACTGGTACGGTGACAGCGACGGGACAGCGATTTTGTGAAAACAAACTCATAAGTATTAAACATTATGTCGGTGGCCGCACTGCAGAAACGACAAGCGACATTTATTTGTTCACGAAATCGCCGTCGCGTCGCTGTCGCCGTACCAGTGCGGCCGCGGCCTAAATAACATGGCGACTAGTGTTTTCACGATATTGGATTAATTTCTAAAATATTCGTGTTGTTTTATGAATAAATTCTGAAATATATTGCTAGAATAGAGCAAAAACTATAACAATAAGGTACCTATTTCTTCAATGAAATGTACTACAACTAGCATAAGTATTACAAACGCTCTTTTGTGAATATATATAGAGATCTCCCACACACTAAAAATTCCGCATACCCTCAATGTAACACTGTCATTAGCCTCCATCACTCACACTAAACTAAAACACTGTATTTATATCATTGATCAAATTGATCAAGGATCTTGGCTCAATAGTGTTTTGGCACATCTCCCTTGTTTTTATGATCTGAGGAATTACCAGACAACTTGTCTGTCGTGCTTAAGATAATCGCAGAATTAAATACATAATTGAAATGTTGAGAACATCTTCATTTCTGTATAAAAATAATTTGACTTACTGCGATTATTGTAAGCACGGCAGTTGTAGTTATAATATATTTATTACCTATTACTTTTTTTTATAATAAAATCATCTGCCATAAAATGTAGCATGCAGATCGTACCTCTTGTATTAGCGGGGAACCAATTGAATTTTCTGGATGCGTTGATCCACTTTTCTTTCATTAGATGGATATTTTGGAAAACGGACTCTGTCAAGTTTTCTATTATTGCTGTGATATTGATTTAAATTAGACTATGGTATCTCATCTAAAAACATACTCGCAACCAGCGGCCTAATTGTGTAACTCAATTTTTTTCGCCATGGCTTTCATATTGACAGTTCAACAACATCCATTACGGCATTGAGCTAGTTACGGGAGCACGGATTAACAAACATACGGCGTAATGAATGTCAAAAACAATGCCATGGTGATAGCAATTGAGTTACGCAATTAGGGTGCAGCTTCACACGGGGTGATTTGAATAACGTATCTCACACCAAACCTTTCTCAAGAAATTGATAAGATGGGATTCCATTGATGAGAACAGAATGAAAATTCCTGCAGTAAATGAATGTGCACAGATAGACGCAGCGAGAAACTTCATTTTATAGATACTATTATAGGCACATAGAAGATTACTAACTTCGATTAGCATCGGAGCTCATTTCGTAGTTTACCTACCGAAAAAATATTTTATAAAAAATGGTCGATACATTTTTATCGATACCTATTGGATGCACTAATTGAATAGCAGGAAAAGTCTGATTTCGTAATCAAACATTCTAGAACAATTGATAACCAGTAAAGGAAAATTATCCGTATTTTAGATGAAAATAAGGATCACTCTTTATTGTCATTCTTGTACTATATTTGACAGAAAGAAAATAAAATGTATTTTATGAATTAAAACTGAAAATATAACATAACGATGGTACGAAATTCCTCCATGAGTTAGATTTTTACCGTGGCTATGATTTTTACACTCTAATATGGAACATTAGGGCATTTTAGTATTTTTTTATGATTTTTTAACGGTAGTGACGCATATGTTCACGATAAATATCTGTCATCGCGACTGCGCTCACTCAAACGGTACATATGTCTCTCAGTACTCATCAGTGGTGATAGGGACCACGCCCACTTACTACTTCCATCTTGTTCTTTATTCCGTGTCAGTGGTGATAGGGACCACGCCCACTTACTACTTCCATCTTGTTCTTTATTCCGTGCATTACACAATAGAGAATAGTTCAAGACGACGAGCATCGACTGACTCGGCGCCCCCCGCCTTGTTTATTCCGCCAAAGAAACCGAAAATCAACTAATGCGCAAGTGAGTGACGTTTGAGCTCAAGACTCGTGCCGGTAACTATACCTACAGAGTTAATTCATTAAAACGCAACAGATTCTTGCGGTTGGCAAATAGAATATTGTTCGTCTCATTTTACCCTCCTTGAGGAGTCATTTCGTCAGGAAAATGTAGTTTAAAAATCAAACAATCAAATATTAATTTATAATTTTTATTTTCATTTGTATGAATTGTATTGGCATTTTTACAAAATATAATGACCCCTTTATTTTAATGGAAGAATTAAAACAAGGCTTATATTAATTTGGCAAATCCAAATTCACCTCAGTAACAATTACACTATGTATAAAAACTCCAAGTAAATAATTATAATAAAAAATATACATTTTTTACAAAAATGTAACATTACGTAAAGATTACAGCTAAGAGACTATTGTATTCTTGTTATAAAAATACTTAACATCGACTAATATTGCTAAATAATTAATTAGAAATAATAATAGTCATAAAGTCAAAATTCAGATATGCAAATTCTTTTATAAAACGTATTTTTTATTCAGATTATTTACACAGATTTCTTAAACTAGAATAATAATATTAAATATGATATGTACAAAATGTACAAGTAATGCTTACATCAATATTGAGCACAAAAATATATCAACTTATTTTAAAAAACCAAACATTTTTTTGTAATTTATTTTGAATTTGTAGTCAAAAAAATGTAATTTATGAAATAGTTGATATATTTTTATTCGCAAAATAATAAAAATAATGTCTTTATTTATAAACGCTAATACGGGTCCTTTGCTGATGAATTTGAATAACAAATAAATAGAAGGGATAGTTTTAGGGTTCCGTCCTAAAATGTCAACGATTATAAATAAAGATGGCTTAGTTTTAACATACAAATGATAATGAGTGAGACAAAAATGTTCAGTACAAACTCAGATCTGTTAACACACATGGAATTATAAGCTATTGATATTACGTTGTATATTGCACGTTTAAAACGTCAATGTGCCCGGGTACGTTCGTGAGGGACCTAGAAAATTTATAATTAACCACAGTTTTATTAGGCACGTACTTTAATACAACTTCTTATTTAAATATGATGAATATTAATTTGTGAACACAATAAATTGAATTTATATTAATATAATGTTTGTAATTTCAGATAATTTCTAGGTCAGTAGAGTTTGAAACATTGTGTAGGGCAAGTACTCCACATAGCCTTATGTACAAAGCTTTCTTTTTGGCCTTTCAAGTCCTATTTATTCGGTGGAGAGAACCCTAATCAGATATTTTATAACATATGCAAAAAATCAAAACATAATTGCAAAGTTAGTAGAATTGCAATTATTCATAGTGGCGAACTTGAATGATTCGATTTAGAAATTTAATTGTTTTGCAAATATTATTTGTATTTTTTTAATTTTACCTACAGATGTACTTAGTCGGTGGGTCCGCAATTTTACGTATTTTTATTTACAAAGTGACCGTAACCCCACATTATGTTCTAATTACAATAAAAAAATATGTTTGGCATACATTTTGTGACTCATCATACAACTACTTTGTACCTATTTATCCCCGTCTGGCATGCCATATATGGCACAATCGCAGGCTTTAATATCAGGCACCAATAATTTAAAGGCACAATTTTACCCCTGAACTACAAGTAACATATTTTTTGACTTGTCTACATTTGTAATATCAATAAGAAAATGCGTTACAATTTTTTTTTGAGTTACTAGGTACATTATCATATACAACTTTAAATACATAAGTATACCTATAGTATATGGACGGGATTATATCAAATCTTACTTGTTTTCAGGAGTTTCTAACATTCAAATTTTTGTTCTATATTTTGTACATACAATACGATACATAATAAGTGGTATAAAAATGAATAAGATTCAACATTGTAATCTTAATTTTATGGCACTCTATTTGCACAAATACGTACATGTATTAGAGTCCGGATATACATAATATAACCAATAACACATATATAAGTTCTCGCTCAGTCTTCGATCCAGAAAATCTCAATAGGCAATAATGATCACAGTAATATTTAAATATTGTTTAATTGAAAATTTTTAATGGTGCCATATTTTGCCATAGGCCATACTAGAGCTGTTTTGCATCGGTTGGTTTCAACAAAGTGTTTATTTTAATTGATTTGAATAGAACTGTAAGGTCAGTAATACTTGACAGTAGATGCGCAGGAGTTGCGGCGCAAATTGATTCAATTTTGTTGCGTTCAATAAGTTGGACTATTTTAATAAGTGAATTTTAGATCTGTTTTTAAATTTAAATAGCAGTTGCTATTTAAATTTAAAATGAATACAGAATAATAATAATTGCTATGCACCGTGACATTTAAGTCTTATAGCCGAAAGGGTGCAATTATACTCATCAATATGAACATCAGGGTTCCGTTTTTCCTTTTGAAGTACGAAACCCTAAAAAGTCGGCCGTCGCTTAGAAAAAAGTCTGTAAGACTACTAAAATGTCACGGTGTATAAAAAAATATCGGAAAAACTGATTTTAAGTTGCAACAAAACTACCCCAACTACCCAAAAAAAATTGCCCCGCAACTCCTGCGCACCGGCAGGCTATCCCAACCAACCGCTGAAAACGCACCACCTTTCAAACCTGTACACCCAGCACTCTATCAACCACAAACTCATACCTCACCTCATCAGTCTTTGTGTCGTCGTTCGCCTCTTTGGCCCCCTCCGGGTTCAAGCTCGGGTTCAAGCACGGGTTCTTGCACTCGACGACCGCGGCCTCTGCGGTAGCGACGGGTTCTCGACGAAGCTCGTAAGATGTCTTAGAAGACCGGCCGTCGGGTGTTCGTCGTTCTTCCAGTTCTTCCTCCCAGTCGTCTTCTGAGAGAATCTCGTCGCCATCCTCCCCGGGCAAAAGGGGGATGGTAGTCTTGGTGCGTGTGAAGAAGGCCATCTTTTCTCTGTGGAGGTGATTTTATTGTTAGTTATGTTTATGTTGTATTCTCTGTTAACATTATACGTAATCGTATTCGTATTTTGATGCGAATTTTTGAACAATCGATTCATATAAATGACGTCATGATTTTGTTAAGTCTAAGATTTAGTTACAAGAAGAATTCATATAATTAACAAGCTTTACAATCTGGCTGCCAAACCAGATCGTAAGGATAGGCTTGTGGCGACAGCTACACCTACTGGCTACATCGAGTAGACATCCTGCAGTGAAACAGTTGTAGATGTTAATACAACACATCTGACGTCACGAATCCTATATCGCGCAAAAATTTCCAGAGCGATAGACATATCGTCCCCGTAGAGCGAAAAGTCACTAAGTCGGAATTGACCATTTTGAGTTACGACGGTTTAAAGTTTTAAAAAAGAAAAAAAATCGTAGCTTGATATTACTGCTACATATTCCTGATTTTATAATTTTATATTTTAGGGAATTTATCACAATTTATGAGACAAGTAATAAAATAAAATAAATGTTTTACAAAGATATGAAGAAAAACCAAAATAGTTAGTTTTATCTCTTAGAATCTGCACAGAGTCATGAGTTAATGATTTTCCACTTTTCGAACGAAGTTAATAATTTCTTTTCAACCTTTACCGTTAGGTAAAAAAATCGAAAATAACTCAATTTAGTTAGAATGAGACTAACCTGTAGCAAATAAAAAAAATGTCTGAAAATATGTACTTCTTAACTGATTTTTTCATGTTTTTAACTTAATGATTTCTCGCTTTATAGATACTCGGCACAACAGCGCAAATAATCACTAAAAATTTAGTTAGTTTTCGATTTCATAATTTTTGCATTTTTACAACTCTTAAACTTCAAACAACTGGCGAAAAGTAATTAAGTGAATTTAGGTAATTGTTCCTAAAATATTATTAGTCAAAAGGCAAAATTATTGATTTTTCGCACTTTCTAAAACAAAAACTATGATAGCTATGGACATGACAATAAGATTGAAAATTAAAGAAAAAAAATGCGATTTTGATGACATTCTTAACTCGATATGGCCATTTTATGACTTAGTGACTTTTCGCTCTACGGGGACGATATACAGGGTGGCAGGTTAAACAGTGGAAATATTTTAAGGGGCCATTGTACTCATAATTATGAACAACTTTTACTATGGGACCAACCCTGAAATCGCGAAAAAAAAATCAGCTGTTCCATACATTTTGTTGAGTTATTTTTTTTCGCGATTTCAGGGTTGGTCCCATAGTAAAAGTTGTTCATAATGATGAGTAAAACCTTAAAATATTTCCACTGTTTAACCTGCCACCCTGTATAGTAATACAGATACCGGGGCAGTGGCCCACCAGACAATACCATCCGGTCTGGTAAGAGGATCGTCCCTTATCAATGGAGGGACATTCCACCTCGTTCCTGCATTTCCAAAAGGCTCTATTATAGCACAAAAGGGAATCGCTCATTCTCCGCTAAAACGTGGACAAGCTGTTTAGTTAAAAGTATTTTTACCTAAAAATATAATTAATTCTTAAAACGATATTTATGTAACCCTCGTTGCAGGAAATTATATAAAAAAAGTCGTATTAATAAGTATTTAAGCCATCCCACAAAGCTCGCCATTGATTGGTTACAGACCTGTGTCATCTATGACCAAAGAGTATTATAATCAACGATGAGGTTTTAGTTTTTATAATAAAAATAATGAATAAAATTGTTTTGTTTTTAAAAACGTTATTATATGACCTTATAATGTACCCGTATTTATTTAAACCTCATTAGTGATTATGAATCATAAATAACACGGTCTGTAATCCAAAAATGGCGCTACTTTGGGGGATGTAAACGCTTTAAATACTTTTTATTTTGATAATTTTTACATAGAATTTCCTGCAACGAGGGTTTGAAAAATATTGTTTTCAGAATTAATTATATTTTTTGGTAAAAACACTTTTAACTGAACAACTTGTTCACGTTTTAGCCTGAGCTCCGAACAAAGTGAGCGATTCCCTTTCCGCTCTTCGGGCATGGATGGGTTCTGGCCAGGCAAAAAACCATTTCGGTGTTTTTTGCCTGGGCAGAAAACCGTCACTAGGCATGACTTGTTGAAACCACCCTCGCTGTCCAGTAGCTTGTATTGAGTGTGACAGTTTGCTCACTTGAAGGTGACGAGGTCGGGCTTGCGCTTCCCCTGGCGCGACTTGCGCAGGCGGTAGATCTCGCGGCACGTGCGGCTGAGCAGGCGCGCGGCGCGGTCGGCGGGCGGCCCGCCCGGCGCCACCAGCCGCCGCAGCGTGTCGTCCTCGGCCGCCCAAGCCGCCACGCCTGCGTCGCCGCGGCTCCACGCCTCTTCTAACCTACGAAACAATAACAAACGTGAATGTTCAAATCCGGCTCGAAGGACCAATAAAAATGTAAGACGATGGTCTTTACACTTTATAAATAAATGATAGAAACCGGGGATGATAAATAAAACCGCCCGTGTTCAGTGTGGTAATATGACTATTATATTATACTTAGCAAGTACAGTAATGACCGCGCGTATGCAAACGCTGATGTTGCTTAACCTACATATTTTTATGAATGTGCGAGTTCACCGCAGTGGCGGCCTAAGGGGGTGGTGAGCAGGGCAACCCGCCCGGGGCCTCACTCTTGCAGGAGTTTCGTGCCCTCGCGCAACAAACAACCCCTTACAAAAAGTTCCCGGGCGATTCGCACCGCGGTGCGAAAGAATCCATTCAAAAAGCACACCGCGCTACGAAACGCTCGCGGTGCGAAACGACTGAGGAGCCAACATAAAAAGTAATTTTATAGTAACTGAAAGAAAATTATGAATTTGATGCTACTTAATCAGAACTGTGTGTGTCAGAGTACCGAAAGTGTGCTTAGCAGAGTATTGTAGGAGTAGGTAGTGTGCTTTTTTTTTTTTTTGCGGATGGGAAATCATCAAATGACCCCTCCCGCTCTGGGCGGAGCGGAAAGGAGTGTCAGACTCTTACTGACTAAAACCCACCCGTGTTCCTTCCTTAGCCCTTTTGTCCGGGTCAGCGGTATCCCTTCCGGACAATCCCGCTTTCCCGGCAGGCTTGGGCCCTAATGGGCCCCCTCTCTGATGCTGACATCTCTTTGAGGCGCGCGTGGAACACGTACGCGCCGTTCGGCACGGGCCTGGTCCTGATCGGACGGTGAGCTACCCATGACTCACCGCCCGCAGGCCCGCGCCTACGGTGGGCGGGAGTCGTCGCTAGGTAGTGTGCTTACCTCTTCTTGAGCGCGGTGAGGTTGGCGATGTCGGTGCGCAGGTGGTGCAGGCGCGAGTGCTGCGCGCGCAGGTCCAGCGCCAGGTCCAGCGACGTGCGCGCCGTGCGCAGGCCCGGCGCGCGCCCGCCGCGCCCGCACGACCCTGATCTACCCCATCTGTGACAACAGGTTTACATCAGGGAGGGGTCGTAGCAGGCGCGTGCATTGCATATAGGCAAGTAGGCAGTGACTACCTCTTAAGGTTCAATAAAACCATTTTAACTATTACTACATCAATATACATCATTATATATCAATAATTAGTCATGATTGATATATTTTATTTATGTAGTACCAGTTAAAATTGTTTTATTGAATCATATAAGGTAGGCACTGCCTACTTGCCTATATGCACTGCACGCCACTGGGTCGTAGGGATCATAATCCTCCTCAAATTGTACAGAAATACGGGAATCACGTATAATACGGTGGTGGACTACTATTAAAAAAGTACAAATAAATTATTTTATTCTAAAGAAGGAATAGGAATAACAAAAAAGTAAAAAAAAAAATAATTTATCACTTAATGGAAAACATAGACGCTGTTTAAGTTTTTGGAGGGTGTATCGCTCCGTCTTTGTCGCGCGAAGCGGACATAGGTGGTGTTACGTCACTTATCATGCATGCCGTCCGTGTCTAGCAAATCATTTTAAAACGCTTATAACTTTGCCAATTTTGTAGATGTTTCATCGGTTTTTTTGGTGTTAATTATGTTTTTTCAAATAGTTTACAGATTCACAATAAAAAAAATATATTCAACATCCCTATTGACAGTATAGCACGATCCTTTCAGTCTTTGGCTGCGACCGCGCCTGGTTTCTATGTAAGTATAACTCGATTTTCTTAAACTTTTTTTTTCATTGGAAGATATATTTATTTGTCTATACACATTTGTTATTTAGGTACATATTTTATACAATTTTATGTACAAAAGGAAGAAAACTAACTATAGTATTTAAATTATAAAAAAATAAATAGAAAAACAAAACAAATCTAAAACAAAATAAAATATCTTGTTTTATCTTCTTTACAAAAAACATTTTATTTTGATTTATTTATAGCTTTCAGAAAGATCATCAGTTATCTTTAAACAAAACAAAATTGCCAATGAAAAGTCTCCGCAGACAAATAGATCTTGATTTATCTAATTATCTAAAAAGTGTTCATACCTGAGTGAGCGTCGCTCGCGCACGCTGCGGTCGAAGGGAATGCCGGAGGGTGGCGGCGGATGTGACGTCACGCGACGCGCGTACGCAGCCATCGACGAGTCCGACTCCGAACGGTTCAGTCTACAGACAACAAAATAAATAGTTTAAAATCTGGAAAACAAAATATTTCTAATTACAATTTAGGATGAATAGAACAATCAAGAACCTCTTTGACCTCCCTATTATCAAGTATACATGTCACAGGCCCTAAGAGCTTCCTCCTTTGATTTTTTTATAGAGTATAAGATAAATCTCGGGCTGCGATATTTTTATGCATGTTCACATATTTCTCGGAAACGGCTTAACCGATTTGGATAGTTTAAACTGTATTCTATTAAGCTAGATCCCGAGATGGTCCAACATATTTTTCCATGACGTGAATCATACCTACCGCTTTTCAGAAAATCGGAAAAAACAGTTTTTTACTTACATCGATGACAAATTGCCATCAAAGTTTGTATGCTTTTTTCAGATCAGCAAATCACACGCTATTGCTGCAATCGCGTGTGTTTATGTCACTCAAAATAGAAAAATATTGATCAAATCTAGAATATTCTACAACATTCAAATTTTGAGTTACAGACCTGCAAATGTACTGGGCTTTGGCGATGCTCTGTGGTTGCGGCGAGAACGTTTGGGACCTCTTGATGGTGGCCAGGGGCTCGGAAAGGCTGGCTCCCGCTTGCTGGCTTTTTCTACAAGAAAATTAACTAAATTGTAGGCAAATATTACATTAAAGTTGTTGATTAGTATGTGCAGAGCATTATATTAGTCAAAGATATAGCCAAAAAATGAAAAAAAAAAAACCGAATAAGAAGGAAATCAAATTTTAAGATGACATTCTTGCATCTTTGGCGATAGTAAATTTGAATAAAATAATGCTCTAAAAACATAAAAGATACATCCACATTGTGCCAACGTTTCATGCTATTTCATGCACATAACACTTGTGTATAATTATGTCAACCGAATACAACATGCGGGGTGACATACCCAATACATAATTATAATTTTCACACAAAAAAAAACAAGACAAAACTAAAATGTTATCATAATTAAAACGAGTAATAAAATAATTATTAGCTTAGATAACTCAACAAAATAAACCTTAGCTAATATTTATTTTATTATTTTTGAACTATTAATTGAGCACATCACCCTGTATTAATAAAAAAAACCCAAAACGTGAATGTTATGCCTTTAAGAGAGCAACCCGACACAATGTAAACATACCTATATACAACTATGTACACAAGTAGGGGTATATATTATTTCTCTAGTGGAGTGTGGTGCGGCCGGCCGTCGCCTGCCGCTCGCCTTAACTTCATATATCTGAGAGGAAAATGGAATATTGTAGCCCGACACCCTTGTTAGTAAGCCTCGTCTAGGAAAAGGATTCCAAATACCGCATTCGCCTCTTAATTAACTTTTTTATTTCTTGTACGTCCGTAATTCCGTATATGAAAAATAAAAAAGGCATTGCTTTTGGTAAGGCATTGAGACTGCCTCGAATTTAGTAACTGTCAAAAAACTGTCAAAAATGGTTGGATCCTCAACAAAACTCGGACGACATCTTATTCAATTTTATGTCACAGCTAGGACGCCATCTTATCTAATCAATTTTAACCGTTAACATTATTATTTTAAAGTTACAATACATCAACATTATAACTAGACTGAATCTTCAACAGTACGAAGAAGGCAATTTACAGCTACATTAAAACTACAAAAAATAAAAAATTCCCTACCACCACCATAACAACCTTTACCCATCACAAACTACGAGATAAATTACTCGAAATTACTTTAAATGAGGCATAGAATATAAAATTACTTTCACTAAGGCACTGTATAAAGTACGTACCTTCTATGCAACTGCCTGGCTCCCTCGGGACAGAAGTTACACTCAGTGTTGGTCTCCTTCTCGGCTGTGGTGGGGTGCAGGTATTCCTCCTCTAAAACAATGTCCTCCTCAGGAATGTAGTCTTCAAATGAATCCTCTTCCACTATCTGTGACAGAGGATAGTTAGGTATTAGAAACTTCGTCACAGTACCTTTATTGTAAACACATAATTTTATAGTCTTACCACAAAAGAATTAGACAGACGTTGAACACGTGATTAAAAAACGAAGCTCAAAACGAAAATAACAATAAACAATTAGAAATAGTGACACTGACAGCAGTGACAGCTGGGCAATACACTGACGCTCCGTTTCTCCGGACAAAATTCAAAACATTGGCAGTGAATATTATTAATATTCTACTGTTAAATTAGAAAATATTACGATATTTCTCCGTTTTGTATTTGAGTTTTGTAAACTGCACCGAAAATATGCAATTTGTTGCTAATTATCTGCGTAAAATGAAATATTCTAGAACGAATGGTGGAGCAGTGGAGTGAATGTTTTACAATGTTGCTATGAATAAAAAAATGTATAAAATAAACAGATGTTAAACACAGGTCTAGCTAGACAAATCCTAAACACTGTTTTGTGGTACATAGAGTTAGACATGCTACTAAACACAGTCTAAGCATTTAGACACTGTCTAACTAAAGACTAGTTCAAACTGTGTTTATCAAGTTTTTTGTGGTAAGACATACAAAATTACAAGATATTTATGTACAAAGGCGAGCTTAACCCAGAATTGGGTACCTACCTGTGTATTTTTGGGTAATTATTTATCGTTTATCGAAGACTGCCATAAGCAGAGCAGACGGGAAGCGACTTTGTTTTATACTAGTAGTGATTGATGCCTTCTGTTGGAGGCTAATTCACATAATAATTGTAAATGTTTAATTCTAATGTTAACAAACCTGATTCAGTGGCTCTCTAGACTCTTCGTCCTCCGATGCTGAGTTGTCACCACAATCAACGTTGCACTCTGCGCCCGTCATACTTTCTGGTCCTGTGAACATACAGATCTTTAGAAGGCTGCACTTTCTTATAACTCGCGCCAATAAAGAAGCGAATCTAAAATGGCGGCGCTAATCATTCCCTCTCACTCGCACGTTATTGCTGTCATTACTCATATACGTCGGGTGCGAGTAAAGACAGCAATAACGTGCGAGTGAGAGGGAATGATTAGTGCCGCCATTTTTAATTCGTTTCTTTATTGGCACGGGTTATACTAATTTTTGCCAGGATCCGCCTTTTAGGACTGTATGCAATCCGGGCTTTATTTTAATGCTTTTAAATTATATTAATAAAATAATGAACAGATTTTATACAAAATGCTCTCAAGATGGACCAATGTCTTGAAAGTATTAACCCTTAGTAATTGTTTTGTATAATGAAGGTGGCAAAATATTTAAACATGAAGCCGAATTTAAGAATAATGTGTGAAATTTAAGATAGGTACTTCGTAAATAGGTTAAAAATAACACTGTTACAGGTCAAAAATTGTTTTGAAGTCAGTGTTTCCTATATGACTTTGAAAAAAATACACCGAAACAAACTCAAAAGTTAATATCTCTTTTAAGGTAACACAAAATGGTCTCACCTCTGTTCCTGGTCAACGTAGAAGTCTGCGAGGATATGACAGTAGACTCATCAGAGCTCTCGTCTCTCCTCATACACCTGAAGCTCAGCACATTGTACCACTTCTGGGACACCGAGTCCGGCTCGAAGTCTGCCAAGCTAACTTGAGCGCAGCCCTAGGGGTAAAACGCAAGATTAGCTAGAGAAGGGTAAGGGTAATCAGTAAAAGGGGTAAAGTTGGTCAGAAGGTAATCGCTCTCGCCTTGTGGGGTATTCACATGGCACTCGAGGCTATAAGCCGAGGTACTCGAATTTGGCTAGTTGTCATCATTATATTTTTGTTTAATTTCGCATTTTCTTTTAATTACAATAGATCCTATGATGATCCTAAAAAAATGTATGAATTTTTAATTTTATTTCACGGTAATCTTGTAGATATAAGCTAGGTATTTATTGATTGTAATGAACTAATGATAAAGGAAAATATGTTTTGTAATAAAAATCATAATTTTTAATTTTGTGTTTTTTGATGCGTTAATAGTGGGTTTATTAGATAGAAAGACGTGTATTTAGAGGACTGAATCTATTACTGAGTATATTTTGTGGTGGTAATGTGGAATCGCTCAGTCAATCATCTGTTAAAAGTTGATAAAATTTCTAGATGATGATAGGGACACTTGTTGACGACTGACAACTTGTTCAATAAACTTTCCGAATGGATTCCCAACCCTTAGGGATAAACAAACATACTGTAAAGTGTGTGGCAGTGGCGTGCATTATTACATAGAGACAAGTAGGCAATGCCTACCTCATAAGATTCAATAAAAATATTTTAACTAGTAACAATAGTATAAATGAAATATATCAATCATCACTGATAATTGAATGATGATGATATATTTATGTAGGTAGTACTAGTTAAAATAGTTTTATTGAATCTTATTAGGTAGGCATTGGTGCTGATTCTGTTGAACTTCGCACTAAACTAATTTTAATCACACTACATCTCTTTCTTACAAATAACATTGAAAAAGGACAGAAAATATTTAGAACTGTCAAATTAGTCTACGCCCTTGTAATTTACGGGAAAATAGTCGTGACCTTTTGCGATTACGACTAAATTGACAACAAAACTATTCAAGTGGACTAATTTGGCAGGATTAAATATCTTATATCCTTTTCTCATGTTTTTTATTAGAAAGAGACGTAATGAGACTAAATTAGTTTAGTTGGTAAACAACAGAATCGGCACCATTGCCTACTTGCATAGGCAAGTAGACAATGTCTCATTACGTCTCTTTATACGCATTACATATAGATGTAATGCACGGCATGTAAGTTGGTATACTGACCAGGCACTCGTGTCCAGCGGTGAGGTTGACCTGCAGGGTGGCGGCGCGCAGGGCGCGGGTGCCGGCCAGCGGCGCCGTGTGCGAGTGGCGCCAGGCGAGGGCGGCGCCGCGCCACGCCGCGCCGCCCGCGCCCCACGCCACGCCGCAGCCGCCGCCCACCACCAGCGCGCAGCGGACGCCGCTAACGAACACAACATGGAACTTACTATAGGCCGACGGTGTAACTGAGTCCTCGCCCGCACCTGTCTCAGTCCCCCCGGTCGCCATACCCCCGCGCCCCAGCACCGCGCAGGCGAGGACTGAGTTAGACGGTCGACCTATAACTACCTAGGTACTGGACGAGCCGAAAGGATTTACTTACTACAGACTAACGCCTTTTTCCTATGCAGAAACTACAGAACCCCACGTTCTACGATTCTTACATATAAGAATCATAGAACGTGGGGTTCTGTAGTTTCTGCATAGGAAAAAGACGTCAGTAAGTATTAGGGTTGCCAGATTTTTTTTCAGCGTCTAAGGGAGAAATGCTTAAATGGGCAAAAAATTACGGGATTTCGGTTTTTTACCCGGGACAATTAAGAAACAAAATAATTTAGTGACACTTTTTTAATTAGAAGAAGAACAACAAGAAAGACAAACAGAAAGAAAGTGAGATAGGTATTTATTATGCATGAAACAAAAAGGGACAAATAATTTACTTGAGTACTTGTCAACCGTAGATCGATCGATTTACGGGACAGAGTCAGTCCCGTGACATTTTAAACTATGCCTAAAATACGGGACTTCCCGGGAAATACGGGACGTCTGGCAACGCTAGTAGTATAGAGGGTGAATTTTTCGAGTGGGCGTGGATAGCCGAATCCGAAACTATAAGGAATAACGAAAAACACTCAAAGGAGTCTCAAAGCCGATTTTGATCAAAAATAAAACTGCATCATTAGATTTTTGAAAAATAAATGTTCCTAGCCAGCAATCGAACCCGTTGTATGTGGAATACATACAACCATCCGATAGTGTCGCTAATAAGGATCAAATTCTGGGATGTAATGAATGCCGTGTGTGAATCTGATGTTCCTAACACAAAAGAAGTGATTCTATCACCAACCCGATAGAGGTGCTTATAAACATATAAACTATTACCTTATTGTAAACTATACTTATATCTGGTACAATTCTGTCATAAAGTTGATAATAATACTCACACTTGAGTGCCGATATCAATGAACAGCGCGTGCAGGTTGCGCGCGCGCAGGATGCCTATCTCCAACGCGCTTTCTTCCACACAGTAGCGCAATTTGATCTCAATTTGGGCACTGTTCACTGTAAAATAAAATAAAACGTTAAAAAACATCATTGTTATTAATATACCTAATAATATCAAAATTATCGCATTTAAAAAGAATAACATGAACACGTGAAAATAACAATGTTTTTCTTCTTTACGAATTACATTGTAAGCCGGGCCGCACACCAGACATACACTTGTGTTATTTTGGCGCCACATTTGAAACGCGACACATATTATTTAACACCCCTGTATATCTGCGCGCACACACGCACACCGAAGCCACAAACTGTACCCGCTACAAATGTGTCCTTAATGTGCGGCCCGGCTTTAAGTGCAATCATTAACAGCACTTAATTCTAAACTCCTTACTCCTAATCCCTTGGTCAACCTGTCTACCAAATACAAACAAAAGCAAGTCATCAAAGAACAATACAATATACCTGCCAAGTACACTAAACACGGCGTACAAGCGAAACTCATCTCTATGTGTATGTGCATAAGGTATAAAATAAATTACCTGCGTTAGAAGGATCGTTCGCCGCCTGCGCCGCCTCGAACACGCCAGAGTCGCCCGCCACTGATTCGTCGCTCACTGCCGCTGATACCGATCTAGTGTTTGTACCTGTAAATTGTGAAAAATGTTGTTTTTACTATGTCTAAACATAAAATCAAGGTGGGTAAATTACCCCCACTTTACATGTAAGGGGGGGCAACCTAAAATTTTAATAACTGACTTTATAATACTTATGCCTGCAACCTCAACTAGTGTGATACATTCGTACAGACATGGCAAAGTTTATAGGTTCCTTTTACGGAACCCTAGAAAGACACATACACAATCAAATCATGACTTACAAGTTACTTTTTGTTTCCATTAAGTATATGTTTTTATAGATTTATTCCAACTGTTATCAATTATTATGGATATCGTATAAGACCAAAAAAAATATTATTTTTGGGTATAAAAATGGACTTCTGCCTTCGTTCAGAAAAACATACTGCTGCAATATTTTTCTGTTTGAGAAGACCAGCTGTGTCCAATGTTGATTTATTGCAGGTTAATAATGCTATTGTACTGTTTTCGGCTAGGAATTAAAATTTGAAGTAAATACTGACCACTAGACGAGGGAGTTCTCGGCGACGGCGGCGGGGGCGTCTCTGATATGGGCGACAGCGGCTCGCACGGCCGCCCGGGGCCTTGCAACTGTACTGGAACTAAACATACGATGTGGTTATGGGGAAAACCGAAACAAACAAAATATTAAGAGTTGCGGGAAGACTGAGTTCAGGCACGATTCGTGTTTAGGTACAGTTTTAATTTTTGGTATCAAAAATGTTATATTTTTTTATTTTAGCAATATATTATTAGGAAATTCAGAAGAGTTTGGTGAAACCTATCTATTTTTAAATAAAAATCAGCCGCTTAAATCGCAATAAGATTAAGTAAGGTACTTATATTTTGAATAAAATGTCTAAAATCATATTTATTGATTTAAATAAATACTAATTAGAAAATTTACTAGGTTAAGTTATTTTTATTATTACATAATTAACTAATCATTAATTAATAGAACTTACTCGTAGCAAGTCCTGTGACTTCGTTAAGCCCAGTGGCAACACCTATCCTCATTTCTGCTAACTTCTCCTCCAACTCTCTCTGTTGTCGCCTTTGCCTTTCCACCTAAAACAAAACAAAAATAAATTGGTAACACTTCATGATGATGATAAGATGACTTGTTCACTATGATTTTCAATGAGTGAGTACCTAGACATTTTGAGTGGTCTAAGCGAAAACTAGCTTAGCGTAGTAATTAGAAATAATTGATCTCAAATTGCATGACATGTACACTCGACGCCATTGACGGTCGACCACTTTTCACCCTTATGTTATTAGTAATACGGGTGAAAAGTGGTCGACCGTCAGTGGCGTCGAGTGTACCTAATCGTTTTTAGACATAAACAAAACCTGCAATGCTAGGTAGGCAAACCCTAGCGGAAGGTTCTAATGTTCAAAGTGAGACGCCTATGCGAATTTATTCACAAAAAAATCGTGCCAGTGGGAAGTACATCACAAAAACTTTTAACAATACATAAATAGATATTATTCTCCAAACGAATGCTGCAGACTGATAGCTACAGACATGTCCCTTTACCGGGGTTTTACCTTGGATTACTCAAAACGGGACACTCAGTATATTTTTAGAGAATATGGATAAGTCTTTTTATAAACGTCTTCGGACAATATACGGATGCCTGAAATGTATTAGAGATGGTTATGTCATATAAATTCAGATGATACTTTCTCATATAAGCACATACAACATATTAGAACTACAACAAATAAACACAAATCTTGTCTATTTAACCGTTCGTAAAGTGAAAGCAAGTGATAGGCGAGCCCGGGGCGTATAATATGATTTAGCATAAAAACATCTGATAAAGTTATAACACGATTGTCGAATCACTAAATGGTATAACAATATGACTTTTTTATTAACATGCAATTTCTAGGCATTAGGTATTAATCAAAGTACCTAACCTACTCATTCTTTTTTGGAAAATTAGAGAATTTTGCAAAAAAAAATGAGTAGGTAGGTATTTTCGTAAGAAAATATTTTTCCCGAATTCTGCATGATCAAGACAGTCAAAGACAGTAAAGTGTATGCAGATTTTAAATTGATTAATAGTACAATCTTGGGGGAAAGAGAAATAGAGGAATTTGTATGTAATGAAAAAAGTTGGAGAATGGTATCTATCCTTTTTTTACCCGACCACGGAGGGTTGTGTTTGTTATCCTTTCAGTTCTAATGGTAACACATTAACATACCGTCAATGTATAGAATGCACTGTACACACTCAACGTCACACTATTAAATCGCAGGTTACTTGCGCGTACGCCGATGTGTGCAGACCTCGACAAGCATTTGTCACATTACGGAAAAGTCATGACGGGGACCGATATGTGTGTACAATCGTGTGTAAATTCACAATCACACACGCTTTCATCTTTAAGGTTAGAAGAGATTACGTAAAAACTATATTTATATATTTTTCTGCTGCGAAGTGAATGTAAAAAATGTTGCAGTCTATCTAATAGTAAATAATATATTTTTTAAGTGATTACAACTAAAACATTTAACTATTCCTGGCTTTATTGTAAATCCTTACTTCATAAATAAAATTATTTCTGAACTTATAATACAGAGCAATATTGGCAATATACAAGAGGCTTCTCAAAATCTATTCAGGTAGGTACCTACTTAAATAAGAAATTCAGATAATCTTACACATTAATTAATAATTTATACTTACCTACCTTATAAATGTACACTCGACGCCATTGACGGTCGACCACTTTTCACCCTTATGTTCTTAGTAATAAGGGCGAAAAGTGGTCGACTGTCAATGGCGTCGAGTGTACCTATATTTTTGTGAATTTTGATACATGTCGAAGCCATATTATGCTTATTCCACTGACTGACATAGGTAAGACGCGGTAGTTCAGTTGGAAGAGCGACGCCACAGTGCGGCAGAGGTCACGGGATGAACCCGCCCGCGTCAGTTAGTTTTTGAAATCTCATAACATAATAAATACCTGGTTATAAGAAGGTGGCGGTGGTGGCGGGCTGGCTGAAGACAGGCTACTTCTTGGAGACAAGGACGGCTGTGATGGAGAACTGCTCGCCCCAGGAGTGGCACTCTCCGCGTTGTAACTCGTGCCGCGTAGTAACCTGATGAAAACGATTCAGTTTAAACCTAAATAATTATGTTCAACTACGGTGAGACCCCGTAGTTGAGGGAAGGGAATATTAAATTTGTTAAAATAGATCTCAATACATGGCGTAATATGTAGGTATCGATTTGTTATTGAAGTTTGTGGAAAATTCGGAATAAAAAATAGACCATGACAAATATTAAAATTTGTTCTAATTTTAAAAAAAAAACCTCTAAGCACAAGAAAAATGGATAGCCCGAGGATAGCCCGAGTTACGGTGATCACGTTTCAGATACGTACTACGTAAGTACAGATGAGGCATCTGTACCTACTTACGTAGTATTTATTTATACAGTATATTTTATATTATCTGTCGTTCAAGGAAGAATCATTAATACTAAGTAAATAACGAAGTATCTATAATAATGTACCTTTTATGTACAATTCCCAAAAATATGTCAAATTATATCTCTGGGTTTAAAATAATATCAATACGTTAGAGTTCTGACTTTTAAAATAATACAAGTATGAGAATGAATAAAAACAAAACGCAGAAAGTACGACAAAACTAACATCAGATAACCTTACATAGGACAAAGATATACAATGTAATGATTTGGTAATCCTAGGAGAAAGTGCGTACATTACACTCCACAATCCTTTTAAGGTTGCGCTTGCAAATATTTGGTCTGAGAAAGCAGAATCGAATCAAGAAAGTTCAAACCATTGTCCGAGTTCAAATTCAAATCATAATCCTACTTCACAAAGGTCCTAAATCGAGAAATTAGCACAAACCTATCCGAATGATGCATAAATTTAATTGATGTATCGCCAAACGTGTTCATAATAATTTACTTTGACGTTTGAATGGGGAAAAGTATTTTGCACTCACCTTTCAACTCTTCGATGTAAATCGACCATGTCGATAGGCTTGTCAGCTGAGAAAGACGTCGCGATTTGCGGTCCACCGTAGATATCGGTGAAACTGATGCCGGAACTTAGGGAGCCCTTACTACTGGCAGTAGAAAGGGACCCTAAGCTTGAACTGCTTGAGACTGAGAGCGTACTTGCTGAAAGCGTCTTCAACTGCCCTTCTAAGGTGGTCATTGAGGTCAACGCATCTTTCAACTGTTGTAGCAACAGTTGTTTCTCTTCGTGCAACCTCAGTCGGTCAGCGATGCACTTGTTCGACATTTCGAAGGCATTTTTCAAGTCCTGCTCTAATCTCTTGCACTCTGTTTGGATTTCAGTCATCTCCTGTTTGGATCTTGTTCTTGGAGTTATACTCCTCAACTCTCTGAGCAACTGTTCTTTCTCTTGGAAGAGTAGCAGTCTGTCTTTGTCGGATTCTGCTTGCCCAGGTTGGACTTTGTCCTCAAGGTCGGCAAGTTGCTGCTGTATCTGTTGTATTCTCTTCCTCGCTTCGTCGTATTGTAGGCGAACCCGCGCCATTTCTGCTAGTCTCGTGCCGATGGGAACTAAGTCGGCACAGAGGTCAGTTTGGGAGGCAGTGCTTAGTTTCTCCTGAGGCAGGGATAGAGTTGATAGATCTGGTGATGCATCCCCAAGTTGCAGTCTCGTCAAATCGTCTTTCAGTTTCGCTAAAGACTGCATGAGGTCTGCTCTTTCTTTCTCGCCGGAGGTGAGTGATTTCTGAATGTTTTTCAATTCAGTCATGATTGCTTGGGCTTCAGTGATGTTGTAGCAGCCCTGTTGGGCACTGATCTTTTGTTCCACTCTGAAATAGGAAATTTTGAAATTAATGAAAGCTACTTTTTTACCTCCTATTAACAAAGTTTTAAATTCAAGCCAAAAAAATATTAGACTTTTTAGTTGTTATTCCTCACAATACCTTGTATCGCCGAAGATGGAGAAAAGCTTGTCTAAACTCAAAAGTTGTCATTCAAAGCCACTGCACTTGTACTTACCGTCTCGTCAAGTCATTCCTAAAGTTCTCCTGGTATCATTTCTATCCTTACCGTAATTCCGACCTTGTAGCTCACCGATCCATTCGTCCTTCGCAGCTGACCCCAGCACCTGAGACCTAAGGCCTACCGCAGACAACAGACTTTTGTACGATCGAGCGCTGCAGACTCGAACAATCTGCGAAACTTGCACAGATTGTTCGAGCGCTGTAGACTCGATCGCACAAAAAGTCCGTCGTGTGCGGTAGGCCTGAAGCTGTCATGCTCAAGCATACTAACTCTGCAAGCGTGTCAACTCCGCGGCGTGCGCTGGCGACTTCAGCTCGGGCTTGCCTTAGCTCCTTGCGCAGTTGGGCGACCCGGCCGCGCGCTTGCGTCACTTCCGACCTGAGAAGCTCCGGGTCGTGCCGGGATGTTGTCGACGTCGTTGTCATCGACGTCGTTGATGAACACACTACGATAAAAGGGGACAAGTTCATTTATGTTATCAACATAAGAGCCACCTTTAAGGTCAAAGGAATTTCGAGGGATAAATATCAAGATATCGAATCAGCTATTGATAAAATTATGCTCGAGAAAGTCAAAAATATTCCAATAATAGTGTTGGTTCTGTTTCGTGTAGCTATAAAAAGTAATAAATGATTTTATCCAACCATGTATGAGCGTCAAGAAAATATAAACAAATCGTCTCCATCAAAGTAGAACAAATAAAACATACGAATGAAATAATGTTGTCGAGCTGGACTATAATAAAATACAAAATTACATTCAATAAACGGACACGGAGCATAAACATTAAGAGGCAAGTTTTTGTAATAAAATGTGGACACTATCTATGGAATCAGATAAAAATAACGCTTCATACACTGTAGGTTTTACTAAGAAAAAAATAATTTTAAATTGAAACGCATCGGGGACATTGTATTTGACAGAAATATTAGTATTGCTGTACAAGCTTCATGAAAAAAATAAAAAATACTGCTTAGTAAGTTTATTCTTGAAGTTCCGTACAATTTTTTTTTCGATACGTTAGACTAAGTAGACAAGAATTACCTACATATTTAGCACAAAACCATGCAGTTTGGAAATCACTGGCGAAACGAAACAGAAAAATTTCAAATAACCGTAAAAAGTCATCAGTACAAAGTTCTAACCCTTGTAGTATGGATTTATTATAATATCAATACCTTATTATAATATCAATACCTGATACTTATCAAAGAAACACCTGGTGCGCACACTCGTCTTCTCCATCTTTCTCTATGGGGCAGAGACTTGGACGATCAAATCTACCGCAGAGAATTGACGCTTTTGAAATGTGGTGCTGGCGCCGGCTACTGAGGATACCATGGACAGCCCACCGCACTATGTCTCGATCCTCAAACAACTCAAACTAGAGAAAGCACAACAACTGTCTTCGACCTGCCTGCAGCGTGTTGCAAGATATTTTGGCCATATTGCCCGCAGAGGTACCGATAATATGGAACGTCTAATGGTGACAGGAAAAATAGAGGGCAAAAGACCTAGAGGCCGAAGCCAAAAACGGTGGTCTGATCAAATATCCGAACAACTGGAGATACCTATAAGCGCCGCATTCCACCAGGCTATCGATCGTAACAGATGGAGGAAAACCGTTGAAAGGTTGAAACGGAGTCACGATTCTCAGCAGTGAGAGAACGATTAGGAAGAAGATACTTATAGGATTATTGATTAGATATTATTGTACAGGTGTGGGTAATAAAGCCGTATATATTACTTAGTTAGAACATTAAAATTGTAGTAAAACATCACAGTTTTATGACATTATTGTAATCAGGGAAATAAATAGTCCAATGCAATTAATTCTATAAATAAAGAATAATTATAATTATAAATATAATCAATATCTTTTCTCCATTAATATTGATGTGATTTTTTTTTTCTTTTAACATTCTTTACTAGTCAATAATATTCCTTAAATTATTTTAATTGCACATTAGTCCATAATGGTAGAATATTGCTGTCACTATTCGATTGGTTTTCCTTACACAACGACGGACCCCTAATAAAATAAGAGGGCCGCAATCGGCGGAACGGCTCAAAAATGATTATTTTCAATTTATCCACATACCTATCTTGAGCGTATGCAAACGTATTAAGTACTTTTGTATTGATTACAATTTACTATCTGGTTCAGAATACGACGACGCTAAGCCATTTAAGCTCTATATTAATTTGAAAAGCTTCGGCCAATGGCTGACGCTTAAGTGGCTTACTTGAAAGTGATTTCCATAAAATTAAATTACAATACCTACGTTTATTTTTATCATGGTACAGAGTAGGTAAATAAAGTAATTTTTACTAAGAATGTAGAGTGAAAATTCTCTTATGGACGCAACGCAAAGCAAGGTACGGGCCGCTACCAGTACACTGAAAAAAATGTTAGGTTGGATTTAACAGATTCTCTGCGTAAATGTTACCAAAGTTGCGGTTAATTTCAGTCCTATCACAAATTTTGATTGATTTTACCAAACATATTAAGTTGGTGTTGTACCAAATTTACTTGGTAGATTACACCTATATTTTGTACCATTATACCATTATTATTATATTCAATGGATTTGTTTGGTAAAATGTACAATACTCTTTGTTGATTTACATCAGAACTCTGGTACCAACTTCAACCTCTTTAGTCTTGTAACTTCAATAGCGAGGTTTTGTTATATTTATCGTAGTTTCCATGTAATTCAGCCAACCTTTGCTAATTTGGTAAATCCGACAAATCATTTTTTTCAGTGTAGCCACTAGGCCACCACTGCCCTCTAGAGACGTCAGACTATTTAAAAGAGACGAACCATTAAAAGTTACGATTGGTATGGATAAAACATTAAAAACCAGGCGTTAATTATAAAGGCATTGCGGCATAAAGTCTATGGTATACTTACGACTAGTCCTAGAGGCTGCGAGCGTGGAGAGCGCATTGTTCAAATGCTTGTACTCATCCTGGGCTAAACACAACCTCTGCTTCTTCACATCGTACATCTCTTTCTTCGCCTGTAGACAAAAAGAGAAAGAAATAAATATAAAATTCCACAATTTTGCCATAGAGTGATCATGTAGGCAAGAAACTTCTAGAAGAAAAGAAATAAAAAATCGTATGGTAGCATAGCATATCACGGTTCGAGTATCAAGTTATTCCACATTACCATGTAATAACTGGATACATTGTCGTACGATAATATAAATAATGAGAAAGATTATTTTGAACTTGAAATGTGGCATTTAATTTTTTTCTCTGCTTACGTTTTTTGAACAAGCCTTAGAGCTAGTGCTCACTGCGGGTTTTGTCCGAGCGATATTTTTTTCGTAGAAATGCAACGTACGGCATACGGTTAAAAAATCGCTGCAACTTTAAAATTGTAATTCGTCACAGCATACTCGCGACGCGATTGTCGCAAAAGTTAATTGCAGCTACCCCGCGTGCACCGCGATTATAAATATGCACCCCCGCCCGCTGCGGCCAGCGTTTGGAATATAGTCGAAGATCCTTAATCAATCTTTCAGCTGGACGAAGGTGAGTCCAGTAAAGATTAAACCTCTCTTATTCCTCCTACTTTTTTCGTCGTACCTACTGAATTTTCTGCGATATTTTACAGCGCGATTCTAAAATCGCGCTAGGTCCTAAATGCGACTTATTTTTTCGACCTTTACATACCTTACCCAGAGAAGCTTTTTTCTAAGAAGAAACCGAAATAAATTTCGTTACAATTCTGGGACAATAAAGTTCCAAGCAACATCCTGATTTAAATATATTCTAGACTACTAACAGCATATCCTACTGACCGAATAACACCGCACTATTGGTCGTCCAATCACTCAATCAATCAGATTTGAAACATAAATAAAGGAGACTTATGTACGCGGATGTTGAAGTGCCGTAGTATAGATATTGCAAATAAATTCTAATATATTTGCATGAAGAAAACAAAAGGCGGTTGAAAACCTTTGGCTAATAGTCCATGCTATCGTAAAATTCAAAACGGAATGCCTAAAATGGACGTTATTAAATAATTTTAGGATGCAGAAACCAAAATTAATTTCGGCAGCAGTAACCAAGTGCCTAAACAAGTTAATTTCATCAATAATTTCTTTTTAGAGGAAAATACTGAGCTCATTTGATTTAAAAAGGGTACATAATTATGTTGATGAGTTGTTCAGCGTTCAATTTTTTGTTGGTAACATAAAAATTGATTGAATTACGAGACAAAGTTGCGTATAAAAACTTAATTATTTTGCTACTGGTGCTCAACCATGTTTAACATCAGATTTTATTACTATAAAACGTTTGATCGACTGTGAAAAATTGTTTTACTTGCTTCTCGAAGCAAGTGTAGTGATGTTTACGGTAAAACGTAAGTACTTACCTACGTATGTACCTATTTCTTAAAGTATCCGCCAGTCATGTTTCGACAGCTCGATCAATATTTAACAAAATCGTAAAATATAGTGTAACCATCCAAAATAAACTTAGTTCAACTGCCTACGTGTTAGACAAAACGCTAATCTAATATCGTTTCGCATAGCACTAACACAAAAGATCCTATTTATTTTTCAACTACGCATGTGTCATAAAATATTTGGTTAAGACTTGTGCTAGAATACAGCATCATAAAAATATAATGAGACGTAATAATTAACTGAGATTTTTTAAAGATAAGGTTAAAATATCTCGCAAGTCCATACGAAATTCATCAAGACACGTACAAAATTAACGAGTCATTAGATCAAAATACTGAAACACGCATTTTTTGCTCCCAGCGTTAAATACGGTATTATAAGTTGGGCAATGACTTTTTTAGTTTGGAATCCGTGTAAAAACATCTACGAACCAGCGTACGGTTATATCCTGTTCTGTAAAAAATCACAATTAAATAACTATGAACATTGTATTCGAAGCAATGACGTCAAATGTTAGGCTAAGTGAGGTATTTCGAGTGGAAAAACAAGTGACATTTACGGTGAAAAGTCGCAGCGATCCATTGAGCCTGCACGCTTGCTGCAGACGACTCCAGGTGTGCGGCGGACACTGCGGGAAGGTGCCATTCCTGCTGAGCACCTGCGTGGCCACGTAACCTTGACCTTCGTAGTACGCTACTTCAGACACAGGCACTAAACGAACTTCCGCGGAACGTATCTGACGCACTGACAGTATGTTTTCGTAAATAGCTTCGTCCTCCAGGTTTTGACCTTCGGGGCAGAGCCGGTAGCCGAACTCGCGACTTATCTCGTCGAGGTTAGCGTACTCAGGTCGCTTGCGCATCTCGTCTATGTTCTGGTACTGGGGTTCGTCGCGCACGCGCAAGCCTGCGGGTCGGACGGACGTCGGGTCGACGCGGACGCCGTATTCAGGTGGCTGGCGGACCATGCGCGCAAGTTGGCGGCTGCCGAAACAGCCGCGGCACCAGGTGTGCGCGCGTCCGCGGACTGTCTGCGTTTCGGGCTCAGGGGGAGGCGGCTGGGACCACATAGTGAGCGCTCGCCGCAACGGACACATCTTAACCCCCAAAAGGGCGCGCGTCGACTGGCGCGGGCGCGCGGAGCTCGGATGGCGCGCAGTGGAATGCGCCCGCGCCGCCGAAAGAATGCAATCTCGGGCGCATTTCGGAGGTCGATCTCTCCGAAGGGCCGGGGTCCGCGGGCGCTCCCGCCTCCCGGGCCGCGGCCATCTGTCGTAATAAGTTCGTCGAATCGAAACACACGGCCCGCCAAGGTGTCGGCGCGCGGCAACGCACTAACGGACCATCGCTGACCTCATCCCCTCATGCGAAATCATCAAATCATTTACCTACACAATTTTGTTTTGCCCATTTTAATTAATTCAATAAAGTTTTAGAAGTTATCTCAAATTTTTATTTTTTCCTCTAAATACATTTGCATGTCTGAGTGTCCAAATCACGTCCCAGTTGCAATTGAGAGATGGAAGTATGAAATCGTCAAAAACTTCAAAGAGACAACTACTCGTACAACGATTGATAAGGGAAAATAAGTGATACATGTGCTAGTCGTACTTCCCTATTCTTCTTATAAAACCTCAAATTAATGATCTATAGAACTTAAAGAGGCAGCCCTAAACGTAACAGTTGTTTAATTATTCAGAATCAGCTTAGGCTCGTTAACTAGACGGCGATAAACAATCGTAATCGCAGCAATCCGAGGATGACCGCGGCGACAACAGCGCTGTGGAATGCAAAAAAGCCGAGCAATTTCACATGTGATGTGACACTGGCCATGTAGCGGTCACGCGCCTGCAGTACTTAGCGCGCGATTTTCTCAGATTTTCCACGTAATCAATTTACATGGTTTAATGGCGGTATGCGAGGGGGAGGTGGGCGGAGGGGGCTCAAGGCGCATCTGCCGGCTGCAGGTAGACGCGCACATTTTTGTTCCGGAATTCCTTTACACGCATTTGCAATCCCGTCCCGACTCCGAGCCTACGTATTGACCCGAGTTTCGGAAGTGAGAAAAAAATTAAAAGCAAGTGAATTCACGTAAAGTGTTTTTCAATCTGTACGTTCCAGCCTGTAGAGCTATTCTCACGATGGTACGATGGAATAGCTCGCATTTTTTTCTAGCTAACTAACCGCATAATTCTAAAGCCACACATGTTTGATTTTTCAATAGACACGCGAGCACGTTGTTCTGCAATGTGATTTTATGTAAAACACATTATGAATATCATACCATGAATTGAATACAATGCAAATATTTAAAAAAATGTTCTTCCATAAGCGTATTCTTGTTACGCCCTTTTGTTTCGACGCCATTAAAATTCAATGTTATACAGCATAAACCGCAGATAACTATGTATAACGTTCTGTCAGCAAGAGCTACAAAATAGGCAATTTAATTCATAAAACTCAACGTTAACGAGTTGATGGTGTACAGACAGGTAATTTGGCACGGTGCCTACATTCCATCGTGCGGTATGTACAACTAATAGCACCATGTGTTTTTTGCTAACAAATACCGGTAAAATTTCAGGTAATGACGAAAATAACACGGGTAATGTATCTACGATAGCTAGTTTTTATGCTGAAGTTGAATTTCATAGGAATTTCGTTGTTAAAAATGAAGATTTAGAAACGCAGCACAAAATTGGCATGAGTCAAGAAATTGGATGCAATAATTATGATAGAAAGGAATCTAGAACTCAATTTCAAATTACTGTAAATACTTTTGCTAAAGAAATATTTTAATAATTCTGAAAAGTAGAACTCATGTAGAAGAAAGTGCTTGAATACCTTGAAATGTTTGTGTCATATTAATATCCATCAATATAATTATTTTTAATCAATCAAAAGAGATCTGAGATACGGACTGTAGGTACTGTACCTACCTACCTCCTACTTTTGGTTTTAAAGCTTTTGCGTTTCGTTTACCAAGAATCAAAGAGAAAATCTATTACCACTTTTTTGTATACAATTTTAGTTTAACGCTTACATCATTCCTATATCCATGAGTATGTATGAGATAAAGCTTCGTGCGAGGTAATTTTATTTCCCATGCGAAAGCCAGAATCTGGATAAAGGTTTTACTGGAATTGTTTTTAATAATTATTTTCTTATTGTTGGAATCTGTAAGTTTGCCGTGGGGGTTTCTAGTGAGAGCATCTGCCTCCCCTGGACCGGTTGCTTTTCGACTCACTCTACCATACCTGCATCTCTTTCTTTCTTACACAAGTTTACTTATAGAGCTGTCCTTATCACACCTGCAGCCTTCGGAACTAATTTTACGTCTTTTTCTTCTCGTTGGCTATCTGCTGTAAACGACGAATAGGTATATACGAGTTTTCTTTCCTTCTTAAAAATTAATATTTAATGTCATTGATAATATACCAATCAATTATTCACAGTCATTTAAACAAAAAAAAAACCACTTGATTTCCTACATTTTTTATCAACAACAGTTAGGTAAGATTTATTATTTTGATTTTAACCCATCTTAATTCAAAGCATTTTAAAATTAAAACCGTAACAATACCTACGGGTTTTTTTTCTTAATTAAGTAAATGTTAAATAAAGATCATTGTTCACGAAACCAAATACTAAAAGCGTCATTTAAAACAAAGCTGAAGGCCTTGCTAGATAATGTCTGTTCATATCCAAAATTCAAGCCGGCCGAGGTTCCAAGTTTTGTTTTTATTACTTTCGGATGGCGAGCAGCGGCCGGGGGCTTGGATGCGATTAAAATTCCTGAGATACCTCACGCCTGCCTTCCCTTGGGCGTTGCGATGACCATAGACCGGACAAGCCGTGTAACTTTCCTACGCTATTGTTGCTCGGTACTAACAAATTGCTGATTTTCTGATAAAAATGTACCTTTTTATAAAACAAGGTAGGAAACCAGGTGTGTGCAGCCACGCTTCAGCGTAGTTATTTACTTTTAAAATAAAGTATAGTGTTATATCGAAAGAATGGCGTAGTAGATAAGTGATGTTTTTGTAAATATTTATAAAAGTAAGAAAATATCAAAGGAATACTATCGCATAGTAGGTGCCACCCGATGAAAGACTATTGTTATAGCAGATGTAAAAAAATTAGTATAAATTATAATAAATATATTATGTTGTCTTGTCTTAACATTATGAAGCCGAGACACGCCAAGGCCCTTGGCGTGTCTCGGCTTCATAATGTTAAGACAAGCAAGGGGCCCTCCGACAGAAATCTCCTGCAAGAAGCAAGCCCACGGGCAGGCACCGGCATTACCATATTACAGAAATGATTACCATTACAACATAATACGACGCTGTGGTGCGACCCGTGCGACGCGACCGACACGACTACGAAATTTGATTGTCATTAAGTATAATAATTTAAAGATAATAAATTGTGTTCTTAAAAAAAAACAACAAATTTATCAATAATATTTTAGTTGGTACCTACAATAAATAAACAAGTAGTGTTGAATGAAGTGACAACAATGAAATAATGTAAACTGAGTAAATTAATTAATTACAAAATAAATTTCCGTACTAATAGACAATAAATTGTGCTTGCGTCCTTAAAAGTTATAACCGCAACGAAAAGAAAAGAATTACTGCATGAGAACTAAAATTATAATCTAAAACAAATTTAAAGAATCGCAAAAAGTGCAAAAAGTTGTCTTCAAAGTTGGAAAACATTGTAAAAAACTCAAAATTAAAAATGTCATTTGTGTCCCGCTAAGACATTCTTCTATGGAAGAAGAAATCTTAATAGGAGACACAAATATTTCTATTGCATGTTCTTAGAAGACTGTGACTACATAGCCGCACCGTCTGTGGAACCATGCCAGAATCGAACTCACGACCAACTGACTCTCAGCCGAAGGTTTTACGACACCGCCATCAGTGCTATCTTTATGTTGTTAAAAATTGCCTATACATCCAATACTATTTTCCATTATATTTTATATTATATTATTCCATTCAACCAATGAAAATAAATTGGTTAGCTATGCTATGAATAATATTACTTTTTAAGGTAGCTATTCAACGAACGAATTACTAAGGAACTGAAAACCTACTTTGCTATAATAATATTTCAATCAATACAAAGTATAATTTGATAGATCAATCAAGTGTCAAACATTATTATGGCGCTTTAATTAGCAATTCCCTGTAAAAGTTATTAAAATGAAATATAAAATGGACACCATTAAATTCACGAGGAAAAATAAAAATACAGAGCGAACGTAAGAGCTGTACAAAAAACTCATGTTACTATCAATACAACAAAAAATCAAGGACACGCATTCACACGACTTTAATCTCATCCATCATACAACAGACGTATGTACAAAGAGAAGAATGTACCAAATATTCATATTAATAAACTCGAGTCGAATGCGGCTATAGCGTTATACAACAATTGTACACGATTATCCTTCCAGGGGGAAAAGAAAAAACGATGGTAAAAAAATAATATGACAGAAGGCGGTGGAGGGGGAGGCGAGGTGCGCGGGCGCACGAAACACGCGGTTTGACGTATTCGTTTTTTACGCTCATATTCTTATTATTGGGTCCAACCGCTCCCGGTGTTACGGGCGTGGAATGCGCCATAGAATAACTCTCGCGCAGACTCGGCAACATTTTATTTATTAAGATTTTATTCAGTTAACGTTCTATGGTATGATTTTCAGTCTTTATAGATAAATAAGATGTTTGACGTAATCACGTAACATAATGTTGATAAGAAATTAGAATCCATGGAAATTACTAAGAGCAGTTAGAGTAATCAATTATGTTTGCAATTATAACTATAACGTACTAAATTAAAAACTGATTCTAATAGTATCGGAATAATTACTTATTACTGAATGTTTAAATGATATCTTTAGAATCAAATATCATGTCCTACTTAGTTATGGTACATAAAAAACACGAGACGTACGAATAAATTCTAGGTATAATTTACATAGAACCAATCAAAGCGGCTTAGCCCTTAACACCATAGTTCAGTGCACCCTATTACAAAATACATTTCATAGTATACGCCTATTATCAATTCCATAAATATTTTTATAGTAATCAACCTATCAGCTTGGAACGCCACTCCGCCGGCAAAGTGGCTATTACTAGATAATTGCACGCACTAAACTTTATGAAATGACATTCATCACTGCCTTTACAAAGGTTGAGAGACATTTTTACAACTAAAGACGTTCATAATAATATTTTTTAAATCATGTCTTCTATTTTTCACACATCAGTATTTGGTCAACATAAACTTAGAGTAATCCCAGTTCAGTAAGATATTTATTTTCAAATAAAATATAGCTGATGGTATTTTCCCAGTAATAGTCGTAGTTATGTTGTACAAATTGTAGGAAAACTTGGTAGCAAACGGTACAATTATAATACAAATTACCTAGCACTCATTTAACAAAGAAAAATAAAATAAAAAGGGAAACACACAAAACAAAAATACCGGGCCAGGATGCAGATCTACCTACGACCTTCATAACGTAAACATTTCTGGAATTTGTTGAAAAAACAACAAACGAGCGAACACCCTCGTGAGAAATGGTTGAAAAAAAAAACAGAGATCCTTTGTCGTGGATGGGAATCGTGAGTTCCAGGAATTCGCGTGCCATCCATACAATAAATACGTTTGTTCCTAGCATAGGCACCGCCGTTGTGTGGAAGAACGCACCAATGACTGTAGACGACGTAGATGTAAGGAAAAAACCACTGGGGTTTCAATTAGATGATGAGCATTCCTAGGTTTGTTTTTGTTTCGCTTTGTCGGGTTTCCTTATCATTGTTCGAAGAAGTTAAAAGGCGCTTTCTTAGAATCGGAACTACATTATCTTCAATCTTTTGCGAGCATTCATAATTGCATGTGTACTCAAAAGATTGATCTCCTGGAACACTACTTCTACGGTCATCAATTTTGCTCAACGAAAATAGAAAATCAACAAAATTACAATTTACTTGGAACAGGTAAATTACACGATAGGTAACAAGCTCGTAAATCACGCGTGCCTTTAGTAGGCAAGTACGAGGACGGACGGACAAATGCTGTAACCCCAGGCAATACGTTAAGCATCCCTTTATGAGGTTGCTGTAACTGCCCACTGGAGATGTTGATAGACATAGGATCGATTTGGGTAGATCGGACGTGAATTGTGAAACATTGTTATAATATTTATGTGAAAAAAGGAAATATTCTGAATTGATCAGTGAAGAACAGATCGAACCAAACTCGAATCATCGAAAAACCATTCAAAAAGTGAAGCGTTAAACAAAACTCTTAATAGACAGCCAAAAAGTATATTTAAGTATTTTTAAGTCTTCTGAAAACATTATTCTTTAGAGACATTTTTAAATCTCGTCAGAGAGTATTATATTCCTTGTTTTTAAAGCAAGGCAACCTTAACAAAACTCGCGAGCGTAGGAGGCAAAGACCTACAAAAGGCTGCGAGTAAAGTGAGAATTAAGGACATTCTTCATGGTATTATTTGTGTTACGTTTCAAGTTTATACTTATTCATACAGCTGTACTAAATACTGCCCACATGCACATAGCTCGCGTAACGCAAACGCGGTTAAAGGCATGAATACACATAATTGCGAGTGCGTGAGTCTCCAATGTAGGGTTAGCAGACAAAGGATATGGCCTGAAAGTAAAGCCAGTTTCTGAATTGTATTCAGAATTTAAGACGTACAAACATGTAACCTCATTACATGGTGCAAATCACCAAAGCATTTGCAAAATTATAAGCTTGTCTTGATGTTCGGAAGTCATTTGGATAAAACCTGAAAGCATTTTGCACGTAGATGCCAATAAATAACTATTCAAGCGAAAAACTTGATAGAAAATCTCCAAAATTACAATTTTCAGCAACAATTTCACTGGTAACCCTACTCCAAGGTCCAGCGCGGAGGTCGTTCTCTGCGCACGCGTCTCCCGCTTCGAAAACAATCTCGGGTTACGAGCAGCCAGCTCGTGTGGGCACGAAGTACCTACGCCGGAACGACACGAACTCGCCCGATTAACATCCAGATTGATACGCCCGTGCAAAAAATGAATGTCCTAAAATGCATGCAGAGGGAAGATTTTGTTCGTGATAATATTTGCTGTAACATTTGAAAGACGCGGAATCTGTGTTTGATTATACATTATTACTTATAATGCAAAGAAGTACCTATTTTCTAGACAACGATGAAATTGTTGAAATTGATAGTTATAATGTCTACCCAGTATGAAATGAAGCTGCGAACAAAATGTTTAAAAAACATTCTTCATAAAGGCGACATCATATTGAAAAACTGAGACTTAACCCAACAAACGGGAACGACAAGCAAGTCTACTAATTATTCCAGATTACTGGAAAAACAGGCATGCAAATTCGTAAAATGTGAAAATATGTCCACGTTGGCTGGGAGCGTTGGTCACGGTGCGCGCACGCAAGTTTACGACGGGTGTAACATTAGCCGGGCGGTGAAACAATGGGCCACGCGCTGAGGTCGCTCGCCGGGTCGAGGACGGGCCGGGACAGCCTTCCCCGTCCTTCAGCCCTGCCCGCTTTATTGTACGTGTTGCTAAGGACCTATAGCCATAAGTTCAATATTTAGGCTCATGCTGGATTTGTTACAGAAAACTGAAAATTGATGATTCACTAGTGTGAGATCTCAAAGTAAATGCTCGTATATGGGATCTCAGAAGCACTCTAGATGTTTTCATTCATCATCCTAGGGTGCTCATAAATGCGGATAACCAAATCTCTAGACCACATGATTCAAAATCCTTAGCATTTTCATTGAACCTTAATGTTACTTAAAAGACGATTGTAATCCAAATGCCGATGGAAATTACAAACTCATAAGAAGCACTGTAATTCAAATTTAAAATGAAATTGTGACTCAAAAGACAGTCACGTAACAAAATAATGTCCATAATTCAATCTGTGTTGAAACATTTTAGAGTGTTAGTTAAAAATGCGACGCCGGGGACGCATGTCATCCGCTTATGATTGGGAGGACGCATTCCATCGTTGATGCACGACCGACATGTCTTATGGGTGAATACAAATAAGATAGGACATGGATTTCTTTTTGTTTTTTGTTCAATTTTATGTTTGTTTCAATGTTAGTAGAAGTAGAATAAATTCAATGTATACTTGCTTCTAAACTTGTATGTTTCTCACGTTCAAAATTATGGATGGATTTTAGAATTGAAACATTTGGGAATTAAGGAGAACAATGCACCCAAAATTAATGTAGTGTCTATAACATTTATGAAAAACCCCATTAGTATATCACAAATTCAATGATTTCTACTAGATGTAATCAGATTCTGCTGCCACAGTTATTTATGGTCTTTTCTTTCGCCTATAAAACACTATTGGTGTTCTTAAACTCCAATATTTTATACCAACAGTGCCATAGTTACTACTGGTTCATTTACATCACCGGAGGGTCGGGCTCTCCATACCGCGTCAAACTTGTTTTATTTTTATGACAGATTCAAAAAGGACAATGTGTTTCGACTACTGAGTTACGCTGAGATTAGATAATATTAAATGATCCTTTGTGTAAACTACTAGCTCTTAAAGTTTATTTTTTATGACTATACCGTGTAAGTTGCTATCAATATGTTATGATCTCAACTGTGTAATCTTATTAGGAATTTTGGGATTAAAATTTCAAAAGGCTGTTTGGAAATAAATGTATTGCTATTGAAGAATTTTATTTTAAAATTTCTCTTCATACTTGATTTCTCGTGTGGTTTACTAATTATTCTTAGCATGCGAAGGCGCCAGTTCGTCTCTCGTAATCTATATTTAATAAGCAATGTAATTACAGAATTCAAGAGATAGTAAGTAGTAACATTACATAATTAATTACCATTTCACATTTTGTTCAATAAGGAACTGATAAAAAGTTTACCTTTCACTTTGTAGAATAATACCAGATCATCAAAGGCCCCGGGCTAAACAAACACGTATACCTAAGCTAGCATGACTGGGCCATCAAAGATAAAATTATACACGAATTAAAAACAATTTCTACGATACTACTCATATTTTCAATAAGAAAAATGTTCATTTCTATTTATGCCATACAACGAAATATCAAAATAATCGTTTGGACCAGGCTGACCTTTAACAGCGTACAACTTTGACAGATGGTGTCATTAACTGCACCGGCCTATGCGTACGGTGAAAAAAAAAACATTTTTAAAAAGGTAGGAACGCGTCTATAATTATAATGAAGCATGAACGCATCGGGTCAAAAGAGTGTGGTAATGTCACTGGTTTAAAATAAAACGTATGGAATGTTTATCAAGAGAATTCTTCAGTTTACGAGCAGGGTTGGACTTGAATGCTGAGTTTGGGGTAGCTTGAGCATTTCTTATGACTTTTTGTCATTTTGTCACAAAAAACGATGACTTCGAAATATGGCATAGAAACAAGAATGTCGTTAATGTTAGAGTTAACAAAATGTTACCTGTATAATAATGTTCAAATTACCCGTAGTTTTAATAAAGAATGAAAATTCAAAACACTCCACGAAAATTCCAATCGACTCACGAGACGAACCAGATGCGCCAAACAGGTATAATATTAGCGCAATATTTCTGTTCATACCCTAGCCTACAATTATTGGGCAAAGAACAACCCGTAATTTATCTTACAGTAGCCTGCACGTACGTAATAATTATTTTTAAAATATTTAAAAAATACCGGTCGGTGCAAATTGGTCAGTAAGAATCCTCTTGAAATTGTATGCATCCTTAGTGTATTGCCGGTGGAGAATTCAATGTCATTTAACGTATTTTACTTTGTTCTTACATACCATCGTATATTAATCATGCATAGTCCTTGAATGTGAATTTAAAAACACGCAATATTTTAACACGTGTGGTCGTAAAATATGTAGTTCACCTAACAATACATTTTCGAAGTTACGAGTTTGTTAGAGTGACTATAGAAGGGAAAATCATTGTTAGCAGGTGTAAGGGGTTGCCTCCGTTGCCTCCCTTACACCTGCTCACAATGATTTTCCATAGAAACATAGATATTGATTTAATAAAAACTGTTTCGAAGACACCTTATTACAGTGGTAGTTTTGGGTATCGATTATGTAATAGACATCAAAACTCTATACTATTGTAATAAGTTACGTGAAAGTAATGACTGATGGATCGTACTATTCGTACACAATATTTGAATCGCTTTAGAAGGAAAATTTATTCTATCTTACAGACAATCTTAAACCACAATATTATTCAAGTTACGTCAGTAGTCAATAAACGTAACATATCAACTATGTAGGAATTTTCCCATAAAATCTCGAAGTAGATTTCGTCCAAGATAATTTATAATTATACTGTGTGTTACAAGTATTGTCCAGTGGAATGCGATATACTTGTGACCCCAACGACCCGGGTGCTGTCAACATTTTTATAGATTTATACAAGACGTTTTATGACAATCGGATTTTAATACCAGACTTAACTGCCAATGGAATTTTAAAACGCAGAGCTAGCATTCTGGCACACTGGATAGTTTTTTCGAAAATAATTTAATTAATATAAAACATGATTAATAAAATAAATATTCTGTACAAAATAACCTTTTGCCATTCATTTCATTGCCCTCGATTTCCTACCAGCACTGCTTAATTAAAGAGCAAATTCTGTTTAATTTTGACGTTGATCTCAAATCTCAAGCGTCCAATCAGCTCATAAAATAAAACATACGATTCCCATATTTCATTTATCTCGAATGCATCGATCACATTTCTCTTGTAAGCCATTACCACAACTCTGGGCCCGAAAATATTCATTCACGATTACAAGGTGAATTTTAAAACGCTACCGGGTGAAACATCTTGGTCCACGCGACTGTATCGAAAGGTACTTCTTAAAATTCCAACATTCTCGTGATAACGATGGCTTTACTCGTTAATGTTATGGCCGTTACATGTTTTATACGAGCCAACGATAAAACTGTGGATTTTAAACAAAAGCCTTTTATATTTGATTGCACAAGACACTTAAGTTTGCTGGAAAAAATATGGGATGAAAGTTAAAATAAGTTTAACAAGTTATAGTGTTGAAAATTGGCATCATTGGGAAGGAAGACCTTTAAAAAGAGTTTTTAATGCTTGTCGATGTTAAGAAAGTTACGCCATGCATTTTACTGTAGAATACATTAGCAAAGTATTAAAACATAATATTTCAAAGTTTATTGCATTGATTATGAAAATTGACAAAAAATAACAATCCATTATAGAATTTTAAAAGGATGCGGAAAGAGAAAACTAGGTAGCAATCGTACTGCCACTTCAACGAGACAACAATCATAAAATCTTAATACGACGACGTAATACACCTTTAAAGTTGTTTAAAGACTAGAACGTTACAAAAAAAATACCAAAGAAAAATGTTACCGCTGGACGTTCTGTCATCGTATAGTACTTTCAAGCTTTTTATTATACAACTGATCCCCATTCTGAACATTCCAAGGGTATGACTGTATGATGCACGTGTTTTAATGACTGCAAAGGATTGGAAATGGTATTTGAATATGAAGGGGGATTTGTTCGTTGGTCTTTTGTGAGACTGTCACCTCACTAAAGAAAGATGATATGGTTGGTATTAAAGCAACAGGACTTGAAGCTATGACAATTGAAGAATAGTCACCAGAAAAACCTCACAATATACCTACTTACAAACATACCTACACATAATAAGATCTGATTAATACATTTTAATACGACGAGACGGAGATGAATTTTTCACCGGCCAAAAATATGACAAATCGATGTTTAATATAGTTAAAGAAGATAAATTAGATTAGATTTTATTGTGGGTGACTTCAACCTGAGTAATATTGATTGGAGTTTGGTAGGAAAATCAGCTAATAAACTTGGACTGCCTAGTACAAGCGAATTTTTAATCGACTTTACTCATGTTAACAGACTTAATCAACTTAATTCTATAACAAACGATGCAGGGCGTATATTGGATCTCGTTTTGTCAACGCATTCTTTGTGTAGTGTGAGCCAGAGTGTAAGTCCAATTAGTATTGTTGATAAACAGCATCCACCTCTTGAAATTGTTATTTCTTTGAGTAAGGAAGCAAGACTACCATACAATAATGTTAAGAAAAGACCTAATTTTCGCATCACGAACTATGAACCAATTCGTAATTTTTTAAATCAAATAGACTGGGTTGAATTATTTGAGGGACTCAGCGATGTGAATGAGATGTTGGATGCTTTTTACGAGAAACTTAATGATGCTATACAGAAATTTATTCCGTCTCGGGCACCAAAAAGAAATAAATTCCCTCCGTGGTTTAATACTAAGCTGATTAAAATGTTAAATATCAAAAATAAGATTAGAAAGCGATACCATAAATACAAAAACCCAATGGACTTGATTGAATTAAAACTGCTAAGTAAGCGTTGCGGTAACTTGAGCACTCTTTGTTACAACAATTACATGAAAAATCTAGAAATTGAGCTCAAAAACAACCCTAAGTTATTCTGGGCTCATGTAAAAACCAAACGAGGAGGCTCCAGTGCTTACCCTATGACCATGACAGACGGCTCAATATCCACATCTAATGGAATAACAATATGTGAGATGTTTGCTACTAACTTCTCGTCTGTTTATAGCTCTAAGCAGGAGTCGAGCAAGGATATTAACACCAAAATACTATCACAATCACACGAGAATAGCAGTTTATGTTTAACAAGTCCAACTATAAGCTATGAGGTTCTGCTTAAAAAATTAAAAAGTCTAGATGGAAACAAAGGTGCTGGCCCGGATGGCATACCGCCAATATTTATTACAGCTTGCGCGGCAGAATTAGTGTGTCCACTTGTGCTCATATACAACAAATCCTTAACCTCTGGTGTATTCCCTCTAAAATGGAAAATGGCAAAGGTGGTGCCTATACATAAATCGGATAACATTGACACCATATCGAATTATAGGCCCATCTCAATTCTTTCAACGTTTGCCAAATTGTTTGAGGTACTACTCTGTCAGCATTTCCAAAATCATCTAAAATTATACTTAAGCGATCTTCAGCACGGATTTGTGGGTTCACGATCCACAAGCACTAATCTAGTTTTATTCACGGAATTTTTAATAGAGGCCGTAGACTCTGGCCATCAGGCTGATGTCATTTATACTGATTTCAGCAAGGCCTTTGATAAAGTGTCCCACAAAATCTTATCTCATAAGTTGCGTGCATACGGTGTCACTGGCAGCTTGCTTGAATGGGTGACTTCATACTTAGTTGACAGATCATTCTTTGTCGTAGTGAATGGTTATCAATCGAACGTGTATAATATCTCCTCTGGAGTCCCACAGGGCTCGCACCTAGGACCAATTTTATTTAACTATTTCATTAATGATATCCCCAGCTGTTTTCAACACTCCGAAATTTTTATGTATGCGGACGACTTAAAGTTCCTCAGAATAATTAAGTCAGATAGAGATTCCATGTTTTTACAGAGGGACCTTAATAATCTTATTCAATGGTGCAAAAATAATGAAATGCATTTGAACTCAAAGAAATGTTACCACGTTAAATATACAAGAAAAAATAATGTAATAAAAACAGTGTATTACATTAATGAAGATAAAGTTAATGAAGTAGATACTATACGTGACCTCGGAGTTCTGTTTGACAGAAAATTAACCTTCACACCACACTTAGACCATATTACTAAAAAGGCATCCAAGATGCTGGGCTTTGTCATAAGACACTGTAAAGGTTTTCGTCAAAGTAAAACAAAAATACTACTTTATTATAGCTTGGTTCGTAGCATATTAGAATACTGTAGTGTGGTGTGGCGGCCGCACTATGCCACTAATAGTTTGCGTCTAGAACGCATTCAAAAACGTTTCCTCTGGCATCTAGCCTTTTCGGTAGGTATAGCGAAAAAAACACCGTCTTATAAAAACAGATTAAAACACTTTAACATACACACCTTAGATGAGCGAAGACGTTTAAATGACGCAATGTTTACATGTAAAATTTTGAAAGGTAATATCGACTGCCCGCCGTTGCTTGCACTCTTTAACTTTCGTGCTCCTTCAAGACTTCCACGTAGACCTATTACTCCACTCTGTCCTCCTCAGAGAAGAACGGTTCTAGGTGCCAACTCTCCGTGTGCTAGGTTTTGTAAGGTATTAAATGGTTGTAGCGATCAAATTGATTTCCACTTTGATTCTCTCACTAAGCAGAAATCTAAAATTCTAAACTGCTTATCTGATTTGTTGTAGAGCCTAGAGATGCTTAAACATTTAAATTATCAATAGAATTATTCTTCTGACTTTTTAATATTAAGTTTGCTTGTAAAATGTACTTGTATCCAAGCTTACAAATAACATTGTTTAACTTTTGGTGCATGTGGTGTTTACCTTTAAGTAATTGTTACACTGCTTAATGTTTTGAATTCATGTTTTATTTTTATGGTGTAAGTGTAAACAATTGTTGGTAGACCTAATAAATAAATAAATAAATAAACTTGAAACCAATATAATACTGCGCTAATGATTTAAGAAATCGGGTTACATATTTTCGTAGCATAGATTATAATCAAATATTTAAATTTGCCTACATTGAAACGAAGTTACGCTTGCGTGGAGATTAAAATACGCGTCATTGGATTCGTATGACAAATGCGTGGACCCAGACGATTTATATCGACGGTATTTTAATGGATTTAATCAATTCCCTTAGTGCACTAGCGCGTTTACGATGAAAAATGGAAGAATTGCTTTGCATATTATCTAGATGTATCGTTTCCAACAGGTACCGAGTACCTACGTCCATTTATTATGGGACGTATTGAAATAATGCTTTTAAACTTTCTACGTGATATCTATTAATGATATATTGTTCAATTTAGTAGCTATCGGGCTGACCTGTGCAATTTGTTAACTAAAATTTTCTCCGGCCATGGACCATGAAATTGGCGTAATAACCCACGCATCCTCGTAAATTTACAGCCCGAAGGCTGTATAGGGCGAGGCGGCGTGTAATACGAGCGGCAGATATATCATAATCAAGCCAGCATCTAGAATCAATATATTATCTGGGCGGTAGCCAGTCGAACGGTAGCCCAACGTTGCATTACATTAACAAACGACCCGTTTCTAACTCAGCGGCCTTTTATTATAATATTATGCGATATTGTAGGTACATCCACTGTAATTACGTGTTGACCTGTTTTATGGTCAGCTAGTGACTGACCATCATTTTGCATGTGCTGTCGTTTATATCTAGTTTAATTTAAATGTTGGCTTATTTTTGTCTTTTATGGCGATAGTTATAACTACAAACTGGTTTACTTGTCCACATGTTTCTTCAATCTCAAATGCTAATCCTTACCTGACTTATCGTATAAAGAAACGTTGGACCCTGGTAAGGAATAGCGCCCAAGAAAGTTTATGCATGATGCTGCAAGAGACATATGTGTACCACCGACCAGCCTGTCAACCTGACAACTTTACGACAGCGCTCTTCTTTACGATTTCCGATGGACAAGACCAAGATCGGCTGTATCCAATTAGCAGGTACATCAATTTCTGTGTCATGGTTATTACTGCCAATTAGGGATGGGCGATACCTACGCCGCGGGACCGCATACAGATCGACTTTTTAGAGCAAGTCAGGATATAGATCGCCTTCATACATGTCCGTTTACGCTCTAGTTTACTATTATTATCGATAGACATTCAATTCTTAGTGTAATACCTACATGCTGTTTCTCATTTAATTCATTGCGACAGTATTAACACAGTAAAAATATGTATTTTTACTGTGGTATTAATATCACTGAAACCTATTACATAAATCGACGCTGATCTTTTATCTCTTTTTGTCGTACAATCTCAAAATACAGTACCCACAGACATAATACTTACTACATAATTTGTACTATACGTCAACAATGAAATTTTTATTTAATTGCCCATCTTTAGCAATATTTTGAATATTCATTATTGTATTACATACTACCAACCCGCTTTTATCTAACGTCTCATTAATTAGAAAGAATCGATTTGAGAAGCACAAGTAATTACAGTAATATCTGATTTAAATGAGCGAATTTATTATGGTATGAATTTTTTATTGGAGGGTGGATACCGGATGCTCGGTTACATAATTAAAGTAACAGGATTTTCGTAGCCTACAGACATAGCTTTAGTCTTAGTGGATAATAAAGAAATCTTTTTTTAAAGTTGTGAATTTTAGCAGTCTTGACAAAAGCAGTGGGGATATTTTTACAGTTTGATAGACATGCCAGCACAATGGCTTCAATTTCTCCCATTGTGCTAAAAACATTGCTGGATTTCAACAAATGCCAACTCCCAAACCGTCTATCATTTAAATATAGTTCAAAATCCAGTCAAAATCACGGCGTAATACATTTTACGCGAACCGTACGGGCTTTCCACGCATGTGTTACTTTATTACCTAATACTCTGATTGCGTAAACATATTTTATGAGGATTGACGTGTTCTAAAAACGGCTTATCGCATATCGTAATATACTACGATAAAGAGAAATTTTCTTTGTTCTAAGCGTTTTCAATTGACGTATTGTATGTGGGTTTAAATTTACGTTTTTTAACTGCATGAGTCAGTGAGAGAAATTGTTTGATGATGCAGAAAGATGTTGGACTTGCAACCTGAGATGGTATGAATGGAACAATAGACGAAGTGGCATTATATACGGAAGCCATAATAGTAATTATTACACTACTGTTCAAAGTACCTAAATTGACGATACTAACCAAGATATAATTGTTCTTTCTGGAATCGCACTAGTTGGGATTACAAATGCGAAAGTTTGTGTGTGTGTTTATTACTCCTTCACGTTGAAGCAGCCAGACGGATTTGGATGAAATTTGACAAAGAGGTAGCCTGGGACCTAGAGACTTTTCACCCATTTTCACACGAAGTTGCTAGTAATAAAATAATGTTATATGAAGTTTCTGTAACTTAGCTGCAGAAACAGATATGTTTTCTACAGATTAGATACAAGATGTTTTGTCAGTAGGTAATAACTTTTCACCTCTATCTCAAGCAGCTGTCGACGAATTTTAGCCTATATAGCTAATTACTGTCGGTGTAGAAATGATGCCATTGAATGAGATTAATGAATAGGATTACGACATGAGTAATAACTAAAAACAATGATGCACCAACATTTAGTCATCGTGGCATCATACTCTTATTTGTATTGTTTGACAAAAGCATGACGTAGAATAACTGTCAAGAGCGTCATTGCAGATCATACACAACACGCTAATATTTTTAATGCATAATATTGTTTAATGCAATCAATTTATACTATTTACACAGACCATAAAGAAAAAGCCTAGCCATCAAAATATTCGTCCACATCGCATTCAGTGGATAACGTGCCCAAAAGGCTGGCTGCACTGCCACGTTGGATGGGAATACTAATTCTTTGTTAATTAATTAGTTATTATTAGCTACACTACAGACATGGTTGCAACAACACCTGTTGTTTTATCAAGAGCAATAAATTAGATCCAGTCCACTTCTAAAATTTGAATTTATTTCTAATAAATCGTTTAAAGTTTAGAAAGATAGCAAGTTCTAATAGCAAACAATATTTTCACAGGATCCAAATCTTGAAAATGTATATTTTTGTGAATTTTAAACATGTCAAAGCCATTTTAGGCTTACCGTTATTAAATATATTATAAGAGATTTAAAAACGGGTTCAAATCTCGCCAATGTCAGTTGTTTTTAAATCTCTTTTGTGTATCTTGTAATGATAAACATGGCGATTATTCCAGCTATGTCCTTCGTACGAGGAAGTGGGTGCTTAATCAAATGTATAGGCAAGTAGTTAGCATTTAGCACGTTGTACCTAGGTCCCATCCCACAAGAAAGGTGACATTATCTAGCGACCAATCATTTCATCATTATTATAATAACCAGTACTTGTGGTAGAATAATGGGGGAATCCAAAGAGACTGTATTCATATTTGAAATTACTACTTTAATAGTCTTCAATATCGGCAAGGAATACCCATTTGACAGCTCATAAATAAAATCAAAACTGGATTGACGAGAATTTGTTATATTTCCAATATTGGAATTCCAGTAAATGTCTTACGACAGACGGGGATTTTCTATGGGTTTCCCAACTGTTTAAGACCTGTTTGGTTGAATTAGATTTGCTCAAAAATTTTTATTTTGAAACGATCAAATGCTTTACAATACTTGCTTTGCATAATGTTGGTGGTTAAAGACAAGAACCAAGAATTATGTACCGTCAAAATACAGTCTCATTTGTTAGGATCTAATAATACCCTGTTTCATAAAAAAGGCTACATAATTGCTTGTAGCGATGCTAATTTTCTTTTTAAACCTCTAAAATTGCCTATGCTAGGAATAGACCTACAATTAGGACCAATGAAGTGAGTCCTATAACCGGTTGGTCGCATGTTCGAACCGTTACGACATGGGACTCTGATTACCCCTCAGTAAATTACTTAAGTATCCTATGTGTCATATTAATGTATTACGTGGTTTTGCTGCTTGTTTTCTTTACAGGATGGGCAAACTTTATCAAATGTCAAGCTTGTTTGCAATTCGACGTTACGACAAAATGTCTTTAGTGAGAAGTAGCACAAGTTATGACTAGGAGATATCATAAGGATGCGAAGAATTACACCAGTCACGCACAAATACAGCAACGTAGACAAACTTCTCTTCATCAAAACAACATTTTTATTACTTACTTCAAAAAGCAAAAGTTCCATACGTGGCGACGCGAAAACTCGAACTTTACTGTTTTTTTAATTAAAATATTTCAAGACCCAAAATCGAATGCGGATTGGGATTCCACGGTTGAAAGCAATACTTCTGATAAATTATCGTCTGTGTCGTTTATCACTGGCAACATTGTAGAGGTAATAAAAAACTGTCGGGGCTAAGATGTGTATCTGTTGCTGTTGCGTTCGAAATCTGAGGTAGTGCGAAAGTTCTAGTTTTAAAACAAACGGTTTTTTGTGATTTACTTACACGCGACGACTATATTGTTTATGTTAGTGATTGTAACATCAATAGCTTAATGTAACACATGTTTAACGAAGAATTGAGAATATCTTTGCCATTCTTAATTGTCAACAATTTTTTATCATTACTAGTTTCGGTTTCTAAAGTAACTCCAAGCAAGGTCAATAAATTCTTCTGTACATTGAGCATTTTCAAAAAGGACATCAGAATTAAATCCAAATCTTTCCATTCTTTTCAGGAATAAAAACTACGCGAAACATTTTCCATTCGTGCGTATGTCTGACAAAATAAAGTACGTGCTACTTTGCCCCATGTTCTCGCTCCGGCCGTCCGTCGGACCTCTCATCCTTATACTTTTTGCTTGCAGCGTAACCCGGTGGCTGTATCATAACTATTATTTATGGACAGTTTGTTTCGTTTTAAATTTAGTGTAATGATGAGTCTTGGCTGCTGCCTGCACACTTCAGTTTAATCGCTGCCCGCCTCGGCTGTGCAGGTATGGAGTTGGATGATGGTAACATTGATTTACTGACGTCATTGTTTAAGAAAATTGTTTACTCAAGGTATTTAGGTAGTTGTTATAGCTGAGCGTAAGGTCCTGGGTTTGATCCCCAGGTCGAGCAAAATGTTTAGCCCAGAGTCTGGACTTGTGTTCGATTGATGGCAATAGGCTCGCCCCCTCATACTTAGGACTTAAACATAACTGGCGAAAAGGGGGGTGTGTTATACACCTCCGCCTAACTCCTTGAGGAATACATACTCACGCCTGTAAAATTAATAACAAAATTCTATATTTTAAGCAACGTTCTTTAATTAACAGTAATAGAATCACAAGGCTCCTCTCCAATATTTTCATATTTTCTAGCCTCATTACTCCAACCAACTGCACTACAGTAAAAATTTATACTTTGTAACTTTGCAAAGCTAGATAAAGTGATTGTGGGTAGCAATAACACTTCTGTATAACCCTTTCTGATAACACAGACGTGACAATTCATTTTTAATTTATGTGTAGTAAAGCTTTTAAGTATAATTTTATTGCTAATGCAATCATTGACTACAAACGCATACACATGACTAATTATAATAGGAAAGTTATAAATAGAGAATTTATCAAAGTTCACGTACAGCCACTCTGTCTCATTGGACAAAGATGAGTACCTATGGAATGTCAGTGTTTCCTGTTGTTTATATTTCTGAGGCTACGCAGTTAAATAGAATTGTGTTTGCATAACATTTATCTTTTTTATGTAGTTGCTCATCCTTAATATAGGAGCTAATATTGCTTAGAAGTGTTCCTTTTGGAAATCTAAAATGTAGGCGTCATCTGGCTTATATGACTCATCTTCATCAATTTCATGCAAGTTAATATCAACCTTAGGGGCTTTTAAAATCCAATGTCCTATAATCGTAGAACTAACTCTCAGAAAACCATAAGTTTCTTTAGTCAAAATCTGTGTAACTTCCCAAGAAATTCTGACACATTTTAATGTGACCGAAAAAATAGGACACAGACCTTACTTTCAAGATTAACCACGTATGTTGACATTTGTCAGTTTGTAATGATAATGACCATAATCGGGCGTTTCCGAGAATGTGGACGGAGGTGCCTCACACAAGAAAAAAGCCTTAAACAGAACGCAACGCGGACATCTTTTATGTAATGTAAGAAAGAAAAAAATGTTGAGGTAGGTTCAAGAACTGTGCAAGTTCAGATAGTAAGTGGAACACCTTCGAAAGCAATGCTAGCTCTTTTCAACTCTGTTAAAATTTGGTCAGCTTAAATCTCAACAATTTCATAGTAAAACTGGTTTTGGTACACTGCCATCAACATCAGACTGTACCCAAACATGCCTTCAACTCCAAACCATATCATTATAGTTCATTAAATAAAGCTACCATAACCCGTATTCCCAACATCCGAAACTTCAAAACAACTTTGTCTATGGTAAAAAAAAGATCTGGAAGCTGTGCCCCTCCCCCTCATCTGTGGTGCCTGAGGCTGTGGCTCACGTCGACCTTGGTTGCAGGAATGCTCCGGGTCAAAAATAATGACCGTTCGCAGCAACCATCAATTTTCTACCATCACAATCAAAATAATACAAATTATACGTATCCCTTTTTAGGGTCCCGTATAAAAATTGGTGAGGAGTATTAGTTTCATAGTTTGATGACCGCGATTTAAAGAGGTAGGTTTCTGCATTTTCTGTTCCAGTTCTAGTAATTATTAATACGTCAACTTTAATTCTTGATGGATAAGATTGACGATATTGGTTTGTGAAGTTATTTTAAATGAAATACAAAATCTTTTTACTAATCAAGCTGTTTTATTTTATCCGAACACTGCACCGTTACAAGTATGTGACAGAGACAAAAACATAGACAGGAATCATAACTAATAGCAACTTAGTATTGCCAACTTAGACAAATGTATGGACATTGTACATCTTATTTAACACCCTCTCTCAATGTTATTCATTTGAACAAAAACAATATTCTAACACTAAACAACATTATAAACAATAAACAGTAGTTTTAGTTTATCATTACATTACCTACACCGCACTCATTCAGATACTTTACAATTAATTCTTTGCTAAGAGATTTCGTTAACATATCTGCTGGTTGTTTCGAAGTGCATATGTACTTAAGGCTAATTTTATTATTTCTAATTAAATCTTTGACAAAGTGGTATCTGATATCCACATGTTTCAAGCGTTTTACAGACTCTGTGCTTGCATTCAATATTGCTGACTGATTGTCACAAAACAAATTTACTGGACAAACATTTTGAAAACCAAAATCATGTAACAAATTAACTATCCAGCATGCTTCACCAGCAGCCATACTCATTGAAATATACTCAGCCTCTGTTGAAGACAGACTTACAGATGACTGCTTCTTTGAACACCATACTATTAAGCAATTTGCAAAAGTAAACAAGTACCCTGAAGTAGACTTTCGGTCTCTTTGGTCACCTGCCCAATCAGCATCACAAAACCCTTGCAACACTGTATCATTACATTTGTATATTATGTTATAATCAATAGTATACTTTACATAACGCAACACTCTCTTAAGTGCACTCAATAATTCACTATTGGCCGAATTCTGGAATCTACTTAACATAGAAATGGCAAAACAAAGGTCAGGTCTAGTGCCTGAAACAGCATACATAAGACAGCCAATTATTTCCCTACAAGTTTCTTCAAATTTTTTATCACATTTAACATCAGAATCAAATATCTTACTATTAAAATTTTTATCCATAGGGGTCATCATTGGCTTGCAATTTTCCATATTAAATCTTTTTAATACATTTACCAGATAATTTCTTTGTGACAATACAGTTGTGCCATTTTGCAAATTTTGTTTTACGTTTATTCCTAAAAAATCTGAAATGAACCCCAGATCCTTCATCTTAAATTGCTTATTTAGGACTGTCTTTAGATTTCTAATCTCCTGTTCATTTGTGCCAGAAATTAACATGTCATCCACATAAATTAATACAAACATTTTATCTGTGCCACTATACTTTCTATACAAACACGAGTCAGACCTTGATCTCACAAAACCTTCTTTTGTTATTACTGTATTAAATTTTTGATTCCAACACTTAGGAGAACTTTTCAAACCATATAGCGATCTTTTTAATTTAACTGTATTATTATTTCCTGAATAGGCCCCTTTAGGTAAACTAACATACACTTCTTCTTTTATCTCCCCATATAAGAAGGCCCCCGTTACGTCCATTTGATATATAGGTACATTTAATTTTGTTGCCACAGCTACAAATAGTCTAAATGTGGACAACTTCGCAACTGGAGCATAAATATCACACAAATCAAATGAATCCTGTTGTTCAAACCCACGGGCAACAAGTCTAGCTTTATACTGTAAAACATTATTTAATTTTTTTATCTTAAAGACCCACTTACTACTAACTGTTTTCCTATTTACTGGTACATCACAAAAATCCCAAGTGTCATTGTCTTTAAGAGTCTGTAGTTCCCTAGCAATAGCTTCACTCCACTTACTTGCATCTTTTCTGTTCATAGCCTCAGTGTATGTAGCTGGTTCCCAGTCACTCTCATCCAACTGCACATTATTGCATTTATAGAAGGATGTTTGCTTTCTTAGCCGCTGGCTTCTTTCATTGATGGGTAAATCACTTTCATCCAATAGATGTTCCTCATCACTGCATGGTAAGTACTCACTGTCACAGTCATGTTCTGATCCCTCCTCACCAACACTACTTGTATGAGTCACCTCCATTGTTTCATCTAGGTTAGTAGTTAGCTCATTCACAGGGTTAGGTTCTGTCTCAGGGTTACTGTCTACCACAGGTTCTTCTTCCAGGTTTATTGATGTTGTAGATTCCTTTTCTTCGCCTTCCTTCACTAGAAGTTTCTCCTCCTTACCCTTTCGGTTTAGGAATACAACATCTCTCTTTGTCTCCACTGTGTTCGTTTTTGGAAAATAAATTCTATACCCCTTCACATCTTCTTCATAACCCACCATCAACCCCTTTTCACCTTTCTTATCCCATTTCCTCCTTCGTTCCTTCGGTATGTGAGCATACACTTCTGTGCCGAAGACTTTCAACTGGTGAATGTCAAACTTTTTGTTTGCCCATACTTCAAATGGTGACCTTGTATTTTCATGACTTTTCCCAGTTCTATTCAATACAAATACTGCTGTATTAACTGCTTCCGCCCACAGTTTCTTTGGAAAGTTTTCTTCATGTAACATTGTCCGTGCTGCTTCCACCAATGTTCTATTTTCTCTTTCAGCCTTTCCGTTCTGTTCTGGGGTATAGGGTACAGTGGTTTGGTGTGTTATCCCACGTTTTGAAAACAGATCTTTCACTTCTTTGTTTAAGAATTCTGAACCATTGTCACTTCTAAACATTTTCACTCTGTTTCCTGTCATGTTTTCGGCCTTATTAATGAAGTTCTCAATGCAGTATTTGATCTCATATTTTGTTTTAACAAAGTACACACTTCTGTAATTCGAATAATCGTCCTTCAGTATAACAAAATATCTCGACCCTCCAACAGATGCTTCTTCCATTGGGCCGCACGTATCGGCATGAATCAGCTCGCAAGTCCTTGTACTCACGTTCTCACTTTTGTTGAACGGTAATCGATGTATCTTCCCAGCTAAACAACTCTCACACTCAGGTTTAGTGGTTTGTTTAACATCAACATTATGTTTTTGCAGAATATCTTTCACGTAAGTAAAGTTTTGATGCGCGAGTTTTTTGTGCCACTCATTTAAGTCATTCTTCACTAGTGTTGCAGAGCTTGCAGTCTCGTAATTATGCATAAATCGCAATTCCAAATAGTACGAATTGCCAATTCTTTCCGCCACCGCACAAACTTGTTTATCTTTGTAAAATTTACATGACCTGTCACCTGTCATCATGGCGTAACCTTTATCTGTGGCGCGAATGACTGAAAACAGGTTATTATTTAGTTCCGGAACGTATAGAACGTTGTCTATGACCGTATCGATCCATTCGGTCCCGTTCCACACTTGCACGGCCACCTGTCCGCAGCCGAGGACACTAATGGTCGCGCCATTACCGACAACCACCGATTGTTCTGTGGTACTAGTGAATGATGTAAACAATGCGCGATTTCGACACATATGTTCACTAGCACCAGAGTCCACTAACCACTTTGATTTATGCAGTTCATGTGACGAACTAGACACTACAAACGCATTACTCTTCGTTTTGTTCTCACTCTCAGTCTTATTAACTTTTTGTTTACGAAACCTACACTGCGCCTTGAAATGTCCCAACTTTCCACAATAGAAACACTTTTTATTATTTTCGTTTTCTTCACTGCCGTTTTTATTTTGTCTGCAATCACTTTGAAAATGTCCAATTTTGCCACACTTGAAGCACTTTACTTGTCTTGTACTTTTCACAACGAGCGCAGAGGATGAAGATTGCTGAGACTCTTCAATCTTGCCTTTCACCCTCTCTTCTTCAATTAATAATCTGGCCACCAAGTTATCAATGGTTTGCTTATCATCAGGTGCCGACTCCCACGCCGACACAAAATGCTTATATTCGTCAGGCAACGACATCAATATTTTTGTGATAACGAACTTATCAGAGATCTCCTCGCCCATCTGTTTTAACGAGTTTCTCATCTCCTGGATTTTGGACAAGAAAACTGACATATCGATGCCCTTTTCGTATTTGTACTGGAAAAAACGTTGTTGTATTATGTGTATACTAGTTTCAGTCTTCTGTTCATACACGCTTTGAAGTTTTCGCCACATTTCAGCAGAATCCGTACATGTGATGATGTGTAACATGGCGTCTTCCGTCATCCGCGTGACCAACATCGTTTGCGCCTTAGCATCTTTAGCTTCCCATTTGGTTAATTCAGCAGGAGCCTCGGGCTTAAAACATTTTCCCTCCACAACGTCCAGCAAACCTTGGCCTCTCAACAGCACCGTAGTCTGAAATTTCCAGATATTCCAATTTTTGGAACCCTCCAGCTTGATCACGTTCACGTTATTGTTACTCTCCATTTTCCGACCTTGTTCACACTCCAGAACAAGTTATCCTTGGTTGGGGAATACACCGCGCCACACCGCGCGCCGCCGCTGTGAGACTTAACCTCACTTTCTTTCCCGCCGTTAAGTAACAACTGACGCCGAACTTTTCTTGATTCTATCTCACGACACAGGATTATGTGCCTGGGCCCATAACCTGAAGTTATTTTAAATGAAATACAAAATCTTTTTACTAATCAAGCTGTTTTATTTTATCCGAACACTGCACCGTTACAAGTATGTGACAGAGACAAAAACATAGACAGGAATCATAACTAATAGCAACTTAGTATTGCCAACTTAGACAAATGTATGGACATTGTACATCTTATTTAACAGTTTGGTATTTCTAAAACACATTGGTTTGTCCCGAAAGCTGGGCGGGTACCTCGAGACATCAAAATGGTATAAGACCTTTTTGAAAAATTCGGTTTCAAAATTGTGAGCCCCATAACCAGTCGTTACGGCGCATATAAAATGTACAGGGCGTGCTCAATTAAATATGTATTAGCGTATGTTACCGCTCAGCGTTTGAATAAATGCAATGCTAAACAGAATTTGCAGTCGACAATGAAGCCAGGAGAAGTCTTCGTTGAATGGCAAAGTTTGTAAATATAGGGAACAAAGATCCGTGGAGTTGCATGTGAGAATGTAATTGTATTAATTAGACAAATCCTCACGCTGTGCTTGGCTCTAAATCTTTATTCAATTAGGCAATTAGAAGGGCTTGAATAATAAGTTGCTACCCACTCGTAATGTTGATTTGGTTGATAAAAAACTGTAAAGAAAAGAACGATTTTAAATAATAGATACTAACCTAAAATTAATTGGTTATCAGGATAAAGAAACCCGGATTTCGTTGTATGAATGCATTAAGTACTTTAAAAATAAACTTTCGATCAGTTTCTGATGACAATCAAATCAGTAAATTCTATGGAATGGAATTCTTACTATCCACTATACACATCTTTATAACAAAATTAAATTAAACAATGTTGTATTAATATACCCAAGGCATTCCATCTAAAAAAGATAACGGACAACAGTTAATGATACTGTTATAGGTTAAAAGAAAAATGTATTACAATAACAACAATGACAAAGATAAAAAGTAAATATGGGCTCTATTGTTGGCGTAATACTAAACAAAGGTGACATCACGGTGGTACCGAAAGTGACGCTGGATGATCGAATTACTGAAATAGAGATATGAAAACAATAGGCTTGTAACTGTTTAAGCAGTTCAGAAATGCTGTAATAGACAGGAATGTTTTAGCTTCTAATATGGAAACGGGTTTTAGTATTCACTTTGAGAAATCTTGACGAAGCTTTTTATGTGAGGCTTTATCGAAACTAGCTTTTAGAAATGTATCTTCCAATAAAATCTATTGTCGTTAACATAAATATTATACTGGGTATGAAGATTGTAATCGCATTTGCATTATTATTTGTAAACTAAATCTTAACATTGTAATACAAAAGTCTAATTAGAGAAACAAACAGCTTACAGCAAGATTAGGACAATGAATAAACATGGCCTTCTTTTGAATTGTTGTAAGCACCTGCGATGCAAATAATTTCAAGTGTTTAGGTCCTTTGTAATCGGATAGCGTAGTGGCACACGACCACGCAAGCGCAAGATTCGGGGAATACGCCAAATCTGACAGGATCCTTCCCGGAAATATTTTTGACTACCTAATTTATAATCATAACTGATCAAAGGTATAGATGGAACAAGACAATTTCCTCGGAGGACGCAAAAGGATTGATTCGAAAGCATTAAAAAGTATAGTAATAAAGACTAAACAAAATAATATTTGCACATGTGGGACACATAGATATGTACTTAGATGTCAGTCGACATTCGTGGTACGACCACAAAATAGAAATAATTGTTATGAAACATGCAAAAACAACCAAATTCTTATACATCATTCTACCTGGATGCAATTTACTTGGAACATTAATTCCCAAAAGTGTGATACATTTTTCCTTAGCCTCACGCAACCGCATTCCACGTTACAGAATTAGTGGCGCGAGTATAGGTTCTAGGAAGCGACACGAGAAATTTTATGCTTCTGCGAAGGACTGATGTCTTATAGACCAAATCTAATTCTGTAATCGCACGATACGACGGAAATACCTGGAGTGTATGCAAAAATACTGTGAGAGCTAAACAAGACCCACGGAATATAACATTCAAAATTATGTAGGTACAGAGGATGTATATGTAATTATGTATAGATTGTATAGGTCTCTCAAAATATTACTCCACATAAGAGTCAATAATGTCTATATTGCTTTACTGTTCTCTTCCTCAGCAGACGAATAAATAGATTTCATCACTTAGCTCAGGCCTTTTACTAAACACAAAATACAATCATTGATCAAGTTTATAACTAAGATTAATCCGTTACTTTATTTATTATCACCAACAATAACGAGAACAATAATTATCACAGCCAGTTTCTAGGTTACGTAGGCGATGTTCCAATTAAAATTCTATACAAAAGCTTATTTGCTAATTAGTAAGCACGATTTTATTCATATTGCTAAACACTCTTTGGGTATAGCTAGTGCTAGTCACATCTTCCTTGCGCAAACGCGTCCATACTAGACTTAAGCATGTATACGATTAATTCTGCTTCGAAAATGTTAGGTCTACTTTAATCTTTATGTTATAGAGGTTATGTTTGCTTGGATCGTGTATAGTTAGGTAGTAAAATGTTTTGTTTTAATTGTGTGCACATGCTTGCACGTCCCTATAGTGGCGAGGCTTCTGTACCATTATACTAGAGATAAGTCGGTGAATTTTTATATGGCACTCGCATGTTGTCAGCCATGTTATAATTGAGTCACCTACTTATTTAATATTACGTTGGATGTTGTAATTGAAATGCATGGGACTTTATAGTTGACAACATCACAAATTGTAAAAGAGGGAAATATTTAGTTAGATGAACTTAAAAAGCATTAAGCAACTTAAAATACAGTAAAGAATTTCATTGGAAGATGAACTAAAATGGCTAAATCAGAAATCTTCACGAAGAAATCCAAAGTTACAACAAAACATTACTTCAAAAGCTACAGCCCTCCAGCATTATCGTTGCGAAGCTCCAAGACGATTTGCAACTTGACTAGACGTTCCCTATCTCCAGCTAAGTGACTTTGATGGCATGTTCAGCTATCTGCTATGATAAAACCCTCGTAAAACGTACAATATGCACAACTTTACTGCTTATGTCTTTGTTATCTTAAAAGTATGAAATGGGGCATCAAGCGTCGATACCGATTTACGATGTGCCGATCGTTTATGAGGTCATAAAAAGTCTTCAGTTATTGGTGTACCCATTTTATTTTCTTTTAATATTTTAAATAAACATATTTTAATGCAGTAAAAACTTATTTATAGTTTATACCCTGAAAAATATCACCTCCACTAGCGTGTTCTTTTGCATGTATTTTTTTTATATTTTCTACTTCTTCAGTCTTGCTTGTATCACAAACTAACAGAAACCAAGTTAACTTTTATGAGTAAGTACCACCATTTCCAAAAAGAAAACTCATGTTTTATACCAAAATTAAAACAGACGCGAAAACCTGCGCACGCGTCTATTCGCGGAACCACTCGCTACGCAGAATTGGAGCGCCTATCGAAAGATTGACTCACGCATCGGAACGCAATATCCGATCAGTTAAATGTGTTTGCACGCAACGTGTATTAGAATTCCGTGGTTAGCGCGTTACGAAGGTATTTGACCATTGCAGGAGGTGTTCGGAAGGTCTAAATTTCTAACGATATTTACTGTTCTTCATTAAATCGAGACCACTTGCACATTAATGACAGTACCTAATCTATCAGTTCTTTCAAAAATGATACAATCGCCTATCAAATGCTAGAAGTTATAATTGGAAAAGTAAAAAAATACCCAGCATAGTATAAAACAATTATTCGACTAAAACGATTCGTCTGCTATGCAGTTGATAAATGCCCTGACAAATGTGGTTCGTATTTACAGCATGTTTGGCCATACCATCAAGCAAGTTGTTCAACCCATAGGTGAAAATATGTTATGAGAAAAGGTACAAGCGTGTGTTACAATTTCCTGTCCAAATATTTTCCGTTCTCTGTGTAAATTGTTTACCAATGTTCTGAAAACTTGATTGCAAGAATCAAGTTTGATGCTATTTGTAAAATCTCCATGGACAATCCTTATTAGAGAAATCATATTATTACTTTATTAGTTGTTCCCAACGACTTTGTCTGCGTGAAAATGGATGAAAAGTAGCCTATGTGCTTCTCCAGGTTCCAGACTACCCTTTGTCAAATTTCATACAAATCCTTCAAGGCGTTTCAGCATGAAGGAGTAACAAACACACACACAAACTTTCGCATTTATAATATTGTGTGAATAGCCAGCCGTGTGCCCGATACGATTTCCCATCGGTGATATATTTTCAAAAAATCTTTCTTAGTTACACCTACGTTATACCTGTAAAGAACTCCTGTGCAAAATTGTATGCTAAAACTTTTCACAACTCAATTATTATAACGAAACCCTACCCGTTAAGGCAATTCCGCGTTAAAGATGGAATGCGTGCTTCTTCCGGCCACAACCCAACTTACGACACCTACTGTTTACATGTTTTTGAGCAAAACACGTGGGGATTGCATAAATGATGTTAGAATGCCATTTTCTTGGTATTATGACTAAGCAAACGTGTTATGCGAGCTTTATAGCGAGATAGAATATCTACAAACTATTTTACAACATATTTTATAGTTAGAAAACATTGAGTCATGTTATAAGCTCAAATGTCATCATTCTACGTAGTTAGAGGTTTTTGTCCAAGTGAAACTGAAAGGAGAAATAAATCGAGCCTTTGGTTCCCAAAGTTAACTGGGTGTTGGTGCTGTTGTCAACTAACTACGTGATTATTGTTGTTAAAATATACTATAAGAGACTTCGTTGTAACATTATTTTGTACGTAAAAAATGTATTGTCATTGCAACGGAACGAGTATAAAAAGTTCCAACTTAATAGGCCAAGAGTAAGTTGTTTAAAATTAGCTTGCAAGATTTTACCTACACATACACACTAAATAATAAATAAAAGAAAGTAGCCCATAAATTCCACATCGCTCATACGATATAAAACTTCCATAGAAACTATTAACCGTATGACATTTCGACAGACACCATCTAGCAGACATGAAAATAATGACAGAGTAAGTACATTATAATCTCCCTGCATTGAGCAGATCCACATCAATTTGCGCACGCTAAGGTCTAAGGTCCCGGGTTACGGTAATTGATCATTCTAATGTATCTTTTTGTTTACTTGCACCGGAGTTATCAATCAATTGACGTCAATTGATAGAACTGAAGGTTATCACTGATGACTGCCAGTAGTCTATCGTCTGTGACGTCTGTCGCATTCCTATTAGATATTACTGTGCGGATTGATTGCTAGGTATAAGTACATGTAGGGTAATAAAACTGTTGATACGTTTTGCTTTTGAGAACGTTTCATCAATTTGATTTAAATTTTTTTCCTAAATTTACCACAGACCACACCCGATTTTTGTTTTGATAAAATAAATTATTTATAGGTATTTTTTAAAAAAAAAACAAAAGATTCGGCATTTTTCACTTATCTACCTTCGTCGTAGCAAATTCTGAAATGTCTCGGACATAACAGCCTCAATATTTTGACAGTTGAGAGCAAACTAATTAGAGCTAAATATCAAGGTTCAGTCGTTGAAATTGTGTTCATTTAAATATCATTTCCTTCATGCAACAGTATAGGTACGGTAAGGTATTGTTAGTAGGTATGTAGAATTAAGTTATGGCATAGCCAAGCCAATATAAAATCGAGGCTTAATTGGAAAACAAATTCCGATCTAAACTTGAAGTAGTTAGCCTAAATGGATCATAATTTACTTTGCCTTCTGAATAATATTGATTTATTAAGTTAAAGCAACACCAGTCAAAAACTTAAACTTGAATATAAAATTGTTGGGACTACTATCACGATTCTAGTTCTGAATATAAAATAATCTTAAAAATCTAATGCGAAGGTAAAATCACGTACCTACCAATGTTCTCGCTAAACGAATACGAATTCGTCGTGATAACGGTATTCGGAGTGCGAATGTGGAAGTGAGATGTTTGAAGTTTGTAACCTAGTATATGCAGATAACAGGAAAGTGGTTGAAATAGCCTCCGATTTCACGTAAAAACTGAGAAAGCTAAAAATTCTTAACCTTTTAAATGCCAAATAAGAATCAAAATACTATATGTAAGTCCACACAATAATTTGGAAAATATTCAAGCACATACCAAGAATTTTAATGTTGTTGCAATGAGACAGAAATAAAACTACAAAATATAAATTAACCCTGATAACAACACGAGAAATATTTTGTCGTTATAATCACAATTACAATCAACAAGCAAGGAAGTATTTTTTAACCTTTGCTTGTCATTATACAATCTCGATAAAATATTGTACAGACAAACAATTGTATGTTAAGCCCTTTTATTATTGTTACCTAAGTACCTATTAATATTTATAAAATCTTAGATCAACAAATCACTTAAAAAACCTTCATAAGTTCTACTTGAGCACTTACATTTTTGTATGTTTTATGTTATTTGTTTGGATGATGAATAATGTCCAAACCTTCTGCTACAGAGTTACTTTACCTCAAATTGTGTTATTTCATAAAAAAATGCATCATCTGATTTAATACATACTACACCATTATCTACCAGAACAATCTATCTCCCTAAATTGACTAAATGACAAGCAGCTTTTACCACACTTTTTCTTTAATCCAAACGATGAGAAATTAAAACTGAACTGCGTTCAACTTCGCTTCCTGACTGAACTTTGATCCATCAAGTCTCGTCTCATTGCGTGCTCAATTCGAAACAATACCGCAACCACTTATCTCTTATCTCAGTATCAGGGCACGATCGCATTCCATCGTTATCTGTCGGAGAAGCCACTAAACGAGTGGTTAATGTGCCTTTGAGCACATTAATTATAGATAGCCGAGTTTCATTTAATTTCATCACATTTTTAATTACTAGGTTAACCTTTTTATGTGATACTTGCTCCATGTTCTTCAGTTTTATGGATTCATGTAAATGTTTCATCATCATCAATTTCTGGTGCAAAAAGTTCATAATCGATTAGGTTTTCGTTCACATCTTAATTATTCATACGTATAACAGCTACGTATATGTAATGTTATATGCATTCGTGTACGTCTCGCTACGGAGATAAGACTTCAACCTTTGACAATGGCAATATACATTGTATGTATTGTTAACTATTAAACTTGCATAATAAACAGTAGACTGATATTATCGCGTTTCCACTCTAGATAACAATTTCAAATGAATACGGCACTTGAATAATTTTATATTCATCAACCTCTCATTACAGGAAACACTCGAATGAGAGTACACTTGAATGTTTTATTGAAAAAGTCCACGTTCTATGTCAAGTATAAAAAAGTTTTATTAAGCGAGATGGAAATCATGCTGCATTTAGCTACAACAGTACATACTGTTACGGTGAATACAAATGAAAAGGGTCACAGCAATGGCAAATGACATTTAAATCCATGAACTTGATGGTCGTGTACCGCTACAGAAAGTCCAAATGACACGCAAAACGAGGCTAATTCTGTTCTCTATTCCCACCGTTGTCAATATTCTTTTATTCATTCAAGCACAGATGCTCCTCCCCTCGCGAGGAAGTTTATGGTTCTCAGCTGTGTTTTTCTGTTTCATAGTTAATATAAAACTTACATATTTTTAGGGCAAAACGTTAACACAGAAACTAAGAACTCAAGCAACAAATTCGCTCATAGTTTAGAAAGCTTAGTTTAACAGAATACCTAGACATCTTTACCAATAAAAGATGTGTCGATTGGTCACCCATTGATCATGAGCCCTAAGATAACATCAAAGCAAAAAAAGACACCGCTAACTTCTCAGGTATCTAGTGCCAATGTCACTAGTTAATTGAGTTAAAATTAAATCGAATGACATTGCTCCACTGATACGAAGGAGCTGAAGTATTTATCGATAGATGTCCGATAAGTAACAGCTGCACTCGATAGACGATGGAGTCAAGTTGAAATTATCGACAACATTGCCTTCGTATCACCACATTAAAATGAAACTGATCGATTGATGAACCAAGATAAAACATTAATCGATGCAAAGTAAGTGCTTCGAGACATGAACGGCAAATTGTCGCAGGAAAATACACATGCTTGTAATGTTAAATTAATATGTGCCGTAAGATATGATTGAGGTTATAAATACGTAAAAGGTACTGTTTTGGAAGCTAAGACTTATAACTCTGTTGATTTACACGTTTATTAAACGATTTTAAGCACCTGAATTTGGATAATGATATCTTGGACTAACTAGACACATATTATATTCCGTTAATTATTATTATCAGTGGGCAGTCGTCAGAAATTAATTTTATGCTTTGCTACCGTACAGATCGTTACTTTTGAGCTTAGGATTTTAATTGGCATTTTCTGTAGGATATTCAACGTTGCTATTACTATTTCTGTGATTGCCATCAATAAATGGAAGTGCTTAATTTAAGTACCAACCTCGAGAGCCTCCTGCGCTGTGTGCAGGTACTCCCTCAGCATCGCTTCCTGGATGCTGAGCCATTCTAACCTCGGGTCTTCCAACTGCGTCACCTCTGTAACAATATTTTTCATTATATTAGCCTGCTATATCGATGTTTTAAAAAAATATTTTGTGTTCTGATCAATTTGTTGATGTTTTTGTTGTAAGATTTTAATTTTCATAATTGCATAGTTAAATCAGTGCTACATAAGGATCCACGCTTTCGACAGCGTCACTACTCACAAAGAGCAAACTGTGCTTACCTTATTTTGTTCTTCTTGGTCTTGCACAGTTTTTGCTCTTAAGATTTTGACCTATTGACCAGAAACTCAAAGCTAATGGAATTTTAATAAATCCGTTTTCCCCGTACTCAATTACTTGAGACAAATAAACAGCAACCGCAAGCCAATATGCGAACCAGATTAAAGCTAAAGAATTACTCATCGTCAAACTATGCGATACGGTTGCCGATTACCAGTCGATTAATGACGAAACCGAAGTAATGTTTGATAATGGTGGCATTCAATAAACACTGATAGCAATCGCTTTTATGGCCGATAGTGACATTTGGGACGACGCTTGGTGTGATTATAATTCGTGGTGTAAGGCGTTTATCTGAAAAGCTGATTGCGAAGTGGGCTGTACATTTTTTGAAAGCCAATTCTGTAAACATTATAAATACTACCTTTTTTTTTCATATAATTAGATTTTTTTATTGTAGGTAGCTGTATTTTAAAAGAGAAGAACAAATATTTTACATAGTACTGTTAATTTTCAGACATTAAATAATGTGGCTGCTGTTATGTACCCAAATGAAAAAATCGTTTAAATAACTGAAATAATACTAGATACTAGTACACTCTCTTTCAAGATGTATCAAATAAAATGTCCTACTACACTAAGCAAATGATCCATTTAGTCATAAAGCACATAGCGACAGGAACCAATCATAGAGTCAGTCATCATCGGGGCAGCTGCATTCCGCCATCATTCGCACACCGCGTGACATCCAAAGTGCGCACGCGGCGATCTTTCAATTATTATTCTCAATTCTGAACCCGACAAGGCCGGAACGATTCTACAGACAGATTGTTACTCACTTTATATCAGATTAGAGAAACAATGCCGTCGAAATTGCTATGTAATTTGGCTACTGTTCGCGATGAAGGTAAAGTGATAGTGGTTAATCAAATTGGTAACCAAACCAACAACTCATGGTTAATGATTATAATCTGTAAGGATTAAAGCTAGTATTTAAATTGGTTGGCCAGATTCTAATTGTTGTTTGGACATGTCTAGATACAAAATATAAGTGTACTATGAAAGGTATATCCTAAAAGTTTTCGAAAAGGATTTAACAATGAATGTCTAGTTTGCTAGCAATAGAATAAACAAGTCACCAACATAGTGGAGTCCGTCCCTAGGTCTGGCGAGAAAAAACAGACAAAACGTGTCCTGCAGGGCTAACATGCGCGCCGCGACAAAATTTGTCGACTGTTTTGTCTCGCTCTTACTCGTGCGAATACGAGACAAATGCACGATAAAAGCGTCGACAAAATTTTGTCGCGGCGCGCATGTTAGGCGCTCTGGAAACATATTATTACGAGTACTTATAACACACATTTCATTAAACACAAGGTGTAGACAAAGGATCCAAAGTCACGTCCCACTTAATCATTCATAGGGGTCCTTTCGATAATAAACAATATCAAAGTTAAATCAAACCCGAAGCACCATAAACACGCAGTGCACGTGACTTTGATTCTTTTGGCAGTAGAAATTGACCACACACAGTCATAATTATTGATATTCAACGACACGAAGTAGACTCATCTATAAATCTATGTGACTAAAGTAACACATCTAAAAAGATATGCAAATGAAAGTTATGCCACCATTGTTGAAATATTAGTGAAAGAAAATTCAATTAAAATAAATTGTAAAGTAATCATATTATACTCGTGTAATAGAATTTTTAATGATATTATCTTCGTTAAAAATAGTCAAGTTTATTATAATATTGGCAACAAAATTGAATAGCTACCTACTATTCAGTTCCAATTACCCAAGAAAGCGAACTTAAAGTATCAAATGAAATTCTCAACGCAGCGCGGTATGAAGCGTATAAATATTGCGGGCTTATGCAGAAAATAGGTATGGGGGAGATCGCATACCTTGATAAAGAACATGGATGCTGTAAACTAAATATGTAAAGTGGAGGAGGCATTAACAAAGTAACATATGCATATTTACACAGGTATGCAAACCACTAGGTTCAAAGACTTAAATACTAGAAAAATATTAAAATTAATTGCACCGCTCATTTTAAACGAGTTTCAACTTCATTAATGCTTGTCCTTTTCTATAGAGAACTGTGATACGATCGTTAATGAGTGTGTCAATGTTTTGTTGATCTTGTAAGATTATTTCATTGCCAATTTGTCTATAAATCGGCATGTTAATATTTATTTTATTATGCTATAAGCTCCATGAAATAATCTTGGTTGGTCTCAGTTATGGATGTTGCTTAAATGTCAATTATTTATCATTCGCTGTGTTCTTTCATTTGCAATCAATGCTTTACTTGGTGCAAATTTAAATTACTTTATAAGCTCAGTTTTTTCTATAACATTGTTAATTCTCTGTATTAACATTATCCTGTAGCAGGATTATTTAGTTACTTAAACACGACGTGTGTAGGAAATAAATTCTAAATAGAATTTAAATTTCCTCTTGCAAGTTCCAACATCCAGTGAATTTATTTCGACTCGTATGCAGTATCTAACAGCACCGGCGCTAAATATATTTGGTTCTAGAAATATAAACTAGGATCCTTAAAGCTTTGTGTGGGAACTGGAAGGTGAAATGTTTAAGACACGGCTTGTCCAAAACCCCTAGATCCTAAACACGCTGAAACTAAAGGAGACGTATTATTTGAATGAAAGCTCTCAAGATCCCATCTGAGTACTGGGAAACTTAAACTGGCCAGCATGAACCTATTTATACATTAAACGCTACAACATTTAATGCGAAAAATGCATAGCTAAGGGAGCTTCGATCTAGATCGGCTTTTATTTTCATTATTACGCTAACGACTGGCCACGTTAGTGATGAATAATGTTATCCGCAAGGCATTCTTCAAGAAATGAGCTTTTAAATGATGAGCGAAACATTTGTAACGTCCCGCATTTTCATATCTAATTTGACCGCATTATTTAGCCGTTTTACTACGCCACTTCGAATGTAATTCGCTATTATGGCGACGTGCTTAACTACCAAGGAGATATAATTCTGTACGCGTTACAGTTTTATCTGGATTTTCTCTACGATCGGAATATATTATAAGGAATGTAATGGTACGGTTAATTTCTTTGGATGTATTGATCATGAAATGCTGCTTAACCATCGAGGTTCGACCGAGTAATCCTCCTAATCAATTAAAAGTATGTACTCCAATAATGGAATGATCACTATTTCAATTAACATTGCTTTAATTACCTCAATAATATTTTAATAAATGTTCACCAGAAGATCATAAATACCTCATTGCTGTAAAATGCGTCATCAATGGACAGTTTAGGAATTCTTATTTAAATAACACACCTAATGACAGCATTGAAATTATTAAAATCGAACGTTAAATGTAGGTAATAGAGGAATAATATAATGAAATAGAAGACAAACTTTAAATGAGTAAAACAGTATTACCCAATAAAATACAATCAAATAAATAGTTTTAATTATCAATTAACACTGGCCAGAATTTATGCGGTGGCGTCGAGGCTATGGGTAAGACTAAGCTATCGACGGATCTACACGCGTAAACACCATAGGTACCATATAAACGAGTTGCGAGTCATTTGCATTTTGTATTGAATATTGCAAATGGTCACTAGTACCTAGGGCTACTGTGCTGGAATGTATGAATATACAAAACTTATTAGAGTTATTTTTGTACGAGGTGGTTCATGTACTTTTTTCTGATCAATGTTTTTTTTGTCAAATAACAACCATGTAATATTTTTATGGATTTTATTATACTTTGCATTACTTTAATTAAAGTAATGTACGGTATAGTGTGTCATCGGGAAAATATAAATGAAATTAAATAAGAATTCTATTGAATTTCAAATTATCTCTAAACCAATAGAATTTCGTACGAATTGTAATTACACATCACATTAAGGAAACTAACATACTAAATATAAATTCGATGAATAACTTGGAGAGAACATAATACAACAGTTACCATAATACGTCGCCATAGCAACCCTACACACAACACGACAGAATAGTAAATGTGACTCATAGCTGCGCCGACGCATGTAGCGAACAACTTATGAGAATAGCACCCCACACCACAACACACTAAATAAACATCCAATTTACTTGAAACACGTTCAAATTAAATTAAAATATCTAAATTCTAATCAGTTAATATAATGACATAAGTTACGCACACAGAAAATGGTTATTTAAATTGCGTATAATTTAAAAAGCGCGCAGGAGTGTTTATCTTTTGTGATAGGATCTTAATGAACAGTAATGAAACCTATTTGAATCCTTTTGCATAATTTGTTCTGGATGCGTATGTATAAATTAGCCAGACAAATATTCCAGTCGGTGTAACATTGCGTAGCAAATGCTTTTAATGAGCATCGAGAATTTATTTGCTTTAACATACAATATGCGCCATAGTGGACGAACTGAAGTTCGCGCGATTGCCGTCGCAGTATCTGTTTTTCTGTGTATTTTAAACCGTATTAGGGTTCCGTACCAAAATGGTAAAAAAGGAACCCTTATGGTGCGACTTCGTCTGTCTGTCTGTCACACCTGCTTATTTCAGCAACTACTAATGCTATCGACTTGAAATTTGGAACAGTTATAAAGAATGCTTGTTTAACTTTATTGCAAATGAAAAAAGTCCAAAAATATTTTTATTTTCATTGCAAAAGGGGCCGGAGTGGGGGTCCGAAATTTCAAAGTGGGGTTACTTGGTCAAGTGACATATCATATGAAAGGGCATATCGCATATTTATATCTGCATATTTCAAAATATATTTTTATTTTATTTTATGTCTCACAGTTTTCGACATATGATGAAAAATGTCCAAAAAAATACCATTCCCGCCCCCTTATCTCCGAAGTTTGCGGGGCGAAAAATCTGAAATAATTAGAGTTGATAGGAATTGACCCAAATATGGCACCAAAAATAAAACGATGTTCCTAACTAGTACAGATTTTTCAAAATCATCAAAATTCCTTCACAAACTTAGTTATGCGGTCCGGATTTTTTCACTTTATACGTCCAAAAATGATACGGAACCCTCGGTGCGCGAGTACGACTCGCACTTGGCCGGTTTTTTTTTTATTGCGCGAACTGTTGGAGAGTCTGATATCAGGGCAATCAACTTAGGCGGTTCGCAATAAAATCGATCTATTGGCTCTTTTCCCTACTAGAGATCGATTTTTGATATTACTTCTACATAATATACAGGTTGTCCCACGGCTATGCCACATGGAGAGAAAGTACTTTAAATATTTGAGATAGAGAGATAGAAATAACATCCTGTATTTTTATGATGCCGATCTAAAGGGTTAATTATAAGCAATAATTTCTAGAAACAAGGTACCTTAAATTAAAATAACATGGTGAAATTTTACATTTAAGTTTAGGAAAAGAATGAATTAGAATTGGGACGTTGAACGTCGGAGTCCTGAGAGTCGTTTTGCAATCCTTTCACTAAAACAATCTTGTTATTACAATTAGAATTAGTTTTCGTGTCCATTTCCATAGATAGCTTTGATTGTTTAGTAAAAAGTACTTTTTTACACGTTAAAAGTGCATGATAAATACAATAAAATACTATTTGAATGCATCTTTGCATAAAAGATGCATCTTTGCATAAAAGAGCTAGGCAGTAGGCGAATTTGAAAAATAATTAAATATTACGGTGTTCCTTTAATTTAGGATACCATGTTACTGAAAAGGAATTAATGCTTACAATTAACCTTTCAATCGGCATTATAAAAATACAGGATGTTCAATTTTTCACATTTGGTCGGTTCGATTCCCAGATGAAGCAAGCAATTTTTCAAAAATCTTTGAATGCATTTTTACTTAATTTTAAAAATAGGTACATTACATATGACATGGTAAAATTATATTAATTATTTATATACATTAAATAATTAAAATCAAAAAAAGAACCTAAAACTAAAAACCATAGTAACTAAAATATATTATTAAAAGGAGTCCCTTTAGGCAAGGTTCCGAAGATACTGGCAGCGTTCCATTTTAAAAATAAAGTGAAGCTTCCATGAAGCAAAACTTCCTATCTCAAATATTTAAAGTACTTTCCATCCATGTGGCATAGCCGTGGGACCCTGTATAGCTGATAAATGTCAAAAATCTACGACTTCAATAAACGCACTTTCGAAGTTGTACTGTACAAATGTTTCAGATACCTATTTATAATGTAAATACAGAGAGAACCTTCAATTCAAAGCAAATATTTATCGAATTTCAATGGAGTGTTTATTTTTGATCCAAAAACAGCACACAATGCTGCTGAATTTCAGTCAACATGGCAATCAATTACCTATACTTATTAAGAAAAATACTTAAGGTAGCCAGATCTTATACGATAAGTTTAATTAAGCACGTCAGCCAATCACGATAACAAGATATCCTAGAGAAATAATTATTCTTCAAGATCTAGTCGCGACAATGTCTATTGAAAAATCTTTTATAAAAATTACTTTAGCTTACTCACGAAAATTCTGAAAATTTTATACTTAAGTAATTATAAAATCTTATCAGAATAAACATTGATAATAAATTATGTCGCAAATTGTACTGAAATAATAATCTTTGCATACTTATTAATAATTAACAATAACATTGATTAACATCTAGATACATTACGCAAATTCATCGAACGTTAATGTAGTAAGTAAGTAGTAGTATTGACGGCTGTAGAAAATCAGATTACATAATATTTTAAGGTTTTCAAGCGAATAAAACGGTCTTTCTCCGTTGACTCGTAAATTCTCAACGCTAGCGACCATTACTATAAAATTGCTCCGTGCAAGCGACTCCTCAGAAATTAACACCGAAAAAACATAAAAACTAACAAGCTACTATCAAAAGCCGATCCGATCAAAGTGAGTTGATGGGTGGTCTCGAAAAAAAATAAGAAAATGGCGGAAAAGTTCTACGGTCTTTATAAATAATGCATAAGAATGCGTGAGCGTCGTGCGAAAATGTACACCGTGCGTTTGCGCACACCGTTATCGGGTGTTCGCGGGTCGTCAGATATCGCGCGTTTTCCATCTTATGGCGCGGTCATTATTGCCTTTTTACCTTTTATAGTGCTGTGTAGATAGGTAACAATATTGTCGTGTTGAAAGTTTTCGACACTGACCATAAAACTTGTTAGAAGTCATTTATAAACTGGATTTAAGTTGCTTCTTTAGGAATAATTTACAGTTGTAAATGTGTTATCTTATTTGTTTGACATTGCCGAGTCTAGTTCTAGTATGTTCACAGTATTGCTTTAAAAAGCGGGATGAAATATGTGCAGTATTGAGTGAGTTACATCTACAGCAATATTAGCTTTTGCCTTTAGAGAACCTTGGCATTTGGTTTTCAGGCTTAGAGCATATTTTCACATTTAGAATTGTTCCTCTGATTAATAACATGTTTATACATATTACTTTTTATTTTAAATACTTTATTCGATTTTCTGTACCTACATAGTATTTTCTCTTTATTCATAATATTCATTTTAGACATTACGCATTATAGAAATGTATTAAAAATTCAAAACAACACGTTTATTTTATCTACATGTGAGATTACACGGTAGCAAAGCAATATCTATGCAACGTCTAATCAATTCAATACGACTCACGAAGATGCATTTGCGTAAATAAACGATACGTAAGCATTCCATTCATAACACGACTTATTTAGTGCTCTGCCATAGAATAATCTAAGGATTCACATAAAAACATATTATATCCACGAGTCACGACTGCAGGGACGTGCATCCGAACGTACGCGCAACGCCATCTATTTTTCGTGGTGTGACGTTAAAACTCTTGCGCATTTCGATTTCAAATATCGAATTCAAGATGGTGGCCGCAACAGTCGCAACATTCTATAGGCTAGACATGAATCAACCTGTTCAATAATTCATAGGGAATAACTAAAGCACCGTGGTACTTCATAAGCCCCCCGCGTAGTACATTTTTCACCCGACATACTGAATAATCCAGGGGATAATAAATAAGAGTTAGCCTGTTGTAACCGGTACAAACAATTCATTGTGCTAAAATGAATTATTGCATTGTTAATACAAGCCCACTATTTTGATATTCAGAATGCTAGACTTGATCTAGGTAAATTTCTCAATTTCGACTGACTTGTTACAAATGGGACTGGTTTTCAAGATCTTGATACCTAGTGTCCAAAAATACTTTCTTATTAATATGCATTATACTCTCCTAAATCACGAGACTCAATAACAAAAAAATAAGTAATACAAGCAGGTGTCTCAGTCATTTACAGAATAATGTAGTAACATAATAAAGTACATTAAAAATCAAACATTTTATTCATAAAGACAATAATTTGTCTCAATATTCAAAACATGTTCTTCTCCACAAAATACTAAGGAACACATCAGGGATCTGTAGAGCCGGAAAAACTGCCAAATTTTAAACAACAGGTGTTACTCACGATTGACATGATTGATGTAATAACGTCCAATCTGTGGATCGTAGGCCTCCTCCCATCCAAGAGGCAGCTCATTGCCGATGCAGTCCGCGAATGTCTGTGGCTTAGTATATCTGGAACAATAAACGTTTTTTGTTAAGTCTAAGAAACGCTTGTGTGATCTTAGAATTGAGGCTAGTTGGGAATTCATTCTAGTGAAAAATGGAATGGAAATGTTGATGAGTGCGCGGTTGATGTATTTGGGAAATCATTTTGAATAGAGTGTAATATCGTTTTTTATAGATAATTGTGAAAATATTATTTTTTAAATGCTGTAGTACATATTAAAAATAATCATTTATCTATTCTATTCTAAACTATAACAACAAAACACTTCTTAAGTGTTTAAGATTTCATTTAGAACTTAACTTAGTTTTAAAACATAAACAAACATGCTTCAGAAAGTAGAAAACTAAAAAAGTTTCCCATAGAAGGCCTTACATCAACCCAGCGTTCTTCCCACGAACAGGGGCGAGCCTATTACTGAGCTTCTATAACTATCATTAAGGCAAAATAATAATAAGCTCCAGTTATTATTTCGAATCTTTCGACTGGATAATTTTACTGGCCATTCGGTAATGTGGACTGGTTGGAATGATTCCGTATTTACTCTGTGTGTAAACATGCAACTGGCCTCCTTCAAACCAAGCAATTTTGTTTTAGACGTCTCACAAAAAATTAACATCGATATCTTATGTCTTTAAGAGCTACCAGTTCGAAAATAGATTAATCACTAGACCGTTCAAATCGTTTAGCTTTCAATCAATTTAGAAGTTACGGGATCAAGAGGACGCGGTCAATATCATTGGATTTATACTAGTTGAAATAGCACCTCGTTTGTCAATCACATCGTTCAAAATCGAGGCAATTAGGTTACGAAATGATGCATAAAATAGGACGAAAAAATCACCGTAAGTTTAACAAGCTAGGACGTATTTTACATTAAAGATTTTCTGATTCAAAATGTAATATTACGAGCGCGATGGAATTATAGATAAAATATAGTATCGAACAAAAAACAGGTGCAAGTTTCTAGATTCAAGTTGTGCCTAGGCATGCAGATAATACAGGCAGGTTGTGGCTTGAGAATAATTAATGATGGGCGATGCGGGTGCCCGGGAGCTGGCGCGCGCAGGGCGTGGTGCACTGGCGCCGGCGACCTGCTCCACTGCTGCCACAATTTCGATCATGATTCACGTACAACCAGTTCACCGACAAAAAGCGGACACACTCGCATTTCCGATGGTGACGAAATCAACCGAACGCCGCGTCTCATACGCATCCCACTTAACGGTTTTCGTGACTTTTAATATGGCGTTTATACGGTAGTCGGTTATTAAATAAGATTCTTCGGTTAATTGGCCACGTTTATGTCCAGTTCGGTGTACGTGCAACTTTTGAAATCGACGTTTTCGATGTTCGCGTGATTCTGTTTTACCGTTTGCTGGTTGTTTTACAGTAAGCAATCAAGTAAAGGCTGTTTAATGAGTGCGTATAACTTCGTGTAAGGTTATATTCACATGCAATTATAATAAACACCTTACAGCTCAATTTATTAACTATTAAAAACATAGATTCATGAATAATCCATCCATCCATCCAAACATAATCCATTCAAAAATATATTTGGTAGACATCAAGCGTAACAAAAACGCTTAATTAATGTACCTACATCATTTCTTTTTATAACAATTTATTGAGACAAAGTCGAGAGAGGTAAATCTTCAATGGGAATTCGTTACTCCTTCCGCACGGCTACCGAATGCGGCGTCCATTTCAAAACACGATCACTCTTATCGAGGTGAGGGGATAGAGGGCGCGTGCGTGTGCGCATCCAATGCATCGCTGCGGGAGCAAGAAGGAGATACAAGAGTAGTAAAAGTGAGCGAGACAAATAGAGAAACAATGTTACTGCGTTATGGGAGAACGGCAAAACCAGTCCTGTCAGCGGGACGTCAAGACGAGTCGAGTTCTCGGAAACGGTGACCCGTGTCACGGAATCCCTAGCCGCATACACAGCCACATTTTCACACACACGCGCACGCGCCCACGTCAACGAAACACTGACTCCAATCAAATGCCACTGTGACAGAATTATTGGTGCTATAATACTAGGCAAACATTAAAATGTTTCTGGTTCTGTGTCAGAGATCTGCCAGACCCTTACACATATTGTTGTAATTGGTGAGCAAAGCAAGGTACAAATTTTTTCGTTTGCATAAAGTCGCATTTTTTAGATAGACTAGAAAAAACTTATCAATTTATTGAATGAATTGTTGCATTAATTTTGTCGATAGAAATGGAAGTGCTACATAACGCAATCTTCGTAGATAAGATTTTAATATTGCATATCTTGCAATGGAATAGGTAGGTACTCAAAATGTCGAAAGTTTTTGTCTGTAATGTAATAGCCAATCCCAAATTGTAGATTTAATAAAAAACACATTAGGTGATATTGAAACACAACGCCATCTATCGACTTGTGTTAGAATTTGGCTACCTGTCTTGCGCGCTAAGTTTGAATAGAAGCTAATCATTCAAGCACCACCATCCTCCATCAAGCCTGTAGAAATTATTATTTTTTTTCGAGATTCCCGAAAACCAAATGCTCTTGTTAACTTCAGTTAAGAAAGAAAAAACGTATGATCTAAATGAATTGCAAGTACTAAGAACTCCTGTAATCAATCAAAGCATAAAAGATGCATTACTCGCTACTGTGCACCTTCATAAGAGTCGGTCCACATACTGATAGATGGAATAACAATTAAAATGCTAAATGTCATGTTTAGATTTTTAATTGGTTGATCAATTAGGATCTATTATTATTTCACACAAGTTACTAGATATTAGTACATTATACAAAACGAATGCACACAACATAAACAACTGCACTTAATATTATGAATTAGAAAAAAAAATACTGTCCTCTTTTTTTGCAATCAAGTCCGACTCACAATTATATAATTTGTTCTACTTTACCTCACTCTCCGTACAACTTTTCACATATAATACAGTTCGCAACAGAATTGAGTTCACACACAGCTGTATCGCGTAATCGATGCGAATAAATCCGCGAGCTATGTCGTGCGATATGCCAGTGCATCACAGTCTCATTGGAAAATAGCGCGGGAGAAGGCCAATGTACCGCCGTTCAGCAGCCGCAAATAGAAACACGAAGGTTGCTGCCCGCTTTGGACTACTTAGTTACATGCCCCTGCAGATTTTAACGCCATTACAGGTGTAAAACCTCTCACATGATACCATATTCTTAAAATCCAAACGTTATTTCACAACAATATATCAGCCAAATCTCGTTAATGTCCCTCCAACACGCCAAAGAATCAAGAGGCTCACCGTAAATCTAAATGATTAGACTATTAGTCATGTGTTATCCAAGTATCATTTCGAAAGTCCAATGACCAAATCCTGGATTACGACAAACTTGGAGCACGTCTGGTGGGAGGCGGTGCCATGCTGTCTCACACATATCGACCGACCGACAGACGAACACGCACACCTACTAATGCTCTATAAATACCGCCAGGGAAATATTTTAATCCGGATGGCCCGTTTAATGCACATTCCTTGGGCTTCGGAACAATCTCGATTTTTTTTACTCCTTCACTCCAAGAGGGCATTGCCCCACTTAGATTTTAGTCCGTAAGATAATCTTACATATGAAACTGTGTCAGCAGACACGGCTAAGGATAATAATGTTAGGTGAATAACCTGTTTCGTACAAAGTTATAAGTAAATTCCTACGGCGTGATGTCACGTATCCTACGAGCTTATTTAAATAAATCCTCATGTGTTATTGAAATACACTCACGGACAGGAAGATTACAAACCTTCCGATGGCCAAAAAAGGAATCGTGTTAGGGGTCAACGTGATTTCCTCTCGCATTCCGTTTGGCTGACACATTCATTTTGTATGTACAACGTTATAATCGAATTAAACACAACTTGCAATGAATTCGTCGAAGCATGCCGACCGGATGATCCAATGCGTGAATATAAAATTTGTATCTGAACCGAACCATGCACTAAAGTAACCACACATATAAACATTGTTGGAGTCTTGCGTCACGACCAATCACCAAATTTATCCACCAAATTTCCGCAGCAATCGTTCGAAAGTGGTAATTATGTATTGATGGTAAACGCAGCAGGCTAATGTGACGCTATGACGTCACGCGTTATTCGATCATTGACAAACGACATTCCAACGCCTAGTGTGAACTGTGTTGTTGAAACTCACGTCACGTCATTCCCACCAAGGTCTCATGCTCGTCTTGAGACTTAAGAATATACACACATTAAGTGCTCCGATCTGAATAATAAAGATCTCTTGACACTAACTGCCTTTAAAATTTCGAAATCCTTTTTCTTATTTTAATGAATTACGAGCTTCATTAGCAATATCTCAAGCTATGTTAAGCTGGTAGTGTTCATGTACAAGGTTATTTTCCATTACATTTTCATCTACAATTTGAAATAATTTGGAGTAGGTACCTACCTACAGTCAAAATAAACTCGCACATCGATCGTAATTTATACAATTCAATGTTGCATGCTGTCTGTAGAAGTGACGGACGGACGGACAGCGAGTTGCATAAACACTGAATATATAGGGTTTCCGTTTGAATCACGCCGCATACCAGCCGCCTTCGTCACGCCGGCAGGCGGCGCGTGCGACACAGTATCATGAGTATCACGAGTCCGCTAACAAACATTCGATAATACGATACCTAGTCTAAATAATGTCTATACAGAATTACAGAATGACGAATTGTTGGCCGCCCCGCTTATAATATCGCCGAGACTCAGGAATTTCTAATTGATATTGCATTGTGGTCACTCCCATTCTATTGCTTGTTTGAGTAATAAGTACCTACAGTCTGATGAAGGAGATTAAACGCTATAAATCTCAGCACAACTCAGACACGACGTTGTAAAAAATGTCGTAGTAAATTAGCTAGTACTCTAATTCGCAAGAAAAAATCTTTATGATTGTCGTAATTTATTATTGTATTTGTGTTGTTTTTAATGATGCATGCTAATTAATTAAGCTAATGTTTGAAAAACTGCCCATTGGATCCAATGACCGGTTTTGAGATTTACATACATAAAACACAAGGGTACACGTCTAATATTGAGAAAATGCATAGTATACACCAATGTTAAAGTTATCTGTGGCATTCAAATCATCTCATTATGCAAATATGCAATAGTTACAGAATGTAGAAAAGCAATCACAAGCAGTTGCTCGTTGCAACTTCGAATACTGCCCTCGAAGTATGGCAGAAATGTTGCTAATGGCTTGTAACGATGTTTGCCGGCAACTTCACGACTGCACAAATGATACTTTCCCAGCGGTAGAAAGTCAAACATTAGGTAGGAATGGCACCAAAGCAGCTCCATTCACATATCGTTGTTATTAGAGCGGTGTCAAGACCGGAAAGTATGGATTAAACAGAGGCCAAACAAGCAGATATTAATGTGCGCAAACGCATCGCCAATGAATGGGAGGCGCCGGGCTTCTGCGAATGTTTGTTGAGGAACAAAATTCCTCGCTCCATTGTTTCGTGAATGATCGACCGTGCGGAATCGGGTCGGGGAAATATTTGCGATTTTTACTGCTACACACTGTTGCCAATTTCGTAATACTACAGTGGTGCAGGAAAATGCATTCGGCACTATAAATACACGAAGGCGAAAAAAAAAATAATCATTGCCAATGGACATTCAACGGAAACGTAGCATTGATTAATACAATACCACAATTTACAATTTGCAAGGATGCATCCTTTTTACAGCACGATAGGAAAATGCATAAACAGTACCAGCTTAATCAAATTAACTCAATAAAATAAGGGAATACTGTAACGAGGGGGTCCTTACTAGGGTGATAAATAAAAAAATGTTACGAATTAATAAACGTGTATTGTTTAGCAACCCTAGCAAGTAAGCCGCCGGTGAAGCCGGGCGGGGTTCGAAGAACTAGGACGTTAGTTTCCTTCTTGTGCAGACGGTACTCTCCTGGTAGTCCACAGGAGGTAGGCGGCCGGCCGACGTGGAGCGTAGTCGACGCAGCGCGCGCAGCTCGCGGCAGCTTCGCGAGGTAGTAGATGTGACAGCAGCTCAGGTGTCCAGCCACACCCGGCAGCAGCGCAGGATGAGTACGCGTCGTACTATACAGAGGCGTAGAAGTGGAACTGGAACTGGAACTGGAACTGGAACTGGAACCCTGGAATCCACATTCACAGGCGTCTTAGGTAGTGCTCCAGACCGTCGACTGCATCAACCGGACCGCAACCAATGCGGAACTACCAAGGAGATAGCCCCAACATTAATTTGGTTAATTTGGTGATGCAGTCTCACGGTGTGGTTAAAAGAAGACAATAATAGGGCACAGCTAATGTGCAGACAAGCATTAGCTAGCTATAAGAAAAATAAATTAATTAATTGAGGTAGGTAGCAGAAAAAATATTTAAAATAAATTATATTTGTATCAAGTACTATTGAAAAACTAATGCCACCTCCTTTTGCAAAAGCTAGAAAATTTTACATATTAAACTAAATAATTAAATTACATGACTAGGCAATATATTTAGAATTATTGCTAGTATATATCTACCTATAATTGTGTGCATATAAAAAAATGACAAGCTACTACTATTTAAATTTAATAAAAAAAACAAAAAGGTTAACTGAAGTTAATTGATACATGACCCACCATCATGACGCACACATAAATTAACAATATTTAATTATTAATTTTGAATTGGTGAGATTCTAGAATAATTACGTTTAATATTTCTAGTACATTATTACACAGCTCAAAGTATGCTGGTTTAGGCACACCAACATTAAAACAAGACCTAGGTTTTGACACTAAAACAATATGCACGTTATTATTGGAAAAAAAACAAGATTAGCAAGGTGAATTTATACACAGCGTTACACAGCTAAATTACACAAAGATTACAATTGTTAGGCACATCTAAACAGCTTTTCAAGACTTACCGATTTTCGGGTTCACACAATAGAATTTACTTTGTTTTTATAGTTAAACAATTACTTTCACAACACGGTAATTTACTTAGTGTTTAGACTTGGTGACTAGGTAGGTCAAAGTACGTAGTCGCAGGCGCAGAGTACAGGTTGGAAATCACCTGGCAACTCCCAGAGGTTTTTTATAACCTCCTGGAACGTTCACCTATTTTGAAGATTACCATATTAGGTGATCTTCGCGAAAGAACGGCGATTCGTTCCAGAAAAATCGAAAGACTAGCCGTCGTCATTGGCTGACACAATAACACTAAGTATTGAGGCGGAGCTTATGCACCTCGACCGGTCTGTTCCGGCGCAATTTGTTACTCGCGCGCGGGTAGGTTTATATTTGCGGCCGAAATATTATAGCATCACCTACATACATAGAAAAAATATTTCTTTGTTCCTACAGCTGATTAGTATGGAGATGTTTTTTGTATGTTTGTTGTTTTATTGGTAAGTATTTAATATTAATAAGTATACAACGTTACAGTACCCCCCTTTTTAGCGTAGGATTTTTCCTAAGGAAAATCCGCTGCTTTCACTCAAGCTTACACCTGACCAAGGCACTCACTCATTCATCATCAATCATAATATAGTCATCCATCACATTCATTCTTCTTTCATCAACAAGCTGACAACACAATATAGTCTTGTGTGTCTGCCACCTTACAACCAGAGTATTTTATTTGTAGTACATAAAACACTCACTTAGATCAGATGTGACTGGTAAAATCATTGGCTGATATTAGAGTGAATACTAGCTACATATAGCCATTTTAATTAGATAGAAATAGTTTAGAAAAGTTATGCTTCATTTGGTATTTTTGGCTTATTTTAGGAGTAACCGACCGCTCCTGCAAAGGCTTACTTTAAGAGTTGCAACCCGCTCTATAGTATACCAATGGTGTAGGGCCATTGGTACAACATAACCGAAGGGATCAATGGTTTAGTCCCATGATCAATTATACAACCACCGGTGTAGGGCCGGTAGTTATATTTTACTGTTGGGGTAGACCAATCAGCAAAAATAGAAGTTAATAACCAACGGTGTAGGGCCGTTAGCTATAGATAGTACTGTTGGGGTAGACCAGCAGTAGGAAGTTAAGAAGGAATGGTTGTATGTAGTAGTAGCAAGTAGGTACCTGTCTTAGTTAATAGTTTTATTTAGAAGTACTAGATAGATTGTATTTTTAATTAAAAAAATATTTTAGTTATAGAATTTAGTTTATTTTATTTAGTTTAGCTGTAGGATAGTTAATTACAATATTTAGAAAAAAAAATATTTAGTTTATTGAAGATTTTTTTATTTAGTTTAGTATAGCTTGGTTTAGGTGCCATTAGATAGTAAAAACTTTAGTTATTTATAAAATTTTAGTTTGTTTTTAATTTAGTTTGATTTCGTTTAATTTAGCTGCTTTTAGATTGTAAAAAAAATATTTAGTTATTTAAACAATTTAGTTATATTCTTAGTTTAGTTTAGGTTCGATGTAGTTAGGTTGTAAAAACATTATTTAGTTGTTTAGAAAATTTTAAAGGTTGCTATTTGATTGTAAGAACTTCATTAACTAGGCAAGGATTTATAAAAAAAATATTTTAAGATTTAGTAAAAATTTAATTAAAATCTATTTAATTTTTAGTCAAATTTTAATTTAATTATTTAGTTTAAGATTTTTAAGAACAAAGGCATATTATTCGTATAAGCTGATTTATATATTAATCCCGCTAACTGAAAATATTTAAATATTTTAGTATTCATTTTAGTTTACAAAATTGAAAAATTACAGATCACGACTAAAAAAAAATTTTAGTTAAACTATTCTCCTTGCCATTAGTTAGTTGTAGCCTAGACTAGATGATAATTAGTCGTTTTGTGCTAAGCCGATAGAAATGCAACCTAAGAGACGACAAAGTTAAAAACCGTCTGTGTGCCAGTAATTTAGGCCGGCACCCACACCCTTCAGCCGTACACAGGTAGCTGCATACAGTAGAAATAGGTATGGTGGTAGTACTTCCCCGGGCGAGTCTTTTCACCTAAAACTCTACTACTACGCCCCACGTTGGGCGCCACTGTAACGAGGGGGTCCTTACTAGGGTGATAAATAAAAAAATGTTACGAATTAATAAACGTGTATTGTTTAGCAACCCTAGCAAGTAAGCCGCCGGTGAAGCCGGGCGGGGTTCGAAGAACTAGGACGTTAGTTTCCTTCTTGTGCAGACGGTACTCTCCTGGTAGTCCACAGGAGGTAGGCGGCCGGCCGACGTGGAGCGTAGTCGACGCAGCGCGCGCAGCTCGCGGCAGCTTCGCGAGGTAGTAGATGTGACAGCAGCTCAGGTGTCCAGCCACACCCGGCAGCAGCGCAGGATGAGTACGCGTCGTACTATACAGAGGCGTAGAAGTGGAACTGGAACTGGAACTGGAACTGGAACTGGAACCCTGGAATCCACATTCACAGGCGTCTTAGGTAGTGCTCCAGACCGTCGACTGCATCAACCGGACCGCAACCAATGCGGAACTACCAAGGAGATAGCCCCAACATTAATTTGGTTAATTTGGTGATGCAGTCTCACGGTGTGGTTAAAAGAAGACAATAATAGGGCACAGCTAATGTGCAGACAAGCATTAGCTAGCTATAAGAAAAATAAATTAATTAATTGAGGTAGGTAGCAGAAAAAATATTTAAAATAAATTATATTTGTATCAAGTACTATTGAAAAACTAATGCCACCTCCTTTTGCAAAAGCTAGAAAATTTTACATATTAAACTAAATAATTAAATTACATGACTAGGCAATATATTTAAAATTATTGCTAGTATATATCTACCTATAATTGTGTGCATATAAAAAAATGACAAGCTACTACTATTTAAATTTAATAAAAAAAACAAAAAGGTTAACTGAAGTTAATTGATACATGACCCACCATCATGACGCACACATAAATTAACAATATTTAATTATTAATTTTGAATTGGTGAGATTCTAGAATAATTACGTTTAATATTTCTAGTACATTATTACACAGCTCAAAGTATGCTGGTTTAGGCACACCAACATTAAAACAAGACCTAGGTTTTGACACTAAAACAATATGCACGTTATTATTGGAAAAAAAACAAGATTAGCAAGGTGAATTTATACACAGCGTTACACAGCTAAATTACACAAAGATTACAATTGTTAGGCACATCTAAACAGCTTTTCAAGACTTACCGATTTTCGGGTTCACACAATAGAATTTACTTTGTTTTTATAGTTAAACAATTACTTTCACAACACGGTAATTTACTTAGTGTTTAGACTTGGTGACTAGGTAGGTCAAAGTACGTAGTCGCAGGCGCAGAGTACAGGTTGGAAATCACCTGGCAACTCCCAGAGGTTTTTTATAACCTCCTGGAACGTTCACCTATTTTGAAGATTACCATATTAGGTGATCTTCGCGAAAGAACGGCGATTCGTTCCAGAAAAATCGAAAGACTAGCCGTCGTCATTGGCTGACACAATAACACTAAGTATTGAGGCGGAGCTTATGCACCTCGACCGGTCTGTTCCGGCGCAATTTGTTACTCGCGCGCGGGTAGGTTTATATTTGCGGCCGAAATATTATAGCATCACCTACATACATAGAAAAAATATTTCTTTGTTCCTACAGCTGATTAGTATGGAGATGTTTTTTGTATGTTTGTTGTTTTATTGGTAAGTATTTAATATTAATAAGTATACAACGTTACAATACAAGAGAGCTGCTACGCTTATAAAATCAAATACAAAAAAGTTATTATCAAAGAAAACTACCTACAAACACAATCCGTAGACGCAAACAGAACAGTATCACCTAATCGCAATTAAATACAGGTGTTTTCGCATACCACACCACTTACAATCATTTGCAAATTCACAAACCCAAATAGCTTAGTATCGCTAAGAAACAAGGTACATATTGGAATGAGAATATTGTTTATTATAGTCTGTTGTCGCATATTTCGCCCACGCCCAAATGGCGGGTCGTCAACAATTTATTCAAAATCAAGGATTTGTGCCAGTTCGCCTCACTGCGCCTCTATTTATGGGCACCTAAAAATTAAACCATTCACGGTATTAACTATTAACATTAGCAATAGAATATACAAATGTACAGATATAATCCACACAATTTGTAAGCAAATAAATTGTATAAAATAAAACGAATGTAAAGCAGCCAATCTGCATAAGTTTTAGATCATACCTATATCAAAGCCTTGATTTATATCCATTCAAATTATTGCAGAGAATGGCAGAGTTTTACAATCTCCATTACCTATATCGCATCTTTATAATGTCAGAGTTTTTAAAATAATTAAGGGCATGAATACCATCATCAACAAAATATTACTGATGTTCACCTTATTAAGTGCGTCGTTAATTACTTTCCCATAAAAAAAGAACTTTCTTTAATGAATAAGCCCGTAAATAACGATATTATTTTTTATTAGACGTTTTTAAGTCGAATAGCGGTAAAGTATCGGTTTCGTTCCATCATCCGACAGATTGGAATCGTACATTTTACTGTAGACATTAAATCGTCCCAAACGTTTATAGAGGAAATATTAAATAGGCAACATTCTTAAGCCGACGACGTCTGGGCGTCCTCCGATGGCTAATCAAACACTCTTATGCAAATCAAGCAAATAGTTATACAATTTTATGAGCGACGACTATCGTCAATTTATCACTCCCTATATGGGGGGACAAACACGCAGAAATTCCATCCGACCATTCCGAGACCCGCTATGTCGACACACCATATTTTGCAAGTGTATCATTGCTTATGCTAACTTCATGAAGTTATGGGGCGGGCCACTACACAAATACACGTTAGACCATTTATAGAGTTCCGAATGGCAGAACTAAATAAAAGGTGTAACGTTGTAAAGATACGAAAACTAAAATAGATGTGCATAACAATGAAAGAGTCGTTACAAGTAGGTAAACAACTGCTTTATGACGGCATATAGATAAGAATGGAATGCCAATTTTGATTAGAAACGAGAGCAGAACAGCTTTTATCGCATACTCACATAGATAACTTTTAAACATGCGTAATTTTAAACACATTTTAATTATAATAACGATAACTACCTATACGGATTTCGATTCGCCTTCGAAACATGTTACACTATATTAGGAGTAGGGAGTTGACTATTGTATACATCCATTATCCATACGAAATAATTATTACATCTCCTTTGGAATTTAGGCTACTCGTAGGTCAGGTGTTAATTAATTGGATTTTGAAGTAACTCTACATTTGGTTTATCGTGTCGAGATTCGAGACTTTTAAAACGACCATTCGTCTTATTAGTTGTTGGAATCAAAATAAATCTGCAGTGTAGCCGGTGTCGGCGGCGGCGGCGGTGTCGACGCGCGTCTGGGTGTATAAAATCGCCAAGGACATATTTATCTGAGAGGAATGCGTAGAATAAACAATGTTGTACGCTATTTCGCGTCCATTCGCCGCCACGCGCCGCACCCTGCACTACACACTCCAACAAATGTTTTGTACAAATCTTCTTTGCAATACATGCACAGAATTCTCACGTAGCACCTAATAAATGGAAATTTGAATATGTCCAAAAGTGAATAAATTAACCTATTTAAAACGCAGTCGATTAAAGTCAAGAAACGTTGTATTTAAAATGCCCAGCCCCTTCAACGTTACGCATGCCTGCTCACTTGTGCAGTGCGTGGGAAGCACATACTTGGGTTACACAATCTTGTGAAGATACCTTCGTTAAACACGATCGATTTTATACTAAAAAGCTTGCTTTAAGAAAACAGTTTCGGTATATATTCGAAATATTGGTAGTATGGATTGCAACCGAAGTAATAGAGAAGTATCTGACGCGTCTTCACAAAGTTGAGCGGCTATGGAACAATTACATGATAAAATTAGCCATCACGCCACAAGTTACTCGACCGCGAACATGCAGATCGCATTGAAACATTCCAACGCGAGCATCCTTGTATTTCCCACATACAATGTGCCTGCACCTAGACTAGTACGCATAGACAACGCAGATTTCACTCGCAACATAGAATTATGCATTAACGATCAACTGAACGCAATACTCTGGTATGCAACAGAACAATGTACCGGCTTAGTGAAACTGCATTCAACCGATACAATTAAAGTAATAAACACCGGCGAACATAGATATAAGTCCCCATTCGCTTGTTAATCGACGCTATCATTGTCTTCGCCGCTTTCTTACTTAAAGACACAATGAGTAGTTTTTCCTCTGTTCACAATGCGTAGCTGTCGAACACTTCTATGTAGTTTAGTTTTTTTCATAACTATTTACGCCGCTCATCTAGTTACGTATCACGCTTGTCTTTGATCTGCGAAAACCGCAAAATGCTCATTCGCACGCAACGTCTCGTTACAGAAGCATTTGAGAAGCCACTTATTACCGTAAATGTATAGTCTCAGCGCCCAACGACACCATAAAGATCTTTATCTTGTTAAAACAGCCATATATATCGAAATTCAAGGGCAAATATTTCGTTATAAACGACGATCTCTCGCCGTCAAAATGAGACCATTACATCTGCATGAAAAAAAACTAGGTCTACTAAACTGACAACATTCTTATGGTAGGAAAATAATTGCATTCTGCCAAAGGCAGTGACGTGAGGGCACATTTTTCATAGTACATCGTTTGGGTTCCGTATAAGGTTAATAGCGTCGTATGCGCCCGAGACGTGGCCGGGTTATTTTTAGCATTAATAAATTGGCTTAGTGGCTCGGTTTATTGTGTGCGCGTTTTGCACAAGTAGATGGCGACGTTGGAGTGACATCCGCGGTACCTCCGCTCCACACACCAAATTCTAGGTCAATTTTGACCGCCGTTGCTCTTTTACTATCCATTTGGTTCTTTCAAAACAATGATCTAAGTATTTTAGCGATAGTAGCTGATCTTTGACCTCAATTAACTCCAAAAAATTTAGTTTTCTGTTTCTCTTTTTCTTGAGGGTTATTATGTGAACTAGATAAGGACTTCAACCAAAAAACCAACATCGCCGTATGTTTTGGTGTACCATGTTTGTAACCACGTCTCAAGTATCATACTGTAAAGTCGACTGTGCGGAATGCAGTTTGCCAAAAGGTTCAATAAAAATACCACTTTATGTTTCCTGTGTCAGCGGCGAATTTTATTGTGGTGTCAATGTACCGGGACCAGATTCTCATGAGTGCCTTCTTAACTTGAATCAATTTAATCCACATTCGCATTTTTATGCAATATTTGTTCAATACTTAAGTCGGTTATAAAATTGAACATTACCGAGATTCTCTTGTGCGACTTAAGTCTGAAATGAAACACAAAATGACAATATATAAATAAATCCTCTTGTTTCAATCATTAACTCGAGAGGTTTACATTGAATGTCCATTTGCAAGTTTGCGATGTAAGTTCATTTGCAATTAAAACTGCATTTTATGTTATTTATCTGTAAAACATTTAACGGTATTCTGCTTTTTAATAATACAAAACTTTATGGTAAATCTTATTAGCCCGTTATACAACGCCATTAGACACTGACAGGTAGCCTTTTAGGATGTCTCATTTTCCTAATGGAACAGACATCACTACCGCTAATTGTTACGCCGTTTAGCATCACCAAAGTGATAATTGACCGGTCTTAACTGTAACCATGCATTTTCAAGTGCAGGTTTTTTTAAGGTTAACTTTTAAAACAATGGTGCAGGTGTCGATTTAACTATGGTAAATAGATACGGCTAGAAGAGACATGATCGGTATTTAATAGGGATGTGTTGTGCAGCACCTGCAGCTTGGTGAGGTGGTGAAGGGGGGTGTGGGGAGACGGCGAGGCGGCGGGGGAGGGGAAGTGCGCCGCTTTAGAAAGGCGCGACCATCGCCGCAGGCCCGGGCCGCATTCTACGGCCTGTCATTCACACCGCGCAACTTGCCTATGCATTGCATTCCATCTCCCACCGCGTTCTCCACGCATCGTCACCATACACACACGCGCACCTTACGAAACCACCAACCGCACCACCATCTAGACAACATGCCACATTCATTCTTAGCACATAAACGCTTCATCGAATTATTTCTGCGCCAGTTCAGCCACTAACATTGCTATGAACCAGTTCCGTGGCCTCATTAGTCGCGTACCGACTGTTCCGCTCACCAAATACGTACCCATAAGAAAACAAGACCACAATACACATTCCAAAGGATAACAAATGATAACCATAATTTGTGTTTAGCTCATTTGTTGTCACTAAATAGTGGAATGTCGTGTGAAATCGAGGTTGACGCGCATTCTTACCACTAGAGAGCAGCAGCGTCGCGGCGACGGAACAGTTTGTTTTTCACGATTTATTCTATTTTAAAGTTGCGTTTAACACTTATAACTTCAACACGACCAACAATATCACGTGCACTCCCGATATTTACGTCCACAACACTCAAATTCAATCAGAAAACGTTAGAAATCGCATTGGAATGTAAAGTTTTGACATGGGGCTCTTACGGGTTAACACTTCTCTTTGGAAAACTTACCTGTCTCGCGGGTCGATCCACGTCGTTTTTCTACTGATGTGATCGATGAAATACAGTTTTCCGTCAAAGTCCCTCGCGTAATCCCATCCGTCGGGCAAGGGTATCTCACCGTTTCGTCTCCTTGGCATATTTCACTGATTAAATCCATTCAAACGAGTAACGAAGCACACTCGCGAACTAGCTACACGGCCATGTTGAATACCTCATTACGAGGTGTGACGTCACGCGGGATCGGCCAATAGCGGCGAAGGGCCCCCACGATGGAATGCGGCGCGTACGCGAGCGCGAACACACGAAGCGGTTCCGTACGTCACTTCAGCGATAGCAACGATACACGCGACCGCACCACGCGACCCCGCGTCGCCGACTAAACCCCGCCGACTCGCAGCCACGTTATCACCGCACATGATAATATTCACTACCAGCACCTACTGTCTAAATGCATTCCTCGACCATCTAATGTTTACATTACATGGTCTACTAGTGCCGACTGACTGATGCTATGTACGGTGCGGAGACTGTGAAACGAACTGGCAATGTAAGCAAAAAGTAGGTAGGTACATACCCATTCAATCTATTTACGATTCCACTGTATAAATATGTATAGACGGGCGTGTATACGTATAGATCGCATTCCACAGCATATGTACGTATATACGGGCATACATACAAATTACTGATATGTACCTAACTATGTAAGTATGTTTATCTGTCGTTATATTGTTGCCATATTATAAATTACTGTGTTGTTATGATTATCTTGTAGTTTTATGTGACCTACTAATTTTGAACTAACATAAAAACTTAGAAACAAGGTTACTACTGCAATTCTTTCGACGGAAGTGATATTTTAGCATGAAAACTAAATAGGCTTTATATGTTGTGTTTTCCAAAAGACTTATTATCATTCTTTGACGAGTTTTTGTAAAACAATTACATCTTTTGTTTTACAAACAAAACCCTAGCCCTAATGAGTTAATCTACCAAGCAAATACAACTATCGTCACTACTAAAGTAGATACTTTGGTCCAAAAAATACAAAAGCTTCTTATCAGCATCAGCGTTTACAAAAATAGTTGGTAGATTGGTATATTAAGCCTATTGTTTATTTTTCACAAATTATTTAAGTATGGGTGTCTACAATAGACTTATTTGTGTATTTTTAATATTTTTTATTAGTTTAGCCAATCGATTAAAGCAATCCAATACGTGAAGTATTTTAGAAACATAAAACTGATTAACTTCGTGCTGTAAACGTTTGCTTCAATTAGTTCAACCATAAATGCATTAACAATGGCAATTGACTACCTTTTAATCCTGAAAGTGATTAGCTATTCAATAAGTTTGGAGATTATAATGTAGGTGTAGGTAGGTAGAACCTACTTAGAAACATTTTGGCACCGTTACAAACACAAAGTAAAGAACTAAATTTTATGATTTCAGTAGTGCTACGCTTAAAGTTATGATACCTATGTAGTAAAAAAAGCCTAATTTAGCAATTACATGAGATCCCTATGGGACAAACATATTATGATACCTACTTAAATAGGTATATTTTTTGTGGTAGTATGTATTTTCCCATACTATTAATTTAGCTGATGGGCCATAACCGAACAATAACAGCAGTAGGTATGGTCATTATCTAGTGTACCTACATAAAAGTTTTTTTTTAAAACAAACAAAGGAATATCTCTAGTTTCCTAAGGAAAACCAGGAAAGTTATTTTATACAAACATTACAAACTCAATAATAAAACCGTTTTGGAGCAGTTCTTTAAATTCTTGGTAAGCGTAGCGTGTTTCCTGCAATTTTGTGGATTTTAGTAGTTAAGTCTAAGAGGAACAAAAAGTTTCCCTTAGTAATTTACGGCGAATTTATAAAAGAATAGCTATGATTTCATAAATAATTGTTCTGTAGATACAGTCTGCATGTTCCTTATTGTAGAATAACCTACAGAATTACAGATACAGATATTTTGAAAATCTTTATGTAGATACCTAGTTCTAGACTGGCAAACAGGGTGACTATCGACAATCGATCCGTCTGAATGACGCGCATAAATTATTCATAAGTATCGACAAATACCTATTAAACTGACTGACCTATTTTCCTTCTGTTTAACGTCAGACAAAAAGTACCGAATGCATAACTTCCTCCTTTTTTGAAGGTTAAAAATCTTACATAATGTAGAGATACCTATGTAAACTCCCTGCCATAAGGAAACTAACTCCCTCTCACTGACAGGAGGTCCGTATACCAGCAGTGGGAACATCGTAGGCCAATTAAGTTTGGTTACGTCTCCTTATGGACAGTTAAACAAAAACGGACAAATAAATTACTTTAACACAAACAGACACCATACAAAGTTAATGACAATGATCTCAATATTATAATTAATAAATGTTTTGATACCTATATTTTATAATTATGTAGGTAGGCACTTAATACTATATTTTTTCATGTATGTAGGTACTTTATTGTTAATTATATCTAATTTTATAGTTATTATTTTATTACATTTTGCTATACCCCACAACTTGAAAAACAACATAATTGAATCATCAATCCTGCTGCCACTGAATCCACTGATAGGTGGATTTTTTTAAATGTATTTGGTGATGGTAGTAAAAAAATATTTTTCTTAGGGGAAATATTCCCTTGCGACATTTATATCCATATCCATAATATTATTTATTTGCATTCCACAATGTTTACAAGGTCTTTAAATAATGGCTTAGAGCTAGGCACAAATTATGGACCTTGTGTAAATGATATAGATAATGGATATACCTAATTATGTCGTAAGGGAATATTTTCATGAAAAAAAATCTACCTCTCAGTGGATTCAATGCCAGCAGGATTGATGATTCAAATAAAAAATGTTGTTTTTACAAAGAAGAATACTGCTACAATACCAGCTAATACCAATCCTATACTTACCTACCCACGTAAACGACGCGTTGCGTTAAGTGTGGCGTGTCGTAAATACTTAGGGATAGGGCTTTCAAAATACCAAAAGGCGTTGGCCTTTTACTAGACCCTTGGGAAAACACGGTCGTCTTTTCACGTAAATAACAGGCGTATTCAAGGCAGAAAGTTTAGGTGGGTAAGTTGAGTTAGGGCTCAGACAGCTTACAAGTGATGTCGCGCGACTTCAGTCGGCGCGACTTGCAGCGACTATTTCCAACGTAATCATCTGTAGGCATGCAGCGCGCTAGCGACAGGCGACCAATAGTTGCGCGGCTTGCAGCATTCAGTCGCGCAGTCGCCTCAGATCACTCGGTTCCAATAAAAAACAAAAGTTTTGATAGGTTTAGTACCTGGCAAACTTGAACATTTGCAGCGGAGTGGGGGAAGTCTACGCACGTAGTATGTACCTACGCTTGCAAAATGCACAAAATCAACTATTGCGCAGTCAAGGTCAATGTTCAAGTTGTTTGCCGGTAAGTGTACCTATTATATCCATTTCCACTGTAGGTAGGTACCTATTTAATTCTTCATATTCATGAAGTCAGACCATAAATTACACCAATAGTTTACTGAATAATGAATGCTATTGGTCGGTTGCCGATGGTCGCTAGTCGCCTGCACACTGCACTGTGATTCGTTGCTGGAAGTCGCTGTGAGTCGGTGCGACCGAAGTCGCCCGATATCGCAGACAATCGACATAGAGCTACACGATCCCTTACTTAAGGCCGACTTTTAAAGATTTTAAACTGAAGATCACGTCTAAACGAGTACCTAGTGTTAATGATTTGAAAAAAATATATAATAATAATATGCTAAACTAGAGTATTTTCTTAAAGATAAAGATAATTTTATTTTGCAAATATGGGTACAGCACATGGTCTTACAAGGTTCAAGGTTCAGCCATATTTCACCAGTAGGCATGCAAATGTTAATATTAATAATTTGACATGAGTATATTTTAGATTACGTTTATCTATGTAGTGTAATTAATTTGTAAAGTTAGATCTAACGCGTTCAAAAAAGTGAAGATCGCGCAAAAACTATTGAGCGTATTTTTACGAAACCTTCACCATTTAGTTAGTGTTTTTTTTAAATCAAATATTCGTTACTAATAAGTAGTAATACGTCTAATTCAGCACAACGCGCTCCTTGATAGGCGAGTCGTATTGCTTGGTGGACTAGCGTTGCTTGAGATCAGCGCAGAACACTCAAGCTATACCACCCAAATCACTCAAGGCCGTTGGCACTTAGTAGCGCCTTCAATTAATTTCATAAGTCCTGTTGATGGCATAAAGGAAGATTAAGTAGGTAAGTTGACTTACTTGAATTAGGTACAGCGTCGTCCGAGGCAGTCTTGTTTCCCGCCTTCACGTAGCAAGTCGAACTTCGTGCTTCATCCGTCGCAGTCTTTTTTGAACTTCCCGCCTTTACCATCGCAGGCAGTGACGTCACGACGACGTAACACGCAAATACCTACAAAAAAGAAAAGTTTACCTAGATGAGTACCAAGTTAGACCGTACAACTACCTACATAAAAAAACTTTAGGTGTACCTACCATACGCGGCGGAAGGTAAGTATGTAGGTGTACCTATCTTAACAATTATTTCTACCATTCTGTGTCTTACCACTATCACCATTCACCAAGTGTGTATACTGATAGGTAGGTAGGTACCTATCAGTATACACACTTACACACAATTTTATTCTTCAGTAGGTAGGTAGAGTAGGTACTCTACCTACCTACTGAAGAATAAAATTAAGTAAAACAAAACTAAAGTTACAGTGGACCTATCCTACGGAAGAATTCATAAGTAGGTACAGTTACATCTACTCTCCCGCAGAAAATTTTATTAGGTAGGTACCTACCTAGGTACCTACCTACTGCTGCCGTTTGTTGAATTCCGGAATCCCGACAAATTGCTGGATATCTTTACATTAAACACAATCATTTATTGTAAGCATTTACCTATACTGTTGTAAGCAAAGGAAATAATGCATTATTTATGAAAAAACAAACGAAAATCAACAATGGATAGTTATTTTACACACAGTTCCAATCCAAATACTCACTAAGTATTTTAGCGGTTTTGATTGAAGCAATGAAACAAAAGTACGCGCAGGCAATTAATGTGAGATAGATCAAGTAAAACTTATAAGCAACCATGCACACAAAAACAAGCACAATCATAATAATTTACAACTCAAAACAAAAGCAAAACTTTGAGAAGTTTGAGAGAGAGAGCGTTTTTTCCAGATTTGAATGTTGATTTTTTTTTTCACTTTTTTATATTCAAACAAAAAAATGCGCAAGGGTCATATTACTATACAGCCTAATAATTATTTAATAAACATTATGATAAAAGCTGAACTTGAGATATTATTAATCTAAATTGTAAAATAAGTAACATTGGAAAGCAACATTATTATATGCAAGCATATTTTTTTTTTAATTTAATCTATTTCACAAGCTATTTTTTTTTGTTAGATCAAGAATCAATAATTTTAAGGTATGTTTCAAATGTTACAGATAGTTTTCTTTGCTGCTTCAATTTACGGCAAGAGATCAAGACAGAGCATTGCTAAATATATGTATTTCTTTGATACGGAACGCGATTATCACGAACTGTCTAATCAAACGTCAATGTCATGTGTTGTTGGCACTTTGGCAGTTTTGTCAACACGTAATTGAACTCGCAATCAAAGCTCGCAATATTGCTATTTTCATTGCAATTAACTCGTTTATAAAGATTACAGCTGGTTTTATTTGAAATAAGTAATTTAACAATGCCTACCAGTGATAGTGAGGACTTTGAAAGTGCTGATGAGGGCCATGGCAGCCCAGATAAAAAAGAAAGAAAGAAACGTTTATCGTCTTCAAATTACAGCGACATCGCATTAGAAACTGAACAAAAACCTTCGAATACTCAAACAGGTTCCAGTAATGTTCAAAAACTTGTAGAAATTGTGGTATGTATAATGTAAAAAATATTATATTTTTGGCCTTACAATATTCTGCCAGACAATCAAGTTAGTTTAGTGCCACAGTCTTTTGCTGGACCTAATGCATGTTCCAAGTTGGACCACTAGCCCACATGCGCCAACATTGGGTAGTTATACATTATTTATAATGCTTAAAACTACATCTCATATTAAATTTTTATAGTATTTTATCAAGATACTATAAATATTTAATATACATAAACAGTAAACTGTTATACTACTTACTACAAAATTATGTTAGGGCTATATCAGTAAAATAATATACCCAATTATGTATTAAGCAATATAATTCTTGTATTCCTTAGATTATCTAAAGTGAATAGATAGAAAATTATTTTAGTTTTATGTTCACAATAATCTCACAAACTTAATACCTATTCAAATCACACAACAGTGACCTTAAGTTTCAGAGTGACACATTTGGTTTGCTAATTACTTTAATTTAAACATCTGCTTGTTACTGTAATTTTTTAGTCCAAAAATTATTTAACATGTAATTTTAGCTGTTATTGATATTCTATTATTGTTTAATACTTTTTCCTTAACATAATTTTATTATGACCTTCACTTACATGACATAAGCCTGTGTTGAAATTAGCTATTAGGTAATATATAGGTTTACAAACAGCTGGCCAGTCCCTAGATTACAACCTATAGGCTGTAATCTAGGTAGGCTGTAATCTGTAATTATCCATATATGGATAAATCATTCTCAACATGGGGCCTGAGATTAGAATCGAAATACATTTGTCAAAATATAAACAACATCATCTGAATTTCATAATTTTATTTTACAATCTTAAAAGCTTTTTTTTAATATGTATTACAGGAGTTAATTTATGTAGACAAACATTTGACAGAGACATATGGAAACATCAAACAAGAGTATTCTATTAATATTACTTATGTAGATATCACCACACATTTTTTCTAAGTAGAACTATTTGTTCCAGAAAGAAACTGATGGTTGGGATGATTTTGACATAGAAGACAATGAACCCATAGTACCAGAACCAGCTCTTACAAAGAGTAATATACCAGAGAAGACCAAAACTAACCTAGATGATAAACCTAGTACTGTAAAGGACAGTCAAAACTCACAGGATACTGGCTGGGATGAGTTTGATGACTGGGGACAAGATGATGTATCCACTGATGTCCAAATGGTAGTATAAGAATCATGTTGATGTAAACTTTAAGTACTATCGCGTTTTTAAAGTTTCCGGCTATGATGTTTTTCAGTTACTATAAAAAACTGATAAGACTATTGAAAAAACATTGCTTTATCGATAGAAGTTGTTGAAATTATCAAAAGCAATAAGTTAAGCTAATTGAATGTTGAAACATTAGTTCTACTTATGACAAAAAATATTCAACTTTGTTTAATGTTAGCAACCAACTTATTTTGCTGAGCGCTTTTCTAGAATAAAAACAAAATATCTGCTAAAAGAGAACATTATTTTCTGTTAGTTTCACTGCAAGGACATGCCACTGCATGCACTACTCATCCATAACTACTATCATGAAATCTAATATTTGTGCATATTGCAACTTTTATATTTATATTATTTACGAATGAAAGTATAACCAACAATTACAGACAGACCCACAAAAACCGCAGGCTGTTCAATCAAGACCGCAAGCATCACAACCAAATCCCAACATCCAGGAGGTGACAGACAGACTGGCAGCAGCGTCCACTGGTGGCAGCGGGTGGGGTTGGGGATGGAGTGTGGACTCTCTGCTGAGCTCTGCCACTGCTGGTATTAGTAACATCACTAGTCAAGTGTCACAGGTACTTAAAGCATTACCTTACAGCATAATAATATGAATTAATTAGTAATAGATACATAATACATAGAATGCCACAGCCAATTAATAACTCTTCGGTAGTGTTGTGATTCTATGGTTAGTAGGTCGCCAGGACTCCTGAGGTTAGTGCTGTGCTGACAGCAGCCTGCTTGTTCCCTAAGCTGTGGGACACAGCAAATCCTCTTTTGAAAGGGTTGGCAGCGCGCATGTGATACTCAGTGTTGCAAGCGTTTTGTAGTCTATGGTAAATGCTTACCATCAGGCGGCCCGTATGCCTGTTTGCCATCATAGTATTAAAAAAAGTGCTGCACAGAAGATGGTTGCACATTCATCTTCTGTGTAGCATTTTGCCAATAACTTCTCACCACTCTCAATAAGTATTGATAATAAGTACAAAAGATTTGAGAGAGATGAAAATATTAAGGTTATCAAATCTTTTTACACCACTACTCAAGACAGAGGATATTTTTTCCCTTTATAGTAAGGTTGGCTCCTGCATGCTCCCATCAAGTTTTAAATTCAATCACACATACATACTTTCAGGGCATATCAACGGTCCTAGAAACCGGCATAGGTGCTCCCGACCCTGAAGAACTAGCTAGAAGGACATCAAGAGATAACGAGACCAGGGTCTCCAGGCCTGAGAATGTGGCTACTGGTGAAAACAGACCAGAGGTGGGAGCTGAGGAGGCTGCGGCCAATGCTGGGGAGGCCTTCCAGTTTGGAAGTCTGTTCTCTGGTGTTACTAAGTTTGTTGAAACCACTGGTGAGTTGTTTTTACCTGACTCCTCCAGAAAGAGGGTAAAGTTTTTTAAGTAAATACCGGCTGTTGATTTAGTCACCTGCAACTTTTAAGGGGGTGATACTACCCGTCATACTGAACATATCCAATTGGTAAAAAAAATCAATCAATTTCTCAGGGATCTAAATAAACTTGGAAAGTATTACATTATCTAAATTCAAAATATGATCCAAATTATTAGAGCCGTTATACGGCAAATACGGCCAATTCTGCAATTCACCTAGCCGTTATGTAATACGGCGAACAATTCAGCTGCGATATAATGTACAAGAATGTATTGCTCGCCTAAAGTAATAAGATCTAAGTCGTTTTCTTTGAAATCGGATCACACCTATAATTTTAGGCACAAAAGTCATACACGGTGGCTTAGACACCCTGGAAACCATAGGCAAGAAGACCATGGAGGTCCTTCAAGATGGTGACCCTGGCCTGGCCAAGAAACGGGCCTTGCTGGGCCTAGGAGCTGGTGACAAGCCCGTTCTATCCCAAGTGCTGAGGGAAGCTAAGGCTAAAGCAGAGGAAGATGACAGGATTCGGGAGGAGAAGAGAGAGGCTAAGGAGGTCCACTATGAGAATTTGTTTGATGATTTTGAAGGTAAGCTTCTTTATGAGCCATTTTATATCACATTAGGACACCAGCAGCGACGCCAAAGCAGATGCCAGATGAGATTAGTATGAAAACAAAATGAACGTCGCCACGATGTTCATTTTGTTTTCATACTAATCTCGTTGGAATCCGCTTTGGCGTCGCTGCTGGCGTCCTAATGTGATATGGCTCTATATCTTTGATGGAATTTGAGCAGGTGTATGTAATTATACCTGTAAGTGTCTCAATGCAAGGCGAAGACCTCTTCTTAATCACAAGAATAAGGAAGCAAGTCCTTAAACCTAAAGTTCAAATTATTCTCAATCATTTTACAACAAATAAAAACATTTTTGAATAGTAGAACTTATTAATATGCAGTCAGTTACAGTAAAAAAATACTAGATAAAAACTTTGCTCTATCCGAGAATCGAACCCAGGACCGTGCTCACTACCACTAGGCCAACAAGGCAGCTCATCAATGGCATATTTTATACTAGCTTCCGCCCGCGGCTTCGCCTGCGTTATTGGGATAAAAAGTAGCCAATGTGTTATTCTGATGTATAAGCTATATTTCTGTAAAGTTTCATCAAAATCCGTCCAGTAGTTTTTGCGTGAAAGAGTAACAAACATCCATCAATACATCCTCACAAACTTTCACGTTTATAATATTAGTAGGATCTAAAGTAACAAATCACATAATATTGTTTATAATTTCAGGCTTAGTACACTTAGAAGCGCTAGAGATGTTGTCGAAGCAAGTGAGCATGCGCATAGAGGAGCGCATACGCAGCGTTGATGCCGACAAGAGACAAGATATTAAGGAGACGCTGCAACAAGTTGCTGGTAAGATTCCATTATCTCATTCTTCACTGTTTTCCAGCTCAAGTTACACGCTGGCGACGAACCGAACACGATCGATGGGGTTATTCCCAACGGACCACGTGGTCGGTTGGCGAGTTGCAGGGACCACGTGGTCCGTTGGGAATAACCCGATCGATGATATAAATACTGACAGTGTTTTAGTTTAGTACTAGTGTTGACTGATGATTAACTGTGTTAGATGGGTGCGCGGAATTTTTAATGTATGGGAGATCTTTTTATTCACAAGAAGCACTTGTAATTGTGTCGAAAAATGTACTAAAAGTGGCATCAGTTGTTCCCGTACTAATTTGCTATGATGGCATATCTCCTTGTTTCTATGATCTGAGGATACAACCCTATAATTTCCATAATATTAAATTGACAGAGCTGTGTGAAATGCCTGAAGAAGACGACGAGGACGAAGAATCTCCAAGCGAGGGTCTCTCGAAGTCGGACGCGTTTCACGAGCGACTGCAGACCGCCACACAAGACCTAGGTATCAAGCTGCAGTTCCTGCCGCTGGTCAAGTGAGTACCTGATTAATTAAACACTAATATTGCAGGCAGTAGCATTAAAATACTCTCTGCCTTCAGATCGGTCGTTCTGAGGCCTATGAAGCTTGTCAAGTGTCTTAAGGGGCATCTAGCAAGGTAGCGCGTGAAATTCGAAATTTCTTACGTTTTTTGCAAATTGCATCGCTGTTATACATTATGTGTTGATCCAAATTCAATACGCGACAAAAATTATAATTATAGTTACTGACAATGACCCTCTAAATTATATTGAGGAAAACACGATTTTCCTCAAATATAATTACGAGGGCTGTATTGATGATTTTAATGATTATTAATCAGTAACAATATCATCTTTATTGTCGCGTTTTGAATTTTGATCAACAAAGTAAAACAGTGCTGTGCTATGACTAATTACTACGTTACCGTTGAACCATCACTATTCCAATCGATAGCCATTTAACCACATGCAACTTTTTAAGCATATGATACTCGTCATAATGAACTGCAAATATACCTTTCCAGACAATACACAGAAATCCTGGAGTACATATCGTCTCCTGAGTCGGAGGCGTCAGCGAAGTCGCTGTACAAGCGCGGCGTGTCGGGGCTGGCGCAGAGCACCGCGCTGTCGGTGGAGCAGTACCACAAGGCGGCCGAGATGCTGCTCGTGAAGACCAGAAGGTCCACTGCTGACGAGGCCGACGCCCTCACCCAGTAAGTCACATAGGCAGTCCAATTCTTCTTCTTTTAGTGCCTCTCCATCATTGAAGGTTGGCAGTCAGGTCCTCAAACTTTTTCTTGTCCATGGCTAGTCTGAACAGTTGTTCGACAGGCTTGATGCTGCTCCATTCTCTGATGTTTCTGAGCCATGACATTTTGCGCCTTCCAACTTTACGTTTCCCAGCGATTTTGCCCATCATTATGGTCAGCAGTCCAATGTTGGACTGTAAAGTCTCTTACCTGGAGTACATTATCATCTCGTGAGTCGGAGGCGTCAGTGAAGTCGCTGTACAAGCGCGGAGTGTCGAGGCTGGCGCAGAGCACCGCGCTGTCGGTGGAACAGTACCACAAGGCGGCCGAGATGCTGCTCGTGAAGACTAAAAGGTCCACCGCCGACGAAGCTGATGCCCTCACACAGTAAGTCACGTGGGCAGTCCAACATCGTCACACAATAAGTTACGTGGACAGTCCAACATCCTCACACAGTAAGTCACGTGGGCAGTCCAATGTTGGACTTTAAAGTCTCTTACCTGGAGTACACATCATCTCCTGGGTCCGAGGCGTCAGTGAAGTGACTTCACTGAGGTCTCTTCCAAAGAGTCTGGAAGAGACTCTCTTCCAGACTCTTTGGAAGAGACCACTGTTCCAATTTTGCGACTTTATTCAAAAGACTTTATGCAAAAGTCATAAATGTCTAGCAAAAAAATTGGCAACAGTGGTGAAGTCGCTGTACAAGCGCAGTGTATCAGGGCTGGCACAAAGCACCGCGCTTTCGGTGGAACAGTACCACAAGGCGGCCGAGATGCTGCTCGTGAAGACCAGGAGGTCCACTGCCGACGAAGCTGATGCCCTCACACAGTAAGTCACGTGGGCAGTCCAATGTGAAATATTTTACGTGCGGGGGTGAAGAACACGATGCGGCGCGCGCGCCCGCGGGGTACGGGGTGGCGCGTTGACGAGATCTCTTGCGGCGGGCTGAGCGCGACGCTATTACTTTTAGTGGAAATTGGCGCGCACATAGTGTAATTAAAGTAGTTGTCAAACTTTATTAGGTAGGTACCTACTTTTGGTACAAGTTAGTTTAGCGAATTAAGTCAATTTATTTTTTGTGGTGGTTATTTGGAAAAACTAGGTAGGTATGTACTAACCTTTTAGAAATCGGACTAGGTAGCGTTAATTTACCTAAACTTCGAAGAACAGAGGCCAAAAGTGGAGACTTTCTAACGACAACGTTTTTTCTGGGCCGAAACTTGTTCTAGGTTTCTAGACATCACCACTCTTTATAGGTACGTTATAATAACACGTACCTATATGGATGTTTCTCACGAACAGAGAGATTTTGACTAATTAAAATGGCTTTAAAAAAAAAACCGGCCAAGTGCGAGTCGTACTCGCGCACCGAGGGTTCCGTATCATTTTTGGACGTATAAAGTGAAAAAATCCGGACCGCATAACTAAGTTTGTTTGTGAAGGAATTTTTAAAAAACTGTACTAGTCAGGAACATCGTTTTATTTTTGGTGCCATATTTGGGTCAATTCCTATCAACTCTAATTATTTCAGATTTTTCGCCACGCAAACTTCGGAAATAAGGGGGGGGGGGGGAATGGTATTTTTTTGGTCATTTTTCATCATATGTCGAAAACTGTGAGACACAAAATTAAATAAAAATATATTTTGAAATGTGCAGATCAAGCCCTTTCATATGATATGTCATTTGACCTAGTAACCCCACTTTGAAATTTCGGACCCCCACTCCGGCCCCTTTTGCAATGAAAATAAAAATATTTTTGGACTCTTTTCATTTGCAATGAAGTTGAACAAGCATTCTTTATAACTGTTCCAAATTTCAAGTCGATAGCATAAGTAGTTGCTGAAATAAGCAGGTGTGACAGACAGACAGACAGACAGATGAAGTCGCACCATAAGGGTTCCTTTTTTACCATTTTGGTACGGAACCCTAAAAATGCAAGAAATCACTGTAATAAAAATTTTAGATGAAGGAGAAACTATTTTCTAACAGTGTTTTTGTTATAAACTTTATTTATCGTAGGTACCTACGTACAATTTGTAAGTTATCAACTATAATATTTTTGTACAGAAAACTCATGCGAATATGAACATTAATAATAATTAATGTATAAGAATAAGGTTCATATTCATATAAGAGAATATAAACAAGCGCTTTACACGAATATCAACCTTAATTAAATACAAATAATGTTCATATAACGCCAGATGAATCCATATGAATTAGAACCAGAATAATGAGAATTTACAACAAATTCGACTGTAAAATTACTTCAAGACAATTTTGACCGTTAAAATCAAAATAAATTACTTATTGTAGGTATCCTATTTGCTTTTATATCAATAAACGTTATACATACTACAATGGGCAAAGAACAATGGTCAAATTCCTATAGAAGCTGTACCTGACATTCATTTGTTTATGACCCTGTACAAATTATAATATAATTATAGTTTGAATGTTTGCATGTGGTAAGCACCATCCTGGATGAAAATAGTATCTAAATAGCCAAGATATTATAATATCGTCCACAATACTTTAGAGAGTTAGAATCCACAACTAACTTGATATACTGATAAGCAGACGACGTAGGTTAAATAGATCATAATTATTTATATGAATACATTGCATTGATCGACAATCGCACAATGCATAAATAACACAATTCATAACAAACCCAATAACAACTGTGTCGAACTCGGACCAATAATTCTTCCGAGGTGGTGAATGATCGCCTGTATCAATCGATTTGAATCGCGCTCATGGCTTTCCGTTTTGATATCTATGTATTTATTGAATTGAATTACTGATAATAAATAATCAGAAAAACGAGAAGAATAATTATTTTTGATTAATTAGTAATTTCGTATGCAAAACTAAACGTCAATTTGGTACGTCCTGAGCATTAATATAAATAATTTCTAATAAAATAACATAAACAAAAAAATATATATCTCTTTTTCTGGCTTCCTAGAAAGATACCTATTTCTTTTATTATTTATAGACCATAAAAAACTTTTATAGAAAAAAATTACCGTCTTCAAAAAGTCACTACAAGTAAAAATGATAATTTTGGTTTCGTAAGTCGGTGGCTATGGTTTTTGTTTGCTTTTTTTAGCACCGACTTCCGTAACCAAAATTATTACATATTTTCATTTGTAGTGACTTTTTTAGTAGGTACCTTCTTTATACTGAGCAGCGGCGTGCATTGGATTTCGAACTTGGTAGGCTCTAGGCAGATGGAGAAAAAAAAAAAAAAACTAGGCATGTCATTTCAGCCGACCGCAAAAATAAGTTTGTATTTCATAATATTATTATGAAATACAAAGTTATGTTTGCGGTTAGCAAAATAGCGAAAATTTCAAAAACGAATTGACGTATTTTGTTAAAACTAATTTGAATCGAAATTGTTTATTATGTGCTACGAGATTGATTTCTTCAGATTTTTTGATAACGTGGTTGATAAGGTAAAGGGCCAATACATAGTTAACGTACCTACCTAATGATTTTTGGAGCTCATTTCACTTTACACTTACATACGATACCTCCAGATAAAGGGGAGCGTGAAAATATTTATTTTGATCCCTCAGTTATTTTATAGAACAGAAGAATTATACCTATCTACCTGCGAAGTTTCATACCAACCGGTTAAGAACTGTAATTTTTACGAGGGTGGGACGTGGGACAGTTAGGTACCTACTAGTATTACTATGGAAGCCTAAAAATCTGTATTTGGTTACTAGACGTAAGTATATTAGTATAATTATGTAAAAATGTGTTTTTTACTCGGTTCATCTCTTTTTGTAGGTTGGATATTTTACAACCACATCTCACTATTGAATGATAGATATTGATACACGGATACACAACTGATGACAAGACAAAGGATAGATAGGGTACTTACTATTTTGTTTTGGTCAACAAACGAATCCTGATTTTGCACGTACCTAATTTATCAAAATAAATATATTTCATCTTTACCACAAACTAAGCACTGTAATTTATCTATATTCACACATACCTACGCAGCAATTCCTTTTATAGTTATCACATAATCACATCACAAAACAAAATAACAATAGAAAGATTTATGAATTACATTATGTATTTTATGCAATTCGACGCACACGTGTTTTGATTTAGAGTCGACTGCAAACATTTTATGAACAACCTATAATACAAATAAATTGCAAAGTTATATTTGAGCAGTATAACGTCTGTGAACTATTGTTTTTAAATTTGGTTGAATTATAGTTTGCGAATCTCTGCGGAACGAACGATCGATGAGTTTTCTTAACTTCACGATAGATGGCGTGAGGGAAGGAATTTATCGACCTTCGTAAGCATGCCTACGAAGGTCGAATAAATTGCGAATGTCAAAAGTCATTGCGTTAGGCATGGCAAAGCCGTGATTTATGCTTTTGTCGTATTATCCTAAAGAAGTATGCGTGTGTATATGAATATGCAGAGATCGCTTGAGTGTGCGTGAATTTGAAAGGCAGTCAATGCGAGTGCTTTCTGGCGCGTCATAGTTGGTTTCTTATTGAATGTTACGTTTCATTATACGTAAAATAAAATAAGTATTTAATTATAATATTTTAATATGATGGACTTTTTATACATATAGGTATCTAGTAATAGTTTAATTGAATCTTATGAGGTAGGCACTGCCTAGTTGCCTATATAGAATGCACGCCGCTGATACTGAGTTAGATTACTTTCCTGAATTGATTCATCAGTACATCTTCTACGTATTGTATTATGCATATAACTTCGTTTATGTATAGGGAAGATTACCTAATGTGTTATATACTATAACCTTCCTGAAAGTATGTAGATTATGATAGTGAAAATCCCATCCAAATCGGATTAGTAGTTTTTGAGAAAATCGCGCAAATACAAACATTTATATACATAATTACATACAGGGTGTTCCGTTATGAGTGGTCCAAGAGAAAACCCCGGTAAAAGGACATGTCTAGCTATCAGTATACAGCTTTAGTTTGGGAAATTTCGATATCGATTAGAAATAATATTATTGTTACAAGTTTTCATGAAAATCTTCTCATAGGCGCGATTTTTTTCTTTGAATAAGTAATTTCGAAAAACGATCTCACTCATTCATTAGAACCTTCTCATAGGAAATTGTAGACAAAATGTAGGTTTTTTTGATGTCTAAAAATCGATTATTTCTAATCGGTATCGAAATTCCCCAAACTAAAGCTGCATACTGATAGCTAGACATGTCCTTTTACCAGGGTTTTCTCTTGGACCACTCATAACGGGACACCCTGTATATACATACATACATACGGATCGAATACAGAACCTATCCTCTTTTGAACTCGGTTTTTTTCCTTTTTAACCGACTTCATTAGTACCTACTTTATACCAAGTTAGATTACTTTCCCGAATTCTTTCATCAGTACATCTTCTACGTGGTGTGTACATTTATGCATATAACTTTGTACATAGGAATAATTACCTAATGTCAAAGTCAAAACATTTATTTCAATTAGACCATTTACAGGCACTTTTGAAATTTCAAACAATATTACAATAGTTGTCAGTCGGTTTGTCCGTTAGTTGAAGCTAGTTGTCCGTTCCAAAACGTAGATTCTTATGGAGAAGAACGGACAAGAAACTCCATGTTTACTCTTTTTCAATAAATTCGGTTACAATTTCTTTGATTACAGTGATGCCCTTATATGTGAGAACTATGTTTAGTAAGGTACAAAATAATAATATCAACTAGAAAAATGTAAAAACATTGCTTAGGCAGTCAAGAGATGAGCAGTACCAACTGACAGCGCCCGTTCACGGACATGACGTGCGCATCAGCAGTCAGCACCATTCAACTCAACCATTTTGGAGGGAATCGAATGATCTAATACACACGCCACCATCATGACATGCTCTCAACTCCCATACTACAGATAAGCTTAAAACTTAAATAGCTAGGTACATTAGGTACATAGCACTCACATACACAATATACTCAAAGAAAGTTACTCAATTACAAAACTAACGTTATTCAAATGCATATAACAAAACAAACCAACTTACTATTGGAAATTAATACATTAATTCATGACAATTTCTGATTATATTACCTATAAATATCAGAAAAATAAAATAATTTACAAAGTCATAAAAAAGAGCTTCAAGGGCAGATAACTCCGATTACATGAGTCTAAGTGGTTGTGGAGCAGGACCAGCATTAAGCCAAGCATTCTTACCAGCATAAAATCTTCTAGTTTGTAATATGCTTGCCTACATAGTGTGCGTTTTATACAGTCTTTGAATTTATTCTCATTTAATTGAAGAACGTTGAGAGGTAGTTTATTATAAAATTTTATGCAGTATCCAATAAAACAAGTATGTACTTTGGATAATCTGTGCGTGGTTGGACTAGTTGGTTTTCATCTCGAGTACTGTAATGATGTCTTTCGCATCTTTTACAATGTATTATATACTAAAACCTTCCTGGGGCCCAAGTCTGCTAATGCAATTGTGATAATCGTGTCAGAATGGTCTCTCAATGACATCGTTTTGACCAATGACGAAACAGATACTCTTACTCTAAGCCAATGAGCGCTTAGGATTTGACCGTTATGGTGTCATTATGACACCACTCATACACATTTGCAATAGCAGAATTGGGGCCCTGCAAGTATGTAGATTATGGTAGTGAAAACCCCATCCAAATCGGATCAGTAGTTTTTGAGAAAATCGCGCACATACATACGGATCGAATACAGAACCTCCTTTTTTGAAGTCGGTTAAAAATGAACCGATTTTTCCATGTGGGTATATGGAATATTGGGTCGCCGTCAGGTACGATAATTATGTCCATTGTTCTTTGAAAAACTGCAAATATAAATGAAGTAATTACCTTACAAATGCCAGATCACAGACGTATTTTTTTTATTACATACTTCCGAACGCAACCGACTTGACGTTCACTCTAAACAGTGTCAGTATACCATATTTTATTCTTGCCAATCGCGTTGACGGCGCACACAAAGAAGTAACCAACAATTCTACAGGGTGGCAGGTTAGACAGTGGAAATATTTTAAGGGGTCATTGTACTCATCATTATGAACAACTTTTACTATGGGACAAAACCTGAAATCGCGAAAAAAAATCAGCTATTACATACATTTCTGTTCACATTCGTCAACAAAATGTATGGAACAGCTGATTTTTTTTTCGCGATTTCAGGGTGGTGGTTGAGTTGAATGGTGTTGTTCATAATGATGAGTAAAATGACCCCTTAAAATATTTCCACTGTTTAACCTGCCACCCTGTATACCAGCGCCAACACACGGCAGATGAATGACTATGTTGCTTACGGACGTTTTTGCAATATAATTTGTATCAATTAATGTATAAAACCTATTATATATTAATTGATACAAATTATAAGACAAGACCCATTTTTTACATTCATCAGCTACACAGGGTGGCAGGTTAGACAGTAGAAATATCAAAAGGGGTCATTGTACTTGTCGGTTTTAATATCGTGTTTTATGTTATTTTGAGTTATTATTTCTTTAATTTTAGTATTGATTAATGTTTACAATTTGTTTCCTATTGGATTTGTATTATTTTCTTATTAGAATTGTGTAGGAATAAGATTTCATGTTTTTTATGTAAAGTCGTGAATACCTTTGTAACCATAATCGAGGTTTTGTGTACATCGTGTTTTTATAGTGTACGAATGTTGTTTACATAAGATGTATATAAGCAGTTATACCTCTCGACGATAGGAAAGCTATAATTTGAGAATAAGTGTTATGTACATAAAATTGCATTTGTAGGATTGTTGTAGGTAATGTGTTATAGAATCTAGTCATGTATTTGGGTTCGGTAGGAAGGCTAGGACATAATGTTGTGTAAATACTCTGAATTTCATGGATATTGTGCCTATAGTATAGATCGATAGGTGTTTGAAAATGCGATATTTCTGTGTGTAAGTTAGGATGATAAATTGTATCTTACTAGACGTGTGGTAGTCTAGAAACATGTATCTAACAAGAATATTGCAGATCCGATAAGAAATGGCTATGTTATAGGCAATTGGATATTGTAACTTTGCTAAGTTAGAAATTTAGACAGTTTTTGTTCTAGAAACTTTTTTATGTGACTAGATAGGTCCATGGGAGTTGTACCATTGGATAGGTAGGATTTTTCCGCAAATTATGATGTATAACACTTGTGTAATTTATGTTTGGATATTTAAATAACGTTGATTAGAAGGGCTCACACGTAGTGAAAACGAAAGTGAATTAGGATTCAAAAACACGGCTCTATGTGAGGTAAAGTAATTAGGTTATATAAGAAACGCGTGCTCTCCGAGGCACGGAGGGGTCTCGATGTGTAAATAACGGTCACCCATCCAAGGACTGACCGCGGCAAGCGCAGCTTAACCTCGCAGATCGATCGATTAGCGCGGCCGTCATTTAGCCACGAGCCTCTCATAATTTTAATATAATATATTAAGTTAGTTTTTTTTTTTAAATAAATTATGATTATAATAATAAAATGCGAAATCCTATTCAAACTAAATCTTATACGTCTCAAATAATAAAGAATATGCTTGCTTACACTCTTGTATTATAAATAAATCTAAAATGATGTACCTATCTATTGTATCTTTTGTTTGACGGATTTTACTGACGGAAAAATATTAAATCATGACGAATTTTTGACGGAAAATACCAACCTGCTTAGCGGAATTTTGAAATTGTAGTTGGCAACACTGTTTCGAAGTTCGATGTGAGCGTACCTACGTTTATCAGTCAATAGCGCTATTTGCCCAAATATGTGCTAAAACCTAACCTTAATTGTATAAAAAATATTATCCTAATGATATTATTACGTTTGTTAGTCATTTTCACAAAGAATTATTGAAAGTAATCGGTTCGTGAGCGGCGAAAAATTTGGCACGCGTCCTACTCCGGTGAGGTCTGAGACCGGACCACAGAACAATATTACTCTAGCGAGAAGAATATCAACTTCATAGTAAAAATGTGAGACGAATTTGCACGCCATCTAGTGGGATCCCAGTAAATCCAATGAAAAAAATTATATGGCCACCTAGAATAGATATTATTTTATTGACAGTAAGACAATAAAATAATATCTATTCATAAAGGTGGGCATATAATACAAATTAATACATCTTGAAAAGCTGGAAATCCACAATTGACGCACTTTCCTATGTTTTACTTTGATTAATTGCGAAACAATTCTCGTTCTCACAAAGAAATCTCGAAAGAATCACTATCTCACTCAACACAACACTTTTTCACCGCAACGGCGTAACAGTATGCCGACTTAACGTTATGATGGAAAAATCAGAAACAGTTTATCGTTTTAAAGCACAACAAATAAACAGAAACAAGAAAAAACGACCAACCATAACAGCAGACATTTATCATATGGTGTTGCCAGAGCAAACTACCAGAGTCCATTTTTTAAATTCAAATTTATTTCTAAAGATATAATTATTTTTCCAAATTTCGTTTAGAGTTCATAATTTTAATTATATAACCGTAAAAAAAATAGGTGTTAGTTATTATGCTACATTTTAAATTAAATTAATCATGTTTAGGTCATAATTTGTTACACGATATTTCATTTTATTTTACTTGGTAACATTTCATTGTAATCAGCCTGTTAGACAGAGTCATCGATATCGCTATTCTTATCATGAACTGGAACCCACCTTGTGTCCAAAGTCACCCATACACAGTTGACCGAGCCTGGACCGGACTGAAGCAGTCGTGCGCACGTTCTAGGAACGTTTTTTGGGTATAAAAAATTATCTAAAATTGCCGTTTTAATTTTTATACAATTTTATTAATGAATTCACTAACTCAATTATTAAATAATATGTTAAAAAAATTTCAAAAATTAAAACGTAAGAAATAAGTCTAAAAAATGAAATATTCGTAATGAAAAAGTATCTTCGAGAGGTATCTTTGGAATTTTTTTCTATCGAGTGAAGTTATTCATATCGTGTATTGAATTAATGATTTCACTAGCTAATATGCTTAAGTATACCATATATTTTTTTCTGGGTGGAAACTGTAAGAAATCTTATAAAAAAATGAAAAATTCTAGAGCTCATTCTAGCGTTTTGTGAACCCATAGCGCCTTAAAGTCTCTTACCACTGCTACTCTTCCAATAAAAAAACCTCAATCAAATGAAATTGCCGCTTGGATATTACTAGCTGTTTCCCGCAACTTCGTCTGCGTGAAAATGGATGAAAAGTAGCCTATGTGTTTTTCCAGGTCCCTGGCTACCTCTTTGCCAAATTTCATCCAAACTCGTCCAGCCGTTGCATCGTGAAGAAGTAACATACACACACACACCCACCCACCCCAACACAACTTTCGGAACATTCCGCGATTAGACCCTAAAATCAGTAATATACTTTGTATCCCGACTGCAAAGGGCTATATTTACGGTGCTCAAAGTTAGCCGCCGAAATTACGTTGGAGTCATACAATATTGCGGCTTGTGCTTGCGCCACATTAGATGCAAAATGAGTCCTCATAAAATTATAAAACTTTATAAATATAAATTCCGAGGCTTAGTTTTAGGGATGCGAAGTATGAACTTTACTTTTCTCTTACAGAATGACAGTGGTGCTGACTAAACACATTAGCGAGCTGGCAACACTATTCACTGAGAAACTGAACGCGCTACCCACAGACAATAAAGAGCAAGAAGTAAACACGTACATCACCAATATATTCTTAGAGGTAAGGCAATTGATTTGGAACAATTTATTTAATACTAGCACTTTTCCCGCGACTTCGTCCGCGTGGCCCACAAGAACTGTACATTTTTTCGGGCTTAAAAGTAGCCCATATTACTCAGTGATAATGTAGCTATTGGTGAAAAAATGGTTAAAATCGGTCCAGTAGTTTCGGAGCCTATTCGGTACGTACAAACTAAACAAAAAAATATTTTTATAATATTAGTATAGACTAATCGTGGATCATTGAAGAGACGGCGATGCATCAGGCTGCAGTCAATCTACCAACTTAGCACCAGACCAGCACCGCCTCGCCTTACAAATATTCACAATAGTGTGTCACCTACCTTTTTAGGGTTTCGTTCCTCAAAAGGAAAAACGAAACCCGCAAATCCGAGGCATCTCCACATAGATGGTGCCCCTAGAAGAATGTAATAGCGCTATCTTACTCATAGACGTCGCTATTGCATATTTCTAGAGGAATATTTATATAATATTATCTACAGACATAATTAAGTTCAGTTCATACTTGCACTTAGACGGTTTTTTAAAATGTACCATGTGCCGCACAGCTTAAAGTCGGTTTTCTAATACTTTATTATGAGGCGAGGCAGTTCTGGTGATACGTTCTAATGCGTTTGAAGGACGATGTTTATACTTCGTTAACGTTTAAATAAACTTTTATCACAGAGGACATTGATAAATTATGAAAAAAAAAAGTTGATCACGTTATGAAAAAAACCTTATTTGAAATTTTCAGGCTGGCAACAGTTCGACATACATCCAGAATGCGTTCCAGTTGGCGCTACCGATACTGCAGATAGGCGCTGTTTAAATATAATTTTATATATTTTTTATTAATGTGATATTGTAAGTTAAGATGTTGTTACTACTCTATGGTTCAAATTTTATTAATCAATGGTGCCGATTCTGTTGTTTACGAACTAAACTAATTTAGTCTTATTATGTCTCTTTCTAATAAAAAAAAAATATAAGAGAGAGATAGCAGATATTTAATCCTGTCAAATTAGTCCACTTAAATAGTTTTAATGTCAATTTAATGGTAAGGTCAAGACTATTTTCCCGTAAATGACAAGGGCGTAGACTAATTTGACAGTCCTAAATATTTTCCGTCCTTTTTCAATGATATTTGTAAGAAAGGGATATAGTGTGATTAAAATTATTTTAGTGCGATTTTCAACAGAATCAGCACCAATATTTGAGAGTTTGGGATGGAATTGATAACCAATTGTTAGCTGTTTGAGAAGATAATTTTATCTCGTCAATTATAAAACGAATACAAGGCTAACAGCGCAAGCCGAACGAATGTTGAGCTTCGGGTGATCGGCATCTACGCAATCGCATACGCATCACGGTGCACATGAATATATTTTTAGCAAGTTAATTTATTTTCGTGGCCCCCCAGCCCCCCCCCCCCATGCTACGCCACTGAATGTCCGTGAATGCGGGGGTTATCGCCATAGGTCGCGAGTGTTTTCCCGAAAATGTTAAAGGCGTAAACTAATTTGACAGTGTTCTTAATATTTTCTATCCTTAAATTAGTTTAGTGCGATGTACAACAGAATTAGCACAATGTAATACGGACGGGACGTTACTAGCTCAGACCAAAAAAAATGTTTTGGTCTGAGGTTGCTAGGTTTGTAGCTAGAGACCATCATTATTAAACTATACAAAAAAACAATTGGTACATAACCTGCTTTGTTCGTAGCTTACATTATGTAATTGTTCAATGCTTGGGTCTAAAAAAATCAAAAATGTTCATAAAAATAAAATCATAAAAATGTTCTTAATAATATCATAAATAAATATTAATATATTGGCTGGAGGAAATATGGACGAATATTCTCGATAATCTAATCTATTATAGTTAAATATATTATTTGTAAATATGCCTAATTATGTGCATTTAATAGTCAATGTTTTTATTGAAATTACTGTTGTTTCATTTAAACTTACGTACATCGGCCAATCTGCTCTAATTTTTGCGACAGTTGTATGGCAGTTGCGCCATCGTAGCGCTGTTGGCGCTATTATCCTAACCTCAAATCATAGAAACAAGGAGATGTGCCAAGGCGCTATCGAGCTTGATGCCTGATCTTGAGCAAATTGCTCATATTCAAAACGTACGCGCTGGCGACGAACCGAACACGATCGATGGTATAAATACATTGTTTTAGTTTAGTGCTAGTGTTGAGTGACGATTAACAGTGTTAGATTGAGGGTGTGCGGAATGTTCAATGCGTGGGAGATCTTTTTATTCACAAGGAGCGCTAAATTATGCGCGTAATTGTGTCGAAAAATGTACTAAAAGTGGCATCAGTTGTTCCCGTACTAATTTGCTATGATGGCATATCTCCTTCTATGATCTGAGATCCTAACTAATTTTATTAAATGCGAAAATAATTTTGTTTGTTACCTTTTCACGCTTAAACCACTGAACTGATCATCATGAAATTATACAGAAAAGAACATAGGGTACCTTTCATCCAGAAAAAAAGTACTGTTTCCGAGGGAAAGAACAATAACTTTCAACGGTTACAATAGCTTTACGCTACGGACGCTAGATGGCGCTACACGTATGTCACACGGACGAAATCGCGGGCAAAGTAAGCTATAAAATACCAAAAGCGCTCTGCAACTATTGCTTCCTTTCAAACAACACAAACACGCAAGTATAATGAAATGCTGAAAAGCAGTGTAAGTATCGAATAATTTTGTCAGTCACAACATCTAAATGTTGTTACTTACATATAACTGTAAGTGTTAACCAACATATTAGTAAGGCGCTCACTGTACATGGATATTATTAATAAGTCTCCTCCCACGACCAACGATATTTGTTAGTCTTGATTACGGCAAGATAAAATAACGTATCTAAGGGCCGATTTCACCAACGTCAGATAACATTTATCCAAGGAATAAAGTTGAGATTTGACAGATTTTGTATAGAACATCTGTGAAATCTCAACTTTATTCCTTGGATAAATGTTATCTGACGTTGGTGAAATCGGCCCTTAGTATAATAAATTCAATTATATATCTACTTAATTAAAATTTATCCTAAACCAAACTTAAGAAGTAAAAAGAATTGATTATTCCCGATGTCCACCACTTTGTCTGGCCACCACTGGGGGACAGCGAGACAACTTTAAAACAATACTCGTTGTCCACTACTGGGGGACAGCGTCTTAGGGTCCAAGAGCGAGCGAAGCGAGCGAACGAAGCCCCCGTTAACCGCTTCGTGTTAGGTTACTTTTAACCTTGCAAACAGAAATAGGAGCCCCGCGTAGCGGGGCTCCGTCGACCACCTCCCACCCCCTTGTAAGTCCAAAAAAGTTGTATTTTGTTTTACATTGACACTGTAATTTAAAAGTCAGTCTAAAGTATTTAATTCAACTTAAAACACGGCAACATTAATCTGCTGCTACGGTAGTTTGCAATTATTTTCGTCCTGCTACTCCAAGGCTACGCCGGTTCCCAACGACGTTATTTTTGGGAGCCGCCGCCGGCTGCGGAGGCAAAAGTTGTGACGCTGTCCCCCAGTGGTGGACAACGAGAATAATGTTTTAAAGTTATCTCGCTGTCCCCCAGTGGTGGCCAGACAAGTGGTGGACATCGGGAATAATCGGAAAAAAATTCACTCAATAATAATAACACAATGGTAGGATCATGGTGATTGGCGAATATCGGGCATTGTGCCGACACCTGTTGCGCCTGCGGTTCTAACGGACGACAGATTAGCGTGGATGTGCCTTTGTTGTGTAGGTAATATGGAGAAGCTAACATTGTAGCAAATTGCACTTTTATTATATTCTATCAACGGTGTTTTTCTCATATGGACAAACTTCTTTAAAACCTGTAAGTAGATAGGTAGGTACTTAGAATGTTTCATTCAAGAATCGATCTCTTCCGCCGAATGCAAAACTACTTACTGTAGGTACACTCGTAGCTATAAATATGAATTAATTTCTTATACCTATGTTGGTACCCTAAAGGTATGTCTATGATCGTGTATGTTATATTTGAATTTTGCCTAATTAGCAAAACCGAAAAACGATTAATGTAGGTTGTACCTAATTGTAATTCTTTAATCAATCACACAAGGGAGCACATATTACAAAAGTGATGATCATGATCTCAGCAAAGTTTTTCCAAAATAAATAAAAGCCAATAGCTCTTCGAAAACAAAATATTCTAAACATGCTGTTTTAGCTACCTAGGATATCAAATCACTGCTGAATTGCTCATCTCAATTTACCAGCGTGCAGCGTAGCGTTCGAAGTTCTTGATAATTATCTTGAGAGAGGAAAACTACAACGAAAAAATTTTTACGGATAATTATCGGATTTATTTTCTTGATATTTAGCCTACCTAACAAAAAAAATATCCTTATAATTTCGAACCCTGATTTAAACGTTTCATCAACTGTCCAAGTCACGTCCACTCTATGCTCTACAACAAAGCGAGCCGCACAAAAACCGGTGGAGCGGACTCCGGAGCACATCTGTCCCATCACAAAGGATGCAAGGGTTGCTCTCTTTACGCCGTTTCGCCAAATATTAGCTCGACATGTGCGTGATTGATAGTTTAATGGAATAGAAATGTTGCTATTTTTAATCCTTTAAAGAAAGCATAGTTTATAGAATACAATCATCTTTTTTCGTTAGAGATTGGCAATACAAAATTTTGCATACAGGATAAATTTTACAACTGGGCGTGGATGGCCAAATCCGGGACCGATTTTGATAAAAAATTAAACTGCATCATTATATTTTTGAAAAATCAATTTTCCTAGCCAGGAATCAAACCCGTTGATTTTGGAAAAAAATACACACTATTATATTGCACCATCTAATAGTGTCGCTAAAAGAATCAAATTCTGGAAAGCAATGACACATGGCAAACTAAAGGAAAGTGTCGATTTTTAAACTATAAACTGATGCATATTTTCAGGTACCTACCTACCTATTCATAGCCATTAGGTACTGTTCAAAAAAAAAACCTGGGATTTTGTTAAAAATCAACACTTTCATTAAGTTTTCCGTAAGTTATTACTTCCCAGAATTTGATCCTTATTAGCGACACTATCGGATGGTATAATAATACAGGTGTGTTCTTTTTTTAAAATCAACAAGTTTGGTTCCCGGCAAGGAAAATTATTTTTTTCAGAAATCCAATGATGCAATTTTAGTTTTCATCGAAATCGGCCCCGAGACTCCTTCAAGTGTTTTTCGCTATTTCTTATAGTAGGTACCTATCGGATTAGGCCCTCCACACCCAGTTGAAAAATTCACCTGTATAGAGAGGTACACCTAAATACCTAATTATGCAAACCTTATGGCATCACGGTGACCAAAGATCATAAAAGTCAATATGTCATAGTCGCGTGCGCATGCTGTTTCCTATTTTGTAATTATTAATCAAAATAATATGATATCACGATGATTTGTTTATTTTCTACTTATTTTGGTGAAAATATGTAGCATGTTAATGCATTCTCGTTCATATTTTTTTACAGCTAAGGTATACTTACTTCCAGTATATTTTCATTTCAATTAAGCCTATAATTTCACAGTTCAATTATTTTGTAATGATTACGAGTGACACGTGTTTTAATGTATTTTGGAAATTGATACAGCATTACAACACCCTTTGTTTATTTTAGGTAATTGATAGTGCACCCTATCTGAACCCCTCAGCATAAAAATTTTCGTCGGTCTTTAAAAAAAATGTACGACTTTATTTGAAAATTTTGCAATTCGTTAAAAAATCTCCATATAAAGTTACAGTTTTTATTTTAAAGTTCGACGAAAAATTTTAACGCCGAATGGCTTAGAATAAGGTACCTACTGAACACATGGTTTCAGTTTTCGTTACGCTGTTACATACACCCCGTATAAGTACCTACCTATAATTATTATGTATAAGTAGGTATACAATAAATTATATTTAACAAAATATTAAAACTATCACTAAAGCAATATCAGATACAACACACACCGTTATTTAATTAAAATATGTATTACAAAAAGAAAACATCAATACGACATCCAAACAGCGACGTCCCACATAAATTAAATCCTATTTTTAGTATCGCCAGTGTACCAGTAGGTATTGTTTCAACTTTGTGCCATATTTGGCAACATTGATCGTGCAGGAAACTTCAGGCTTCGCATCGTAATTAGTTGGATCCGCTTCACGTAGGTAAGAACCTATACTTACTAAATAGTAATGTAGTGATACCACGCTTGTATACTGGCGAGCAGATATATGTAGCAATAGCCACAGCTATCATCGTATAGATTTATTTAAAGATTTTTGCACATAGTTTTTTTGGAGTCACTATTAATAAGCTGAGCTAGTACCTAATTATGTAGCTAACGATCTTTTAGCAGTTTTAATGTTAGGTATTATTTTTTTTTTCCTCAGAGAATAAATACCTATAAGAAAGTACCTATTTGATGTTTTGAACCCACTTTTGCACTATTCAACAGCAGATTGCATTCAAGCAGAAAATAATATGTAACACCAAATGACATATACTTACATGGAGGACTTAGAATGTATATAAATATGTACCCACATTGCAGCCTTTAAAAAAATAGCAACACATTTCACACAATAGTCCATTACGTACTTGAAATACACAAATTGACCGAATGTTGGTTACATTCAAAACGGACAAATATCCCGCAGCCACTCAAATTCAACACCTTAGCCAAAGGTGTTCACGAACATCTGTAAATAATCCGTTAAACTTTGAAGAGCCCGCATACTATGGGACTATTCCCCATAAATCATGGGATCTTTTATAGGAATACTTAGGAATTGGGAAGGAAGGAACTGTTGATCGAAGTAGGTACTTAATACAATAATTCTGTGGTAATGGGTAGGTATTTTTTTGGCCAGGTGTGTAATGTGTATAGTATAATTTGAATGAATCATTGGGCTATTGCCGAAATTGTATGATAATAAGGCACGTTTTCGGAAGTTACGTCAATGACGATTAGATCAGCTGGCACTTTCTACTATTATAATAATACTAGCTTCCGCCCGAGGCTTCGCGTTTTTCGAGATGAAAGGTGGCCTGTGTGTTATTCTGATGTAGGTACTTTTATGCTATATTACCTACTGTAAAGTTTCATCAAAATCCGTTCAGTAGTTTTTGCGTGAAAGAGTAACAAACATCCATACATCCTTCACACAAAGTTTCACATTTATAATAGGTATTAGACTATTAGTAGGATATGATTTTGTATGAAGGTGTCGCACTGTCAACACAGCGCATCCTCAGGAGCTCCGGCGACCTTACTCACCACAGGAACACTACCGTAGAGTAGCGTTATTTGGCTGTGGTATTCTGTATGGTGGAGGTACTTCTTCAGTCGGGCTGGAGGTACTATCTCTCTTCATACAGTTCTATAGTACCTATACCTACCATATAGGTATTTTGTATGAAGGAGTCCCCCGCTGTCAACACAGTGCATCCTCAGGAGCTCTGGTGACCTTATTTGGCTGTGGTATTCTGTATGGTGGAAGTAGTTCCCCATTCGGGCTGCTCTTAGTTCTCTCTTTATACGGTTCTATAGTAGGCATGTACCTACTACTTATTAATGTACGGCGATTGGGTCAAGAGACCAAGCACAAGTTATTTTTATCTCATTAATAATCGTTGGAACACAGGTTTGACAATCACAAAGGTACATCCACATCGCAGCATCGCAGCAACTTCTTGTAGACCAAGGTTTCTTTAGTCAGCAACGTCTTATTACAATAAGTTACCTACCTACTTCCGTATTCGGGCTGCTCCAGATTTGTGCGAGATATCCCGATGTGCCCTACCTGTCTTACCAATAGCTACAAGTTATATTAAGTTATCTAGTTGCAAAACGTTACTCCTAAAAAAGTAACTGAGGTGTGGATGCACCATAACCTGCTCCATATAGTGGCCTATAGTTTTTATCCCGTCAGGGTAGGCTACAGATAGGGATGCCAACTTTTTTTTTAACAAATATAGTAGGTATTTTTGAGGATATTAGCAGAAAAATATAGTAGATGGCGAAAACACTTAAAAAATTATAGGGTATGATTAAAATCAATATTAATTTTTTTATAGGATAGGATTATTTTTACTGCTTTGAACCTTTGTTTTTTAGTTTCGTTTTACGCTTCAATATTTTCAAACGAATAAAGTTGCTCAATTTTTTATCCAAGTAAATTAAGGTAGTTTCGCCTACAACCTGCTGGCCTAGCATGACCACGATAGAAACGGGTTTTGTCTACATAGAAATAGACAAAGTGACAGATTGTAGAAACATTTCTACGTTTTATGAATGAAATCTGTCACTTTGTCTATTTCTATGTAGACAAAACCCGTTTCTATCGTGGTCATGCTAGGCCGGCTGTTATATATTTTTTGAAAAATATAGTAGTTGGACTCGTAATATAGTAGGATACCTACTAATGATACTATATTATAATACAGTAGGATTGGCAACCCTAGCTGCAGATGTCCGGTCTCGGTTTCCTTTGGAACCGGTTCAGCTAATTAAGTTATTGATCGCTTATATTTATGCATAATTAGTGTCGCTTTATTGCAATTATTTTTATTCTGTAAACCATTAGGAAGAAACCTAGATTTAAAGTGGTCTGAAATCGCCAACGTAAGAGAGGTAGGGTACAGTGGGGCACCTACCTCCATCTTACAGAATACCACAGCCAAATAACGCTACTTTCGGTAGTGTTGTGTTCCTGTGGTGAGTAAGGTCGTCAGAACTCCTTAAAATACCCACGCTGTATTGACAGCGGGGGACCTGCTTGTGCTTGTTGCTTGCATGTGACACTTACTCGGTGTTGCAAGCGTTCTACGGTATAGAGACGCGCCCCATTAATTTTTGGAGGATCTTTCCAGTTGACCATAAAGCTGTCTAGTGATGGGTGCACTCATAGATGTAACTATAGAACTAAAACACTAGCGGAAGGCTGCGCACTGGCACTGTATCTGAGCGGGTAGAAAGAAAGTATGGGGCGCGTCTTCGTGGATGGCATAACTTTTTTTTTTTTTTTTTTTTTTTTTTTTTTTTTTTTTTTTTTTTTTTTTTTTTTTTTTTTTTTAAACGTTGCCCCACACTAGGATTTCTCCTGTGTCGTGGGTGCGTTTACAAACATAAATTTCACATACACAAACAGCCAGACCTTCTGCAATGCGGGAATCGAACCCGCGACACGTCGCGCAGCAGCCAATCTCTCAGCCACTGCGACAACTTACCGTGCGGTCATCTTTATCAACTTTATCTATATCTTTTATCAAATTTAATCGCTTATTAATTTTTAGACGGGCCGTACGCTTGTTTGCCACTTAAATACAGTAGCCGCACTTGTCACCCAAAAAAGCCCAACGGTCATAATATTCATTTTACGTTTAATGTCATCAAGGACCGAGAACGCTGAACGACACAATGAAAACAGCTAAAAAACTAAAAGTTAAAACATAAAAACTCCAATTGCAACATCCCGGAACCTTATAATTCCATATACTCATACCAATAAAGTTCTCTGTAAATTGCGAAAACAGAGACAATAGGGATAAAAAACACCATCAAATTCACCATTAAAGTGCACACCATGGCGTGGGGCGTGAGACAATACGCCACCATTTCCGATTCTGACAATGTTTGCAGGTAAAACTTTATGTACTGTGGATTACAGAAGTGGTAGCCAATTAAGGTTAGTTTTTTTTTTTTATTCTTTAATAAAAAGAACGAAGTTCTTAATAATTAATTGCAATCTTCCTTATAGGGTATCGTAATTTAATTCTAAATTAAATAGAGTTTATGGCGCGGTAGTTGTTTTCTTTTATGACTCCTATTAAGGAGTAATAGGCAATTATTTTGTAAATTGCTGGACTGTAATAATAGAAAGCTACTGACGCGGATACGCGAGAGAGTGGCAATTAGAAAATAGATGTCTATGAGACTATTTCAACATTTTGAAATTCTTCGGACTTCAGCCAGGGAGAGGGCAATTGCACCCATTCATCATTCCTTACGAATATAGGTACTTAAGATAAAACAAAGCTACATACAATACGCGAAATCTAAGTTGGGCAAAAACTATAGAACGCCATGTGAAACGATCGTAGAACAGGGCGTTTTATAGTTTAGGTATCGATAAAAGGACTTAATCTACATCCATACATTCCTTTTCCTACCAAAAGGCCATAAGTCTACATTGATGCGCGGTCTTACTGTTGTACGGCTATTGGGAGAATTAGGGACACGCTACGCAGGTATGGATTAATTTACTTTCAAATAGGTGCTGTGAAAACTTAATGATGAACTCAGCGAGTCGAGCCCAAACCACAAAACAATACTAGTACAAATCTCAAATCAAGAGCTCCTGAAGATGCACTGTGTCGATAGCGAGACATCTTGTCCCCTACAAATGACAAAACAGAAGAGCACTTCAAAGATTCAAACGCGCGTACATAACGTTCTACAAGACTTTTGTGTGTGATTTTAATGTTCAATTGGCGAACTCAGAATTATTTTTATGGCCTGAATGCCACGAAAACAAAAAACACAAATCACGTATCTACCACTTAGGGGATTGTAAGTAGGGACCGTCTATGTGATACTCGGTGTTGCAAAGGCGGTTAACGTATGCCTACGTTAACCGCCTACCATCAGGCGGGCCGTTTGGGTGTTTGCCAACATCGTTGTATAAGAAAAAATCTTTCGCAGCAGGTGTAAACTATAACACTTGACCGCGCGACAGTACCGGAAGTCGGAGCGGTGTAAGTACTCATTGTGTCCGTTTCCGCCATCCGACGACGCCCCCTCGCCGCGAGATGAATGGACTAGAAAAAAAAATCGCAATGTCCTCCAGTGTTACAGATAAATGCAATTCGAAATACGATCTTTTCTTGTCATTTTTTTTTGATAAGAAATGGTAACCTATTTCTGAAAATATTTATTGATCCTTTTGTTGTAATTTTAATTATTATTATTGATAGTTTTAGGGCCAATTTCACCAAAATTTGTTAGTTCTTAACTAACCTCCTTACTTGTAAACGCCTTTTAAAAACCACTGATTAAACATGCAACTATCTTTAAATTGCCACTTCTATGCCAATGAATAGAGATGGCAATTGACAGAAGAGCTATTTAATTGAATCACCATCATAGGTAAGAAGGTAAATGCATCCTCTTGTTAAGCATTTTGACGTAATGTCTCACTATGCAAAACAATGAAAATTGCAATCATTAAAATGCTTCGGGACATTACGCAACTAACAGAATTGGCCCTTACGGTTGTAAATGAACAAAAATACAGTAGCTAGAGACAATAACACTTCCGTTTTATTACTTCATTTGTTTAGATTTTCTTTGATGATTTATGAATGAGAGAACAGGTGCTCATTGCGTTTGTTCTTACAAGTTGACTAAAGATGGCCTCAGCCTTTATTGATCTTTGAGGGTAGTAGCCTAAAGAAAGACCGTGCTATGCAACAGTTGATCGTACAGGCAAGGGGCGTCCATAAACAATTTTATTGACAGTCCTCGAGTAGTTTGCTTTGTCTTTAGTTTAGTGGTAGGTGTACTATACATTATACATTACTATACATTAGCTTAGGTTAGAATCTCAGATCATAGAAACAAGGAGATATGCCATCATAGCAAATTAGTAATGCCACTTTTAGTATTTGCTCAAGATCAGGCATCAAGCTCGATAGCGCCTTGGCACATCTCCTTGTTTCTATGATCTGAGGTTAGAATCTATATTTTGTTTTTTTTTTGTATCTGTAGGTCCTGGTTTAACTAAAGACGAATGTAACCCCCATTGATTTTTAAGCAATGTTTTGATCATAATACCAGGAAGATGTGCAACCTACCTACCTACTGCGCCATTACCTAAACATGATTTAGATCACCACTGATATATCCAGTATTATATCCTTATACATAAATATTATATTAAAATTATATCCTTAACATAAATATAATAAAAGAGGTGGGCACATAGGATCATTGAAATCTGGAGCAAGTAGCAACCCATCTAGGGAAGTAGATACCTCCTGGGGAATACCTTACAGAATACTACAGTCAAATACCTAAGTAGTGTTGTGTTCCTGCGGTGAGTAAGGTCGCCAGAGCTCCTGAGGATGCGCTGTGTTGACAGCGGGGGACCTGTTTGTCCTCTAAGCTGTCGGCACAGCGAATTCTAAAGGGTCGACAACGCGCATATAAGATACTCGGTGTTGCAAGCTTTTCATAAGCAGCCATAGATGATATTTACGACCATGGTTGTATAAAAAAAAACGATCAGTATTATTGCACGAACCAATAATGTCCCCTAACCAATAAAGATCAAACCTGCCATTTCACCATACCAATTACCGCCAATACTACACCACATGCCACTGACACGCACGTGTCACAACTCAAAAATTAATAAACAATAATTTCCAGCAACTAATTTATATCGGAAATCGTTACACAGCGAAAATTATTAATTGATAACTGCAAACAGATTGTTATAGTTCACAAGCGTAAAATTAGGGCCCAATAGGTCGAGCAATCTGTTCAATATGACATTTTATTAATTATGAAAAGTAATGACAGTGTATCCGGTTTTTTTTTTATTGTTTTCGTAAAATATGACACGCGATATGTTTTATAATAGATTGATTTGTTCCTCGTACAGTTACGACTTACGAATAAATAACAGTTTTTTACAGGTGCTAAATCTGTGGTTCTTAACTTTCCAATCTTGTTATTGTTACCCCTATGACCTATTAGAGAAACTCATTTTACCTCAAGTGCAAACTATCAGTCAGCCAAAGCGGTGGCATGCAGTAGGTAGAAGAGTTCATACATAATTGAAAATACTTAGTAGATAACTTTGATTTCACGCATATTGATTTTAAGTCTTCTTCTTTCAATTCACATAAAGGTTCTTAAAGGGGCATTATAATAAGTACCATAAACAGCTGTTTTCAATTTAACGGACTGTTATCTTGTCGGTGAACGAACTTGGCCCTAAATACTTATTTGCTGTTGATGTTCCTACCTAACTAAATAAACTGTAGGTAAAGACTATCTTTTTTTTATCAAATCAACATAATCAGGCAATTTATATCCAAATTACGCAAGGTCGTCTCGTGACATCATCCCTCGTTATAATCAAGTGTTATAGAAGACTTGTCTTTTAATATTACTCGACACAATAAGATATTTTGAGGTCCAGAAGACCTAATGTCAATAAGTCCTCTGGATCCCAAACTGATGGTTTACAAAACATCGATTACCTTTTTTCGTGATACCCGCTCATGAAGGAGGGTCGGTCAGACTCCTGCTGACTAAAAGTAACCATAAGGGTGCCTAGCTGTATTGGCATGGCTTTGAGATATCCAATGGAAAGCACTGCAGGTGCACGGTGGTGCTTAGCTATAAGTCCAGTTGTTACAAAATGTGCAAAGCGAATTTTACTGCCATTTAGGTACCTACACAGACCGGAAAACATCTTAAAAAGTGACCTTGACTGCGCAATGTCAGTGAAAACGTAGGTATACTTCGTATCGTGCACATACTTTCCCCGTCGTCGCTTTAGCGCAAGTTGTTTGCCGGTCTCTGATCACCAATAATAGTAGCTACTACTATTTCTGCCTACACCCGACAAAAATAGACACAACGGTAATACAGCACCAGCAGACAATAATTGGTTGACTCATAAAAATCAAACAATTGACTTTATCGGCATTGGTTACATCCTCAGATCATAGAAACAAGGAGATGTGCCAAGGCGCTATCGAGCTTGATGCCTGATCTTGAGCAAATTGCTCATATTGTAAACGTACGCGCTGGCGACGAACCGAACACGATCGATGGTATAAATACAGTGTTTTAGTTTAGTGCTAGTATTGAGTGACGATTAACAGTGTTAGATTGCGGGTGTGCGGAATGTTCAATGCGTGGAAGATCTTTTTATTCACAAGGAGCGCTTAATTATGCGCGTAATTGTGTCGAAAAATGTACTAAAAGTGGCATCAGTTGTTCCCGTACTAATTTGCTATGATGGCATATCTCCTTGTTTCTATGATCTGAGGTTACATCACTACTGTCCGTAATAATTAGAGGTCGTTCGATTGGTACCTACCAAAGACATACCTATTTATCAACCACAAGACGCCCGAAAAATCTGTTATATTGATTTACCGAAATTACATTGGTCAAACATCACTTGACATGAGATTTGACAACAGATTAAATTAAACAGGCTTTCAGACTGGGGGTCTTCGACGACAGTTCGTGGCAAGAAAGGTGTGGGCGGGAGCCAGTGGCGGATCCAGGGGGGAAGGAGCTAGGGAGTTAAAGCTCCTCCCAAAATCTTAAGCTCTGACAGATTTCAGAACAGAATAGTAATTTGGTGTTTTGATTTTTACGCTTTAGGCATTAGTTCACCGAGAAGATAATAATTCGATAAATTGAAAACAGCCGTTTAACATGACTTTTTGTATAGTAAAAGATGAGTTAAACAGCCGTTTTCAATTTAACGGACTGATGATATCTTGTCTGTGAACTTGTCCATAAGTCCTCCAAAAATAATATCTGATAAGCCCGAAGCCTCCCCCAAACATAATTCCTGGATCCTACGCTACTAGCGAGAACGACTGTTTTTCTCGTCTCGTGGTTGATATGTCCGCGGTTGGTACCCTTTATTATTATCTACACCTACTTACAGTCTTTAAATTGTTCACAATGTGAATGTGTTAAATCGTTTCGTTCAATGTTCTAAGTTTCTAACATTTAATCATCGATTATTTGGGTTTGTAATTGATGCCAGAGGCGTTGCCTGAAAGGTTATGCGTTCTAAAATCTATTATATCGATAGGTACTAATTTCATAAAGTTGAAGAGTTTGTTTGTTTGTTTGAACGCGCTGATCTCTGGAACTAACAGTAGGATTCGAAAAAATCTTTTTGTGCATAATATTCAGATTCATGAGGAATAAGTATAGGCTATTTAATATCACGCTACGACCCTTTGGAGCCGAGCAACAGAAAACCGCTTCGCAAAGCTCGTCGAACATAAAATGCTTATAAATTAATAATGATTTTATCGATATTTATGAATCTTATAATCTTATTAAACTCTTGATTGAAAGCGTAGGTACAATGTTTCATGATAAATTGCAACAATAACTCATTCGTTTACATTGTATCTGTTGTGAACGGTTAACAGGTTTCCCGGTGTAAGACTAGAAGTCGATTTTATGTTTTTGTAAGTTGTTTTATACAAAATTTATCATCAGAAAACATGTTAAGTGGTAGTTATAAGAAAATATTGTGAACATTTATTTTAACATAGATCACATAAATGGGGATACTGCAGTCCGACCGGCCGGACTGTAGGTACCTACACTATCATTTAACTAGGATCATAGATCTATGAGTCATATGAGAATGTAATACCTACAGAGTATAGACTTATGAATCACTCTGTCTTCAAAGATTTTTAAAAGACATAATCCTTAAGTATGATCCCAGATAAGTATATGATAGTGTAATATCCACCAAATAATTTCTTAATGGTAGACAGTTATGTATGACAAACACTATCTAATAACGTGAAAAGATATTAACCCAACGCTTGTTATTGACTAAAGCTTTGTTTAGATGTGACGATGATAAAGTTCGTTAGAATTTACAGCGCGAAAACATTCAACCTTAGCTTTGGTTTGGCGGGATAAATTGTGGCTTAATAAGGTAGGTACCTATTGAATTCAAGCTTCCTTAATTGGTTTGCAGAATAGATGTTGAACATCATTACTCATTAATAGTGTCTTTAGCTGATATAGATATTTTTTGGTCATTAGCTTTTTTGTCATTTTCCCGCCTTTTAATTTGCGCTGGAACACAAATCTTAGCAAAAAAAACCTCCACAATTTTTACAAGGCTACAATTTTAGTTAGATTTTTTTATATGGCGATAGTGGCAAATATGCGTTTGGCGCATCTGATGGTAAGTAAGCATGCGTAATTACAAAAGCTCGTTGATTTCGGCCAGCTGTCTGGCCGAATCACTCTGACTTTTGTAGTTGGCAACACTTTAAGCCCCAGAGCGTTTCGGCCAAGCCGTGGGCTGATGAAGCTAACAGGGTATCTATTGCAGTTACATAATTGGAAAATTGTCACTCGAATACCCCGTTAATTTCAAATGATACATCTTAAGAAGATGAGGATTAAATGGCGAAATAGCTGCAAATAGCAAAATGACTTTGCAGTTACTAATAATGCTGTTGACTGTAAAGATTACATAAAAAGCGCTCCTACACCATTGGAAGCATCGGCTTGTACAAAGACATGTTCTATACCTTTACCAAACATTAAGGGTAACATTTTTGACACCCATGACTGACCAAAATCACTACTTGTGTTACCACAAGCGTGCTATTTGGAGTTTTTATGTCCAACAACATATTCTGCAGCATACAATGGACGATTAATGAAATTGCTAGCTTCGGTCAGTTTTGAAGGCTGCTGGAGGCTTGTGATAGTTTCAGCATGAGTTATAGCTTCATGGTTGATTTTTAAAGTTTTAGAATTTTAAAGATCTATAAATAGTACCTTATAATAAAACAAAGTTGCTTTTTGAGCCTCTCTGTTTGTCCGCTTAATATCAGCCCTGTTTTATAAAGTGTCCCACTGCTGAGCACGGGCCTCCTCTCAGAATGAGAGGGGGTAGGCCTCAGATCATAGAAACAAGGAGATATGCCATCACAGCAAATTAGTACCGGAACAACTGATGCCACTTTTAGTACATTTTTCGATACAATTACGCGCATAATTAAGCGCTCCTTGTGAATAAAAAGATCTCCCACGCATTAAACATTCCGCACACCCTCAATCTAACACTGTTAATCGTAACTCAACACTAGCACTAAACTAAAATACTGTATTTATACCATCGATCGTGTTCGGTTCGTCGCCAGCGCGTACGTTTTTAATATGAGCAATTTGCTCAAAATCAGGCATCAAGCTCGATAGCGCCTTAGCACATCTCCCTTGTTCCTATGATCTGAGGGGTAGGCCATAGTCCACCACGCTGGCCAAGTACGGGTTGGCAGACTTCACACAACTTCAAGAACTTTATGGAGAACTCTCAGGCATGCAGATTTCCTTACGATGTTATCATTCACCGTTAAGACAAGTGATACTAATTTCTAATTATAATACAAATTAGATGGGAAACTACCTAGTTGTCGAGTGTTTCATGTAATTGGGTTAAAATATGTGAAAAAAATATTTCAACCGATTAAAAAAAATATATCCTTGAAGTACCTACCTAAGTACCTATATTTTGATTCGCATGTTGTTTTTAATTTACTGATTATAACTGATTATAATACCTACTATAATTATATTCAGTATTATAATCAACCATTAACCTTGAAACAACTGTTTAAATAATTAATTAGTAGGCATTTTCAACATGTGGAAAATATGCGGAAATCGTAATTAAAAATATTTTTTGCAATTCAACATATTAATGAGAAACATCAGATTAAAGAAAACAATATAACAATGAACATAAAACAAGAGAAAACATAATTATTATATAGCGTGACGTAGGTACGCCAGGTAGGTATGACGTAGTATGCTTATACGTTTAGGATATTTACAATATTGTATGTGCCAAAAATATTTATTTACGTTGTATCAAATTCCAGTAAAATAAAATACCCAATTAACAACCATAGCATTTAACACGAAATGTTACCATAAAAATGCACATTATGAATTTATTTCACCGGTGCATTTTAGTACAACCCGTCTGTCGCTGAGACTAAAACCAGACACACAAATAGCAACCACGATTTTTTTTAAAGTCAACCTTGAATTTGAACTTAGATCTCTTAAATACTTAACCTACACCGGAATATAATTATCAAAAAATAGAATTGGTACTAATGTCCACTTTATCTCACCAAGACCGAGATAAAGTCACGCACTACTATAAATAAATCGCGCGGGAAACACGCACCTACTCCTAAAACGACAATATTTCATCGGGGAATTCTAATGCATATTATGTATTTTTGCACTGTAGGTTATTCTTTTCTTCCCCTTTTAAGAGTCCACCTGTATCCCTACACAAAAAGCGTCCTTGCTTCCATTGTTAAGGTTTGCGCGCCAAGTGATTGCCAAAATCGGCGAACGCGGCGATGCGCGGGAAAACACCGAGCGTCAGTCGTAGTCGGGAAGAGCGCGCGCGCACACGCCGGCCACGCCGCTGTTATAGGTTAGAATTGGCGCGTCCCGCGTCCGCCAGGTGCGACCATCGCCCGCTCTAACTCACCGACACACCTATCCTCCCTCTCGCACGCTACCTGCGGACAGCTGTTTTCTCTCGGGAGATTAGTCAGATGTTTCTCGCTAGCCAGTCAGTGCTCACCTGACGCGCGCTACGGTTATGGCGGCTGGAGGACGTACACCCAAGCAGAGGAGGTTCGACATGTCAGCGGGAATGGCGCTGAGGACGTCCAATACTCAGAGAAGGAGGCGTGGGAGCTGCAAGTGCTTGTTCGGCGCGCCGGACAGGGACGAGACGAGGCGGCTAATGGCCGAGCAGTACGCCAGAGAAAGGAAACGCTTCATCAGACGCTTCAATTTTGATATTGAGACAGAATGCACGTACAAATCCGCAATATTAGACTCTCCAGTCAAATTTTGCGAAGAGGATAAGGAGAATGCAGAAAGTCCGGTCAGGATAGCTACTGAAGCGCTGGCGTGTGTCAGCAATACCGACCTAAGGGTGTTGGGTTCTCCATCAAGAAGGAGCGCTGGTAGTTCTTCAAGCTCACCCCGTACTCCCCGCACCCCTAGAACGCCCCGGGCCGCACGTACTCCGCGTACCCCCCGCACCCCCGCGTCCAGAAGACAGCTGCAAATGACAGGTCAGTACACACTATTGTTTTAAAAACTACTATAAACTTACATTGTCCAGAGGTAACAATTGAGGCAATTTTTCACCGCGTTATTTATAATCCCGTGTCAATCTTGCCCAACTCATTTCGTATTCAGGCAACGTCTTGCATAATGCACCAGCCAAGGAATTGATCACTGCATTTTTATGGACCATGTTTGCTCAGGGAATCATAATTTTGAAATATGGACCAGGTTCGTGTTATCTGGTATGAATAGTTCAAATAACTTGAGTAAATATTTGGAAGTAATTAATCACTTTACTGGCTTCTGCACTACGCTTGTGGCAATATTAATAAATTCTTTAGTCATTTAGTTAGTCTGGGTTACCTGGCTTTGTGCCAGAATACATTTCCAACTACAGACTAAGTGTATTTTGCATTTGTGAATACTTTGATTTCTACTATTACCTCAATATTTAAAACTTCTGATTTCTCATTTTCAAATTCTTTGTTTCTTACCAAATTATTGTTAAGTGAAAGTAATTTATCACCACAAAATGCTGTGAATCCACTTTCAATATAGCTTGCCCAAACTTGAATGTCACATTTAATGTTGTGTCACGTTAACCTTTAAACTGCATTCTATACTGGGTATTATTATTCAGTAGCCCTTATTATGGAAGACAAACTTGTCCATAAACATTCCTGAGGAATTTAAATGGTTTCACAATTATTTTTTAATCAAAAATAATTAATAATTCTCATAGCTGCTTAACTGCATAATAATATAATTTGATCTTTATTATACCCAATATCGATATTCTACTTATGAGTTTCAATGGGGTCAATGCCCTCAGATGTTCTGCTGATGCTACAATACGTCTACTCAAATATACTAGTATTTTAAAGCAAACTTTACAACAGATATTAACATTGCTTATCATGAACAATAGACAAATAGAATTAAATTAAACGATTCAAATGCTTCAAATATATTGCGATTCCGGCGAAACAGATCACAATAAACAGTACACGTCACAGCACACGTGACTTCCAGATCTACCTACACGCTTATCTTCGGGACCACGTGAGGTTTTTTATTTACATATTCCATATTACTCATTCACCAAGCGAATAAAACTGTGGCTTAAAAAAACCCAAAATAAGGAAACCTTTGTTATATGAATGTAAGACTTCGAACAGTATCTAATGCTGATATCGAAAAAACACAATAAGAAAATTGTTGAAAACAGTATTGTTTTGTCTCTATCCAATAAATCAGGTAATAACCCCAACACAATAACGATGGAATAGGTCGGAAGTCTCTTTTAGTGCCAAACGGACAATACTGGCAGCTGGGATGAAGAAGTCTTGAAAGAAATGAACTTATACGGAAACATGGACGGATAGATTCAGAAGCCTTTTAGGTTTTTTCATCAACGTGTAATACAGCATGAAGTAGTAACGGAGATGCGGAATATAATAAACATTACGTCAAACCCACCATCCCATATGAAGAGAAAACGAGTAAGTTAAATAGTAATTCTAGATGAACATCTCTCCTTCAAAACGCACATCTCTACTCTATCAGGAAGAATTAGAAAAACCATCTACATCATCAAATCATTGCGCCAAATCGCTAATAAAAATATCCTGCTGATGGTTTACATGACCCTGACCCAGTCATTGTTGCACTATTGTATCCTGGCTTGGGGTGGAGCGGCCAAAACGAAGATGATTGAACTTGAAAGAGCTCAACGTGCAGTGCTAAAAGTGATGCTGAGAAAGCCGTTTATATTTCCCACAGACGCTTTATATAGGGAATGCAAAGTTTTAACAGTGCGTCAATTATATATCGCTAAGGCAACAGCTTCAATGCACAAGAAAATCATAAATTCTGCTGATCACTCCTCTCTTTCTCAGCGTCGTGTTTTTCGTGTCCCTGTTCCTAGAATAAAAACTAGCTTCATAAAACGTTTACCCATATTTCTCCTCCCTCATATTTACAACAAGGTCTGCCACCACCTGACTCAAATCAAGAACTTGCCCACTAGTAAAATTAAATTAATCGTAAAGTCATGGCTACTGGAGCTATCCTACCAGGAAACAGAAAACATACTCCTAACTTTAGGTTGACATTCCCAAGACACACGCCTCATTACACTGAACACACATACACTCCTCACTACACTGAACATACGCACAACACAATCAAACACTTTTTGGTATTGTTAATTTTATTTTGTGTTTAACTTACCTTTTGTTTTCTTTTTGACTCGTGTTTATTTTTTATCATTTTTTTTTGTATTTTTATTGATTCTCACGCTACTCAACTTTTGTTAACATACTTGTGTTCTTTGGCTACCTGTTATGCTAAGCTTTTTTGTCACTGTTTTTTATGGTTTCTGCGATACAAGCCTTGAGCTTAGTGCAGAAACCACTGTAAGCACATGTATGTAACCTTTTCTTGCAAATAAATAAATAAATAAATAAAAAAAAAATAAAAAAAAAAAATGAGTAAGTGAACATAAAAGACTTGGAACAACTATTACAAGATTATGTTATGACTTATGTTATGAGTCATAACATAAGTCATAACATAATCTTATAACCGGCTAGTAGGTAACTATGGCGTTAGTAGGTGTGCGTTCTATAACTTTATGGACTTTATGGAAGATAATAGTTTTAGGAAAATAGTGCCACATAATATTATAGTAATGAATTTAAAATAACAGCTCAAAAATTGAAGGAAATGTCTCTAAAAAGGATGGTTGCTTCACCTACAAACTGGTCACTTTAGTTAACCTGACAGCAGCAGCTCTAGGGTTGATTTTTGATACAAAGTTTTTTTTTTTTAATTTGCCTCTGGCAGTTGGCTTAACCGGTGACGACTTACAAAATGCCTTCAGCCAGGCATAAAACTAAGAAAACTTTGAAGTTAAAAATACTTAAAGTACCTACCTACTTGAACTAAAAACTGAAGTATAAGACTCACATTACTTAAAAAAATCGTCACGCCTGGCCTCTTCCGGGGTATTCCGGGGGACCATTGGAAGGAATCACGATGCGCCTTCCGCTTTTTTCAAATTAGAAAGTCCAAAATGTATTTTTTTTAGTTTTAAGTTTTGGGAATTGCTTTACTTTTTAATGGAGAAATATTTTTAGTAACATCTATTCTACTTGCTAAGGTACCTAAGCTTTACAAAGTCCCATGGTTAAGAATGCGACCTGAGGAATAGGGAAATCCCGAGCTCGGATTCCTGCAAATCATGGAAGCTTGGCACAATATAGGTACACTGAATGATCGCGTATGTGTCTTACATACATAAACATCTAGTCTTGGATCTATAACATTTACTACATTGAATACAATATTTACACCAAATTAGGAAATTAAACTTTCGACTTTAGCCGAGATGGCGAATGCTTGATTATTGCGTCATAAAGGTGTGTCATATTGATGATCCATCATTGCATTTTTCTAAA